>CM041631.1:49767333-49843384 GCA_023333625.1 Bothriochloa decipiens
AGGTGAACCAGGTGTTTGATATCCTTGGTGTTGTGTATGGGATGCACAAGGTGGCGACAGAGGAGGCTGTGAAGGGCCTAAGAGGAAGGCAAAGGAAATTGCTAGAGAGCAGCGGTCAGCCAGCAAGAGTGGCCACAGTCCTAGAGGTCGTGGTGGTCGCAGTGGCGGTGTGAAGGTCAGGGCTACCAAGATTCGGAAGGTTGCGATCGGCGGTACTGGTGTTGCTGCCCCTGCTCCGGCACCTGCTGTTGCTCCGGTGCGCTCTGCCAATATGGTGTGCGCAGTTGCCATGGGTTGTCCTCTGTTGGCGGCGAGGGGCGGAGCCGGTGGTGGTTGCCTAGTCACTACAGCATGCGGGTTCTTCCCCGAGTGCCTAATGCACTTGGAGAAGTGGCGAAAACACTCGGGGAAGGCTTCCCCGAGTGCAACACTCGGGGAAGGCCTTCCGGCTATGCCTCACCCGGTAAAGCCGGCTTCCCCGAGTGCCAAAAATTATGCACTCGGGGAAGCCTTCTCCGAGTGCCTTCCTAGCACCCGGGAAAGTTTAGACGCCTTCGGCCGATGGCCGATGCCGTTTTCTTTTTTTTTTTGCATTTTCTTCCCCGAGTGCAACACTCGGGGAAGATTTTTATTTTTTTTAAATTCTTCCCCGAGTGCCTAAAGCAGTGGCACTTGGGGAAATTTTTTTAAAAAAAATCAAAAAATCTTCCCCGGGTGCCTGGGTTCTGGCACTCCGGGAAGCCTGCTCCAAAAATTCATTTTTTTATTTATCTGCTATTCCATATAAACAATGATGCATACATATATATCACAAAGCACAAACAATAGTAACATATCACAAGCCACATTTATATATATCACAAACGACTAAATTTCTCTGAAATCTAGAATATATTACTAACCACACGTTCAAAATTACACACTATTCCAAGTTCACAAGTTCATTACACAGAAACAACTCCGAAGGCGGCTCACGGCGACGGCCCAGCTTGCGATCTCGGCGAGGGTTGGGACGGCCCAACGTGTGATCTCGGCGAGGGTTGGGACGGCCCAACGTGCAATTCCGGCGAGGGTTGGGATGGCCCAACGTGCGATCCCGGTGACTCTCCGACATGGTTCGACGCTGCCCCCGATTGATGCTACAAAAAAGAGAGGACATTGCACATTAGTGACAACATAAAAATGTAAGGTGTAAAGAAAAGTTAAAAATTTCGGCAGCACCTCCCCTGCACAGGGAGGCCGGTTTCTAAAACCTGCAAGAAAAACATCGGCACGAAGACCGACAACCACAATTCCGGCACGAAGGCCGACATATCAACAAATCCGGCACGAAGGCCGACACATTAACAAATCTGGCATGAAGGCCGCCGCTAGGTTTGACGCTAAGCATGAGGAAAGAAAGTAAAACATCCATACTCATACTCACCGGAGTACACTCTGGACGCTGTTGTGGTGGTGGTGGTGGTGGTGGAAGCAGCTGTGCTGGGATCTCCCAACCTTGTTGCTCCCCAAGTTGTTGCAAGAACTTGATCAAACCACCTTGGTGGGACTCCAAAGCTTGTATCCTTTGATGCGAGGCCTCCCACTCAGCCACCAGCTCAGCCTCACGCTCGGCCTCCCGCTTAGCCAGGAGGGCCTCCTGCTGGGCCCAAAATTGCTGCATCTCAGCCTGCAACATTTTACCCAAATGTTTCAATAATGCAAAGCTAAGGAATGTAAAAGTGAAAGAACGACGAATGAAACTGGAATACTTACCTGGAGTGCCAACAACGTTGTCGGTCGTTGGCTTATGGGCACGCTAGAGCTCATGCTCGCTACTCGTAGGAGGTTGAGAGGAGGAGTACAGCCCGTCTGGAGGAGGCCGTCGCCAAGCCAGAACCGCCCATGCTTCTTGCCTTGCCCAGTCCTCATCACTAGCTCAGGATCAAGGCGCTCCTCGTTCCTCGAATCGTAGTTCGGCCCGTGGACTGACCTTACTGCCTCCATGTACGTACTGAGGCGGGAGTGTGCGCTGGGATTGCTGTATGCCTCTGGGCCCGCATCCGGGTTGTACTCGATGTTGGACTTTGCCAGGCCCATGTGGGCCAGAGCATACGAAGTTGAGATGTCTAGGTTTAGGCATCCGAAGTCGCAACTTGTTGGAAACCTTCTTAATTTTTTATCATAACCTCTACATGCGATAACACGGCATCCAGACAAGTTTCGTGATTTTCTGACTTCGTTCGGATTTTATATAATTTAAAAACACTTTTCTCGTAAGTTGTTCGTCATATTACGTCAACAACATGCTCTATATTTCATGTGAGTTCCTGGACACGGCCTTAACATACACCAAGTACCATGAATATCATTTTTTGAATCAAGAAATTCTATTATTTTATGCACCTGCAGTTCAAATTTGAGGTATGCAAAAAAATTCAATAAAACAAAAAACTAAACGAAATATACCAAAAAAATTTAAAATTGTCCCAAATTTGAACAAGGAGTTTTAAATAATGTGAGAAGGCCTCACAAAAAAATAGGGCAATAAAAACCAAAAGAAAATAAAATTCTTCCCCGAGTATCTTCCCTTGGCACTCGGGGAAGAGACCCTTCCCCGAGTGCTAGGACAGGGCACTCGGGGAAGCCAACCTCTTCCTCGAGAGCCCTGTCATGACACTCGGGAAAGGGGCCTCTTCCCTGAGTGCCATCCAATGCACTCGGGAAATAACTTTTTTTTAGTTTTAACGGCGGGGGCGGGTTGGGCCGTCAAACAACATTTTTCTTCCCCGAGTACCGCTCTTCTCCGAGTGTTGCACTCGGGAAAGAGAGCCTTTGCCGAGTGCCTCTCTTTACCAAGTCGCAGGCACCCTGAGGTTCTTGACAAAGTCTCTCTTCCCCGAGTGCAACACTCGGGGAATATTTGTTTCCTCGAGTGCCCGATTTTTGACACTCGGGGAAGCCTTTGGCACTAGGTGAATTTTGCCTCCCCCGTAGTGAGTGCGGTCCGCATTGTGAGTGGTGCTGCGAAGCTGCAGCAGGCACAGTTTGTTGTTCCCGTGAGCAACGATAGTTTAGATTAAAGCGAGGAAATGGGCCAGCGCACTGCAACAAGCTTGTCCAGGGGCTCGTCATCCAATGGTTGCCTGGACATGGTGAAAGTTGATGCCGACGCTACATCGTAGAAAAACATAAGTTGATGCCGACGCTACATCGTAGAAAAACATTGTCCCGCCCGCTGCGGACGCATGTGATGGAGTTGGTGATGGAGCTGGAGTCTCTTGGAAGGGCAGAGCCTCTGGACTAGATGGAGTTGGTGATGGAGCTGGAGCCATATTTGGGTTGATGGGAAGGAGGTTTCACCGGACGCTGCAGCTGAGTTGGCCATAGGGAAACAACTGCATGGCGAAGCTACCTAGAGCAGCTTGTCGTTTTCTGCGCAGCGTGCTGGTGTGACTGACCCCATGACAGACCTGCATATTAGCACTGATTCGCGGGAGTGCCAGTTGAAGTGCAGGAAGGAGGAGCGGAGGTTCTTGGGCTGGTGTTACAGCGAGTTAGCATCCCTGAAGCGGAGGTGTTGCTCAGAATCTAGCTGGTTAAGAATAACCGTGTTGATCTGGAAGTGAAACTGGCCCAGGCTATGCTGTTGGCTTGCACCCTCCAGTGGCAGGTGGACTCGGAGGAGGAGGAGCTTCACGGGTGGCTGGCGGAGCTCGAGGCGGCTAATAAGACCCTGAACCATGAGAACCATGAGTTGAAGGCTACTGCAGCTAGCCAGGAGTCGGAGCTTGAGAAGGCTAGCGAGAAGATTGAGAAGGTGTCCAATGATGTGTAGAAGACTGTGGGGCGGAACATTGACTTGCAGTGTAGTTGTGGAATACAAAAACTGCAGAGGTTGAGATGAGGAAGAAGCTGGAGGATGCCAAAAGTCGGGACTTTTTTATGGCGAAGTCCTCCACTGTTGGGATGGAGGATGTGAAAGCTGGGTTCGATTGCGTGCTGGCTAGCGCTGGTGACGCCGCCACTGTTGAACTGCCTGAAGCCTCCGTGGACAACCTCCATGGCTGGTTGCAGGCGTAGATCACCATGCTGTCGCAGGTCTTTGAGGCCCTGACGGAGCATGGGGCTTATTGTGGGGGTTTGGAGATCTCCTGTGCATTGCGAAGGATGGGCTGCAAGCACATGAAGAAACTCGACGCTCCAAACTATGCGTATCTCTCAGTGGAGGAGGATCGGGCTTCGAAGGGCGATGGTGTCTGTCGTAACGTTGCGATATGCGTCCTTGCGAAGTTCTGGTCTGAGGGGTTGCGCCCTTGCGTATGAGGAAGCTGCTGGTGAGACCCGCCGTGTAAGTGATGCCAAGATTTCTGTGTTTACTTGTTGCTAGAATTGTTAGCTTGTGTTGTGTAAATTCGCAAGCATTTTTCTGGTTCACCGCAGATCGAGATTGAAGAGGCGCCGGTCGTGGATCCTAGGAATGCGACAGCGACCACCGAGGCGACTACAAATGATAACCCCAAAGTCGGCACGGCCGGAGCTCCGATGTGTACTAGGGGCATGGGTGACGAAGGTGCTGCACGGGGTGGAGAGGAACATAGGGCTGCGGCGGACGAACAAGTTGGTACCAACCAAGGTGTGACTGACAGTGATGCTGGAAGTATGTTTGAGACTATCGTAGGTTGCTTCGCGCTGCGAGGGTCAAGTACTTTTGAGTTGACTTTAAGTTGTGGATGTTGTAAGCCGATTTTAATCTCTGTGATGGTGGACGCTTTTGGGGAGGTGCATTGTGAAAGTTCGATGGTTTCATTCATTTGCTTGTTGGGCGCTACGATTCTTGTTTGGCGGGGGTAGGTTCTTACTATTATGCCTTCGTGTGCAGGTCAATGCGGAGCCTGCACGTGAGGTGTTTGATGTGACGTCGCTGATGATGAATTGGCAAGACTTTTTTATATCCGAGGATAATTGGGCGCGCGCGATGCTTAGGTATAATACGATCGGTGTAATTAGGAAGCGAAGGCCCAGGGACATCTGTCCCGGGCGTTGGCTTCGGCTTCTCCTGCTGCGATGGTTTGCTCGATTCTTCGTAGCTCCTCCATGGCTTGCTCAGTTCTGCGTCTGGTGGCCACCGCCTAGCTTTGTCTGTTAATCTTGTCCAGCTGCCATTTGCCTGCTGCGATGTGCTCATTGAGTTCGTCGAGGTTTCTGGCTAGTTCTTCTTCATCTTGGGCACCTTCGACGGCGGGGGTTCGATCAGTGCCGCCCCCAGAGGTATTGGGGTGAGGCTGTCTGATGTTGTTCTGAACCACTGAGATTCGCGGCTGAGCTCTGCATTGATTTTTTTGCGCGTCGGCTGATGTCTCCGTTGCCGGAGAGTCGGCCGCACTGCGACCCCTCCGGCCATGGCTGATATTTTTGTTTGGACCCCACAGACGGCGCTAACTATTGGGATGACTGCGGCCTCCCTACCTTCGTTAGGTAAGCCGGAGGAGAGAGGACGAGGGTCTCACCACACAGGAATGAGTGTAAAGGCTGGGAATGAGCAAATGGGCCACAGGTAAAATTGCATTAATTGACACTAGAAATGGAACAGTGCTCCCCCTTATATGGTGCCTCCCCCTAGTATTTATAGGGGATACCAAGGATCAAGAACTTTTTACATTACGGTTACATGAAAATGGTACATTGGCTAAGTCAGCTAATGCTCCCCTGGGCCCTGATGGTGCCACGTGTCCTTCTGTCGATAGACGCGGTACCGATGTGGTACCGACCTGAGCTTTGTGTGTGGAGCCGTGGACCTCCGGTTCCTGCAGAGAAAGAGGTTGCGATCGAGGGTTGAAACCGCAAGTTAGCATCGTTGGAGTACCTCCGTTGGCGAGCTTCCGCCCGCGAGGGTGGACCAATCGGCAAGGGTTTGTGCCCTTGCCGCGAGTGCTCCCCCGAACAAAATCTTACTGATGTCCCAGCAAGTTTTATCTGCTCTGTTTTTGAAGGTACCTACAATGCAATGCGAGAAAAAACAAGGCATTTAGTTTGTGGGACTACTATTATGCCTACCAAACCTCATTCTAGACAACAATCGTAATCACACATTCTTTTTTTTTTTTTTGCTTTTGCATGTTTTTTTCAGGTGGACACACTGTCTTTGATTTTGGGCTCTATTATATGACTTACATGAGGACAAAGAAAAGACTCTTAAGGCCTAAAGGATACTAGAAGAGCCATGCACTTCTTTTGTGTTTAAGAAATGGTCTTTCAGTTGCTGTCTTGGATATTAGTTTCGGACATGTAAGAAATTTAAATTCTGGGTGGATGTGTTTGTAATAAGTGTGGTCTGATGCTTCTTCTTAGCTCATAGAAACTTTTGGATTCTATTAACATATATCTAAGTTTGAATAAGTGTGGTCAGACGCTTCTTCTTAAACCTGTAACAAGCTGGACGCAGATTTTCTTTTCATTGTCTAAAAGGCAACCAACATATCTAAGCTTTCCAGATGGGTGGCTGCGCAATGATCTATCGAAAATTGAAAGCTTGTAGCAGCTTTTAGTTTCTATCAGGTCACGAAGTCATCTACTGTGAAGCAGGTCTGGGTGATTGTGTGCGAGGTACCAGATGGTGCCGTCTTGTTTGCTTTTACCATCGGCCCATACTGGATGACTATCCCAGAAACCGAAAACTTGGCCTCTATCATAATCCCAATGCCTCTAACTCCTATATATATGTGCCGCATACACTTAATGGTGAGCTAGGTATATATAGCAACGAAAATGCACAGGCCAGTGCCGTTTGTTTTGTCACTCATGTCATCCACTGCCACTGCACCAGTATATTTATTTTCTAATAGAACCATTTATGTACTTGGTACTTCTCAATAAAAAGTAATGACTCTTGTTTGCCTTAGATAAATATGTGAATAAATGAGATCATTGACATGGACAGAAGTAGTTGAGTAATAACATTTCTTTCAACTTGCCTGCAGCTCGAAGTTAGTGGTTGACTCTTCGTACCATAGCTAGCTAGTACAGTTTTGTTCCGGTGCTCCTCTCAAACAGTTTACGCACATCTTAATGCAGCTAGTGAATAATTTTTCTACATCTATGTAGTGTCATGAACATGTACTTTCCATTGCACATTGACATCGATGTATGGTCGTAAATCCACATTAGACAATAGAATACTCCTAGCTTACTCAAGTCACATAGACTGTCATCGTCGATGTATGCCAGTGCACCTGACATACAAATGCAACAAGTGAATGAATTTGCAGTCATAGAGAACTTACAGGATGCATCTATAAAATTGACCGGAAATAGAAGTACAGCTTACTTGCCTTGCTGCTCGATCAGAACAACACAATAGGTTTGGTGTGATGAGCGTCTCCATTAGCCTTTCTTACTATGTTAAGTGATTTAACTTCATTGCTGTTTATAATGGAAACCAAATATACCTGGTAATGTGTCAAAATACATGAAGGAAGCTGTGTGGTAATTACCTGGCAATGCATATTAACCAAAAAAACTAAAAAAATAGCAGAGGTGTTGCCAAGATTGCCTGCATTGTTGTGTTCACACGGTTATATATGAAACAGAGCCAGCCACAACAGATCGTCTCCAATGAGAATGAGTCTGTCCGCTCTTTTTCAGACTGGCTCCTGCAGAACCAATGCACCAGATCACACAGTCTGGTTTGCTTGTACCACCACTCCACCAGCCCACGCTGGATCACGCTCCCCAATGCCTCTGACTCCTATAAACCTCACAACGAATAATTATGGACCTCATCTTACAGTAGTCAGATGTTTGTTCATGCTACACACAATTTATCTAAGTTTGCTGTGAATGGCGATCTCAACTGAAGCTGCATCAGGACCGCTGGGATCAGATTACAACATTATTTCCTCTTGGATACACAAACTCAAGAAAACATTGCTCCAAAGATAGAAACAAGCATGTGAGACAGTCTCAATGTCAAATGTTTGCTAATAAAACACGATCAACTGCCACACAGATCAAACATTTAATTTTTGTTTTATTTTCTAAAACTAAGGCAAAGCAGGTCTACTCATGTTCTATTAGTTAAGTCTGATTTAAACAATTGGTGTGGTTCATTTCCTTAGTTCCTAGCTAGTAAGTCAGTAGAATAGTTGTTCCAGAAAACGTTATAATAACTTCATGTACTAATTGGTTGCGGTGAGTTGAGAAAAAACTATGCTTTTGATCCTAACGAAGTGAAGCTGCTCTGTAGGACCGGTTTTGCTTGGTAGGCCTCTATTAGCGACTAGTTCCTTTGTCTGTCCTCTCCAGCTGCATCTACCTGTGGTGGTAGGTAGCCCCAAACAAATTTGTGAAACTAATCGTTTAGTCTTTCCCTGATAAGCTTCCATTGATTTCTCTCACTCCAGAACAGCATCCACTAGGCTCCCGGTGCCTCGGACTCGTAGTCTGAGCTGAATTAGGAGCTTCTCTTGCCATTGCTTTATTTCATCTAGTGTCAGTGATATGGTCCGGTCTTAGGCATATATAGAGAGACCATCTTCGAATTTGAGCTGCATAGAAAGTATATATGGCGAGAGCAACCGAGAAACGTAAATAATTACCACCTGTGATTTTTTTTCCTGTGAAACACCACCTGTGTAATTTTTGAAAAAAGAACCACCTGTTGCTTGAGTGAGGACTAAATATATATATATAGCACCATGTACTCGGATTAAAATGGTCTAGCATTGTTGCTTCTCGTATTTACCTTTCTCCAACAGAGTTACAAAAGTGTGCTCGTGGTACAACGAATCAGTTCGTTAATAACTATCATTCTCAGAAGTGGTTGACGCGTATCATTAGGTTTTGGCAATCTTGCAACTTGAACTTGATAGTGGTGGAAGCTACTAAAATTAATCAGAAAGAAGACTTAGTTCCAGATATAATATGTACAAAATTAAAACTTCGAGGCTCACAGGTACATCTTTCGATCTGTATGTTTCTGTGATGAAAATTGAAGCACACAGGTCAAACACGTGGCTTATTCGGTATAAGGAATTAAGATTCTTTCATTACTAAGCTAAACCATTATTACAATTTGTTAGTTTCCACAGGCTTTATAATTTTAGGAAACGGAAAATATTGGTCGGTAAGTAATTCTGTCCTACGGTTTTTGGATAGGGAAATCTCTAGCGAAATTTTGGCCACGAAAGGAACCTTGCCATCTGATTTCGTGATGACATTTGTAGAGTCTTTAACTAGGGCCCTTGATTTGCTTGCCATAATTTAAATATTTTAATTACTATTGGGATAGATCTATAAAACTTTTCCATATATAGTTTGATTCAAAATAATAATAAAATAAATTCACAAAGAACATTGTAAAGATATATCTAAATAAGAAAACATGTTTTTTGAATACATGTAAATTGAAGGAAGGTTAACCCAGTTCTCGCTATGATATGGGCATCGATGTGTAATTAAACCCGCCAGTCACTCTTCTACATGTACACGAAGCAAAATGAGTAATTACACGGTTCAACATAGAAGTAAGTGAGTCTAAACCGTAAACTTACTTCTATATATGCCTTTGGCCTATGTTTAGATTGCTCAATCATCACCAAAGCTTAAACAACTTTACGAGTGTTGAACTCTGCAATAAGTGGGGTCTGATTCATCTTTTGAGTGGATGAAGTTGGATGGTATTTTCCATTGTCTTGATATATATGATAAAAGAACATGTGTTCTATCAAATAATGGATGACAATAATTGCGAGTCCAATCGAACATTGAGTTTTTGTTTATTTTCAAAATCGATGGGAAATAAAGGTTAACTCATGTTTATATTGGTTTAGTCTTATAAAAAAATCGTTGTGACCGAAGTGAGCCTATGGTTAGTTGGCTAGGAGCCTTGTGGTGGAACCTGTCCACCTAGGTTCTAAGGTCCTCGACTTATTAGCACTGGGGCTCGTATTTTTTTGGACTTTTTTAGGATTTAACAGTGTTGCTTTCAGTTGTAGGCTACGTTCGCGTCGACACGATGCGCCTATGGTGACTTGGTCAATGTTGTGATGTGCCAACACAGTTTTTCAGAGGTCCTCATATAGGCAGGGTTTACATATTTGTGTTCATATGGATGAGTGTACATACGTATTGACCATCTACAATTGTACCTAGGTAATTCAAAAAAATGGCGTGATCCATTGCATTAGCTCCTAGCTAGTAGCATGTAGGTAGAATACTGGTTAGTTGTAAATGTTCTAATAATTCATTCACGAATTTGATAGTAGAAAGTAGAAAACCTATGGTTTTGATCCTAACCGAATGAAGCGGCTCGTATGATTAATTATTAGTTCCTCTGTGTGGTGCTCCTTCATTAGTGATTAATTAGTTCCTCTGTTTATTGTCTCCTGCTGCATCTATGTGGTGCTAGATAGGCAGCTCCAAATGAAGTTGCTAAATTAGTTGCTTGGTCTTTACTTGAGAGGCTTTCCTTCAATGACGATCTAGCTGAGGGCTAGCCCAATAACCCGCTACGCTCTCAAGATATGCATTGATGATTGTTGCTATTCCATCCAGTACAGCTCTCCTCTATAGCTTAATTGGAGCTCTCCTCTATAGCTATTGCTTTGTTTCCTCCTAGTTCCAGTGATATCGACCTGTATTATACACATATATATAGACCATCTTCGAATATGAGCTGTGAGATATATATATATATGGTGAGGGCAACAGAGAAACATAAATCAATACTACAAGTGGCTCGTGTGAGCACTAATAAATGCATTTGGTCTTATATTATTGACATAGCACCATGTACTCGGATAAAATCGTAGCACTGTTGCTGCTTCCGGTATTTACCTTTGTCCAAGATAGTTACAAACGTGTGCTCTTGGCATTGCCACGAATCAACTCGTTAATAGTGCTCTAAATATGCTCAGAAGTAGTACATGAATAGATTTAGATTTCAGTAATCATGCAACTGGAACTTGGTAGTGGTGGAGCTACTAAAATAAAACAGAAAATAAGACCCACTTCCATGTTTAGTTGCATTTATAAGCTGGGTCATCTTACACGTAAAATTCATCTTTCAGTATGTTTATGTGATGACACAATTCAAGCACACGGGTCAACACCTGGCTTCTTCGTTAGAAGGTATTCTGATTCTTTCACTACTCAGAGAAACATTAGTCCATTACTATAATTTGTTAGTTTCGATAGAGTTTAAAATGCAAGGAAAAGGGAACCCATTGGTAGGTAAGTGTTCCTCTGCAGTTTTCAGTGTAGTGAAATCTCTAGCGAATTTTGTGGCACAAAAGAAACTGTAGTGCCCAACGATTTTGGGGTGACCTTGGACTTTTGATTCATATGGAAACATGAAGACGGTTGACAGGTTCATCCTGTATATTAAACCTTGTCTGCCTTTAGTATTACATCGTCCTAGGAAAACATATGTACTTTTTTATTTTCTATACTTTTATTTGAATTTATGTAAGATTTAATTATTGCAATACCAATCAATAAACGACTGGTCCAGAGAATTGCAATTATTTCAGTTACTGTAATTGACTTTATTACTACTTTGAATCAACTAATTAGACATTGAGAATGTTACATAGGTGCCTCAATTGTTAATCGATAACTAGGAAGTTCAAATAGTAGAGATTTGACTAGAGATTAAAAAAACAAAAACCATCATCATCTAGCATATGTTATCATCGTCAAAATTGGATCTGACAAATGGCAATTGGTAGTGACGGAGTTTCCCAATCACTGCCGGTTCCAGCTTGGTTTACTCTATAATTACCCAAGGATCGTGTCATGCCTCCACCACAAAGTGACAGCATGAGTGTCAATACGGGGTCTTCGATGGTTTGGAGTGCACAACTATCTTTGTATCTCAACCGTATAATGAGGCACATCATGAGGCCTGAAGAAAAGCTCTCAGCGGCAGTGGTGCAGGCTTCCCACCGCCTCTGCACGACGATCTGATGCTGTGCTCTGGTACTGCTGGTACCTAGTAGCAATCAAATCCCCAACAAATAACTTGCTCTGGGAAAATATCTGATAACTCTGACGACATATTGTTGTTGCTACAAAATCCGTGCCTACTTACTTTGCAACAAGCTGGATTGTCTCCGCGAAAAAGTAGAGTCGTTTCCGCAAAAAAAAAAGTAGAGTCTTGTTGATATACCGCTATTGAACGCCCACAATTGGTGGACCATACGTATGAGCGATGTCTTGTAAATCAGATAGCATGGTGAGTTCCCCCATTGCACATTCAGCCGCAGGTTCGAATGGAGATGTCAATAATTGGAAGCCTTTGATGGCAAGCCCAACTATGTCGGTGTTTTCTTACAGTCGTAGGAACAACACCAGCAGGAAAGATTTCTCGGCCATTTTGAGGTCCCTGTGATGGTATTTCAGCACTGCCTCCAGGCCACGATCATCTGAATACATGGGCCATATGAAGAAATCTCGTAGCAGGTTTTCTTGCTCCATCAAAGAGTATTGTAGAGTTTTAGGACCAAGCAAACATATAGCAACTCACCCAAGATATTGTCACACACATTTGATAATAATACTCCTACCATTGAATTATATATCTTCTTCTTTCCTTCCCTCATTGACTTATATCCTCTGGTACTCAACATAACGGTAGGCATACAGCTGGAGGCTGTTGTTTGCATATGTTTGACTCCTGCTTAAAATTTGATGTGTAGGAGTCCAAGGAACTCACCACTCTGTTAACAGAAGGTTTGGAAGACTATGCAAACTGTGTATTTTGCTATTTCGATTTAGTGTCATGAACCATAAGTACTTTTCATTGCACTGAAATCATTGTATGATCACAAATACAAGATTAGATAATAATGGGAATAAATTTACAGTCACGTAGATTGTCATCGGTGTATGCCAATCCCAGTTACGTACAAATGGAGAATGGGAATAAATTTACAGTAATATAAAACATGATCTATCAAAAGGAGCTGAATTAGTCACACAGTTTATTTATTTGCGATTGGTGCTCCGTCAGCACAACACAATAGATTTGGTGTCATGCAGGCTCCATCAGGTTTATATAATACATTGATTTTTACCTCACAATTTATCAAAATGCATGAACAACGCTGTGTGATGACACGGACTGTGAACCGAGTGTTGAATTTTCCTTCCATGCAATTTCTTTGAAAAAAAGCGAAGAAGATAGAAGAGGTACGGTTGGCCTTGGAGGGGAGGAGCAGCCGCCTAGGTTCGCTGAGTTCACAGGCACATGAAACAGAGCTACAACAGCGTCGAAAGAAGATAAGCATGTCGGTCCTTTTTTTCAGGATATTGGAACGTCTAATTTTTAAAATATATTCACGTTATATTCCATAGATCGATGCCCTGACCATCCTTGACACCTAACCTAACAACCATACCAACAGGATGGACCCATCGCGTCCAGCCTCATGGTAACCTGATCCAAACACATGGTTAGTTTCCATTACTGAAGAATTTCCATAGTCCACAAGTCCAACAAAAAGAATCATATGTCAAAGTCCCCGATACTTTACAAATTTCAATCCAGAAAGCTGTCGAGATGATTTGTTAGAAATTTTTTATTTTTATATCTCACAAATAAAGTCGAGTTTGGCCAAGATATTTTACAAGGCTGTGTATCATCATATAATCTATATGCGTGAATTTTTTTTGAATTTATACGATATTTTTGCCGTGATTTACACGGGTTTTTATCAATGTTGTGGTTTTCACTAGATATTTACCCCCGATATTGGACGAAACATGTTTGCTGCAGCAGCAGAGTTTGTCTTTAGTCATCATCGATCGTAGGTCGTAGCAAGAAAAATGTTTAAGGACTCCAGAAAAGTCCTGCACTTAACTGACGGATGTCAGCTGAAATTGTAATGCCGATTGTATTGGCAACAAATCAGGATGACATAAAAAAAACTATGCGTATACCAGCTGCTCTTGGCTCTACAGTAAGAAGGTACTGCAAAACAGTACCTCTGTTTCCTGTTATCCGCTGAAACTAACTACTCCAGTGCTCTAGAGCTCGCGAGTGAAAATAAAAGTACATTTAATTTGAAGCTGGCTAACTTGTAGCTGCTATTGCCATGCAGGTGAACCTAATCTGAACCAACGTGCTCGGTTTTCCAGATGGATGGACTGGCAATGATCCATCCAAAATATGTAGTCTATAGCAGTGTTCAGGAGCTATCTGGTGACTCACATGTTTAGTGTCTAACAGCTCTACATATCATGACACGCATGTCATCTCCCACTTTTTCATATCGGACTCATGCAGCAACAAAACACTGGGTCACATAGTATGGTTGGCTTCTAGCACCTGATTATGCTGGATGTCTCCATCCTGGAAAGAGAAGACACAGCCTCTATCACGCTCCCAATGCCTCTAACTCCAACATACACTTAATTGTGGACTTCCCCCATATGGCAGCTATCTCTTTGCTCACTCTACACACAAGCAAATATATCAATGAGTTCGTTCTTAATGGAAATCTGAACTGAAGCTACACTGAGAGGTATACATATACACCATATAAATAGCGGAACTTAAATAATGAGCAGGATAGTCTAGTTGCATTGTCACTCGTGGGAGTAAATGCGATAATTGTCAAGTGATACATATTATTAGTGTCAGTATATTTAATTCATTTCTCCAATAGAATCGTATTGTTAACAACCAACACTTGAGAACATGAGCTGCCACTATAAATCATAAAAATAGAAAAACAGTCCCAGGACACTCCACCAGGAAGCGACTAAACCCGTAGAACACTTTTGTCTGTTTGAGATATATATTCGGCCTCCTCATTTTACCTTCATCCTATTTTGAATAAGTATTTGAGACCATAAACGGATTCAAATGAAAATGTTGTAAACAACAAAATTGCATAGCCTTTCAAGATCTAAAACTTTGTTTTGATAGTTTTTTCGTCTAAGATAGTTTGAAAATTGTGAAATTCAGTATAAGAAATTGAAGCATAATTTTCCATGCATAGATGAGTTCAAATGAAAAGATTGTCAACCATAAGGTTGCATAAATTTTAGACATGTATAACTTTTGTTTTGGTACTTTCTTCATTTGAGGCCATTTGAAAAAAAAAATGAATTTTACCATACAACTCCTATTTTTAGTTGTGCCTGAAATCAATTTCTCGAGACAGCTGAAAATATGAAGCCGACTCTAAAAATTGATATCTATTTGCAACTGGAATTAGAGCTGTAAAAATAGTGCATTTGGGCTCCGGCCTCTACAAATATATTTATAGATGCGGCTCAATTTGGAGACCCCTGTAGAGGCGAATGTAAATTGGTCTGTCTCTAAAAAAATGTTTCTTTTGCTGAAAATCAATTTTGTAGTCGGTCAGCATATAACCAATTCAACTAAACCTTGGGATCTTATCCTTCGGCTCATTGTTGCAGTTCCAACTCTCAGATATGCCTTGCCGATGAAAGCTTTGTCAACATGACACCATGACACATGCAAATACATAATGAACTGGATTCAAGTTTTACATAGACACATGCAAATACATAATGAACTGGATTGTCATCATCATTCAACACATACAAGAATGTATGTACAGACGAGATTACAAAATATAATGCACGCCACAAAAAACTCTTGTCATATTATAATCATCAAACCAATAATCGTCTAAAAGTTGCAATAATTGTAAGAGGGACTTCTGTATTGTACTAGTAAGATGCATGAATGGGTGATGTTAATGAAAGGCTAACAGATATATCACTGCACAGTCATAAGGGAAGGATGATGAACAAAGGAAGAACTACACAAAAACTGTCTAAACAACTTAAGAAGATTGTTAGTCCAACGGCAACACCTCCAGCATGATATATTTATCCCATCATGTACGACATCTTGATCGAATGGCACACTGGTTCCCAGGCATAATGTGACCAAGTTAACTTTGACAATGCGTCTAAGAAGAACCTGTTCCTCAAAAATAGCGGCATTATATGCCACTGGGGCGGTTATGGCACATGCAAATGAAAGCAACACAACACAGCTATTCATCAGAGAACTAAGAATGGGACTTTGCTTGTGATCTTTCAGCATCTAGTTCCCTTTAATCACCATTGTCGTTCTAAATACCTCAAGCTCCTACTTTTTTTTTTTCTGACAGCAGCCTTGTTAGATGTGCCATAATTGAGTTTTCAAGTTGCACAGTAGTTTATTAATATCTAACTCATTGTAATCTAAGAGCTCACTTGCATTACTACTGCTTCATCAGCACAAATAATAACCGCAGTATTTATGCAATATATGTTAGGATAGGCTCCCATGTGGATCTCTTATGGCTTGTCTCAGTGGATAATTAATTAGTTGATTATCAACTCAATGCCTCCAAACCAATGTGGATTGGGGTGGATTGATATGCAGCTAAACAACCTGTTAAGTGATTCGTTTTCTTTCTGTGTCTTGTATATACAAGACAAAAAAATATTACCTCTTTAATACTCAGACTCAAGAAAACAATGATGCAAGACAAACATGCATGGGCAACAGTGTTGTGTCAACATTGATGACATCAGTTGTCATGCAGATCAAATATTGGATTTCGATTTTTTTTTTTCTACTAAAACGATGGAAAATAGGTCAACCCTTGTTTCTGTTGGTTGAACTTTATCGATCCATTTCCTTAGCTCTAAGTACGTCAGTAGAGTACTAGTTAGGTTGTAGAATATGTATGTCCCAAATTCCTGCACTAGTTTCTAAGCAAAGACTAGAGAAGTAAAATGATGCGGCTACGTAGGACTGTTCAGCTATGATGCACTCTGTTAGAAATTAGTTCCTCGATCTGTTTTGTCACCTACTCGGCTGCTGCTTCCTGCTGTGATGCTAGGCTGCTCTAAATTAAACAGATCGAGTTGTGACACCACAAGGGATTTTCCTGGAGAACGTTCGACGAGTGTCACAGTCAAGCATGCATATTTGCAGCTTGCACTTGTGTAGACACTGCTCAAACATTGCTATTTCATCCGTACTCTCCCAATGCCTCCAACTCCTAGTCCGAAATAAACTGGGAGCTTCTCTAGCTACTGCTATCTTCTTGTGCCAGTGAGTAGTGATATTTTCCTATGTTACACATACATATGGAGACCGTCTTCTAATTTGAGCTCTGCATGGAGATTTATATGATGAGCGGAAGATTAATAAATTCCACCTGCGAATGACTAGTGCGAGCACTAAATGCATTGGGTCTTATAAATGGCATTCCTGCTTCCAGTATCTAACATTCTCCATAGTTACAAACGTGACAGACACCATATAACAAATACTTGTCAGAGCAGCATAATTGAAATATATATAATCATTGTTACTTGTGTTACTATAGAACTTTTGTCAAGTCAACAATCCACAGGTGAAGGAAAAACAAATGCAGCACTTTGCATTCAGACATTTCCAAACGTTAAGGAAAAACCACCAGGACGAGTAACATGAGTCAAATGTTGCACTGAGAACACAATGATGTCTCTTCATGACAGGATATATGCATCCTGCTTGCTTCAATAAATTTTTAACATACTTACAATGTTCATGAACGCAATAGATGCCCAAACTTCTGAATAAATATATGGTTATTTGCGACAGCACTCCATTTAGTGCGATGAAAAGTATAGATCCCCAAATATCGAGTGATTCACCCTTTGTTGTTGTTTACAACATAAACTATGATTACCTCGTAATTGGTTAAAATATATCAATGAACTTGTGTCATAACATGCAATGCAATGCACCACATATGAAGTACTGAATTTTCCTTCAATTTTCTAGGGAAGAAAGCCAAAAAGGCATAGATTGCACCGCATATGACATGGAGCTACAATGGTGTCCAAAGAGGATAAGTCTGTCCGTTGTTTCTCAAGTAACTTTGGCATCCCATTGTTCTGAATGCATATTCATGACCCAGCTTATCCAAACACCCACACGAATAGAATTGACCTAGCCCATCCCCATGGTCGTACCCTGAACCAAACAATTGGTCAGTTTCTGTTACTGAATAATAGGCACAGTCCACTAGTCCAGCCAAATAATCATTTGCTAAAGTCTGCAATCTAGACAAAACATATTTGCTGCAGATGCAGAGTTCCTAAAGGCGGATTATTCATTATGTTAAGTTTTTGAGACGGATGGACATGCAATGCTCCATCCAAAATCCTTCTGCACATCAAACCAGGTATCAAAGACGCTTTGCATGCCAACCTTCTGCAGGAGGCCAAACCAAAAATCTTGTGCAAAAACACCGTCTATCATGACATGATTTATAGTCTCAGCGTATCTGTCACAAAGAAGGCTACAAGAATGATGGTCAAGACCCCGCCTAGCTATCGTCTGTCTGCTCTCCAGTAACTATTGTGTGCGATAAGCCATATGAAAAAAAGTAACATTTTCCTAGTGCCTAATTCTTCCAGGGAAAATAGTCACACTGATCCCTGGAATAAACCCTATGGCCCTATATGCCTATTTTGTTGTTTACTATCCACTTGAACCAAACGAATTACATCATGGCATGTCAGGTTTGTGATACCTTCCAGGGCAGTGTGTTTTTTTTGCTCGACCATGAAGGGCAACATCAGAAATACGTCGACCACGAAGTCATCTACCTGTCCACACTCCACAAAAGTGTATGAGCTCCATCACTAACTTCAGAAATTACTGCCATCGAGAAGAACACTCTTACACATCAGTAAACATGAATGGTGAATTTTTCCCATTGACGATTCGGCTCAGCTTTTTCAACCAAAAGCATCTCATTCTGTTGCCAAGCTGAGTTTTTGAAGATCTTATATGCCAAAATCGCTAAGCTCAGGTGGGCGACATACCTTAGCCATGCCATCAGGCAGTGTCCGCCCTTTACATCCTTCCTTCCTTCCCAAAGAAAGCTTCGTCTTATCCTATCAATTACTTTGATTGGCCAAGGGGGGAGGTCTATTGCCATATCTGCATGGGAAATCAAGCAGCCAAAATGAAATGTGATATAGTATTTTACTGATAACAGAAGAGTTGCATTGGATAGCTATGAAATTACTCTTATCTACATTGGTCTTGAGTCCTACTGACTCAGGAAATTGGTTATTGCGGATCTCAAGGATTGCTGCAAAATGACTTGCTGCAGGTCAAATGGTGTCATCAGCACATAGGGAGATCCGCTGCTTCATTGGTCGGGATGCTAGTAGTTGCAATGCGTGCAAAGTTATTTTGCACTTTTGTACGTTTGGCTTATGCAGCAAGGAACCACCAGATCATGATGTCCAGTTATGCTTGCGCCACTAAATCACGCTGGATGACTCTGTCGCTGAAATCAAACAATTAGCATCTATGACACTCCCAATGCCTCTAACTCCTATATACATGTGCCCCATACACTTCATTATGGACTTCATCATATGGCAGCTTTTTTTGTTCACGATAAACACAATGTTTCAATGAGTTTCTACTGAATGGAGACCTGAACTAAATCAGCGTTGGGTGGTGTATATATATAGGAACCAAAGTGCACAGGCCGGGCCATTTGATTTGTCACTCGTCTCATCGATTAAATGCAATTGTCTACTGTTAGACATTAGTGCCACTCCACCGGTATATTAATTTCCCCGATAGAATCATATCTGCACAATTTATGATTCTAGTTGATTCGATTTCGCCACAAATAAATTTGCGAATAAATGTGTTAGATGTATATGGTGTAGATTGTATCCTCTTTGTATAAGGACTCAATGCTTATATGCCCAACTGATGTAAATGTTTGGGCATGTTGCCCCTGAAATAGAGAGAGCTTCATTTCTCTAACATGATACCAGCTCCCTGGTTCTCGATCTAGGGTTTACCTCGTCGCCGCCCCCCGCCGGAGCTCCTGTTGCCGGCCGTGCCTCCTTTCTCCGTCCCCAAGTTGTCTGGCTCGTTGATCTGGGTGTGACTCTTCTTGTCATGCCATCGTGGCTCTTCTTGTCGCCGCCACTTTGCCCAGTGGTCGCGGCACTGTTTGCACTGCTCTCAGCCGGGCGCAGCTGCTCCACTTCGCTGATAACTTGCTCTTGTCATTGTCGCTCGTCGCGCCCCTCTGCAGCCATGTGCTCCTGCTCGACTCAATTATGGGTGTGGCTCCCATTGAAGCCTATGCACATGTGACCTCCCCTTCGCAGCTAGGCATGGCCCGCTAGGGTTCCTCCATCGTCGGGCTTCTCCATATGGAGAGCAGCCACTACTGCTGCTATTGCTCCAGCTGCCATGCGGTGCTCTGTTTCCCTTCCTTCCGTGTGGGTTGAGTAAAAAAAGGAGAGAGAGGGAGGGAATGGCATCTCCTACCACTCCATCTACCGGGGGTGCTCACATTCAGCGGCCGGTAACTTTCGATGGCACCAATTATCATGATTTGGTTCCACATATGAAGTGGTATATATGTGATCTTCGGTTGTGGGAGTTTGTCAGTGGTGAGCTACCCTGTCCAGTTTTGCCTGATCGTCCAATGCAGCCTGTGATCCCTCCAGAAACATTTAAAGATGGACAAAATAAGCTACATGAAGCCTATGATGATGATATGGCCTCTTATTATGTCTCATTATTAGGCATATCATACTTGGTTGGATGAGGATGCTCATGCTAGGGTTGTGCTTATTGCTATTATGTAAAAGCATCAGACAGGGGAGGTTATTTGACTTGATCATGCTGCTCGGATGTGGGTTCCTTTGCCAGCGCGATAAGCCCTCTGGTCCGTCCAATTGTATTGCTTCCTTGCACCAAGAGCAGCTATTACAGTAGGGTGACAATTCAGTTGAGGATTTGTTTTGACAACTATGTGCAAAATGGCATGAGATTGACACTTTTAGCCCTCAGCTGTCCCCAGACACCTATGACTCTTGCAAGAAGCAACAAAGCCACCTAGATCTTTGTTGCACCTATGACTTCCTGACTCTTTTGCACGACGAGTTTGAGCCTCTTCGTGCTCAGTTACTTGCTCGTGAGCCATGTGTGTCCTTGATGGAGGCTCTTGATGTTGTTCGTAATGAAGAGATTCACCTTCGTTCTGCCACTTTACTTAGATCGACATCCTCCTCAGTTTTGGTTGCTCGATCTAGAATTCTTGGTGCGATGCATAAAGTACCTACATTAGCAGCCTCTGGCAGCTCAGGAACTTGCACTTCAAGTGGTCTTAATTGTAATTATTGTGGCAAAGATATGCATGACAAAGATCATTGTTACTGGAAAAGGCGATAGGCTCAGTCTCGCTGAGGTGGGCGGTCGTCGTCTTGCCGTCAGCTATTGAAGCTACTGGTTTGGCCACTACGGGAGCCGCTGGTTATGTCACTTCTGCTCCAGCAATCAGATAATTACTTGAGGATTTTGGTGTTTCAGTTTTGGTGCCCACTCCTCTTCTATCAGATAGTAGTGCTATCAACATTGCTCATGATAATATGAAGAGCATGAGCTCACCAAGCGTATTGGAGTTCATGGATATTACACTCGGGCTCAGGTGGTGCAGGATTGTCACACCTAGGTTTCTAAAGAAAACCGAGTGTCGCTATATGTGCGTCCAGGAAGTCCACAAGTACAACAAAAAAAGAAATATAATAAAATAATGTTATATAGCGAAAACATACTAATATTAACACTTATAACTATTAGAGTAACATGGAACGGTTGCTAAACTTCTCTTCGGGCTCCATCTGAGACCCAGACGGCTAACTGGGGGCTCCGTATGCCAAGCTTTTCTGACACAACATCTTTGTTCTTCAGCTGAGCAGCACTTTATTGCACACTGGGGGTGTGGGGAAATAGCAAGAGAGAGACTATGTCGAACTCCGCAAGTATAAAAAAAAAAGTAATATAGCTATAAAATCATGATCAATGTAAACATAATCAATGTCAAGCACAAACATTAAGTAAATGAGTATATTAACATAACAAGAATCATCATCTTTAATGTAAATGTCTCCAACGCCGCTCGTGTCCTTGAGCAAGGCTAGTATACCAGCTTATTAAACTCTCTGTAGAGGTGTACACTTTAACTGTGAGCCATGATTTACCCATTCTCCTGAGACAGCTAATCTCTTGACCCACTTCTAAGGACGATAGACATGGTTCACTATGAAGTATTTTAAAGGTTTGTCTAAAAAGTTAGATCCGCTAAGGTTTTCCCATAAAAAAGCATGAACCCTTCCCCAAGAGGTTACTAACAAAGACAAATAAGCCAAACTTCACCCTCTTGGTGAGCCCCAGGATCGTACATGGCAGAGCACCTCTTGCACCTTTCGGTAACCACTAACAAGTTAGAAAAGGTCCACATACTTAACAAAAATTAGAGCCATATAGCCCTCTTAACTATATTATAAATCCCAGATGATCACATACGAATAAGATCTTAATTTATAAAAAAGTTATATTTTAATGTTTGTCTTAAGCTTGCTTTACACCCTACGCAATGTGATTAGAGAACCATCATCTTTATCTTCTATTCTATAGCTTCTGATCTTCAACGCTCACGACGGTCCTTGTGCTATTCGAGTATACAAGTAACAAGAATGGAAGCACCAGATATATGCAAATATACAAGCACCAAGAAAAAATAACTAAGGACAGTACACCAGCCAAATCAAAGTCAACACTAAATGGAAGGGCCTACTGGTATGATGATGGGAGGGTAAGAAACATCGACAACATATGGAGTTTAGAGGGTACAATTGTTATGGTTAAATTCTATACGGTAAGAAGATGAGTTTCCATGTTAAAGAAATATTTGAATACAACATGAAAATGAATATCAATTTTTGACAATTTAATACATATTGTAGACAATGGCTTAGAAACAATAGTGTCGTTAATATTCCTAAGCCTTTGCAGCAACATGGAGTTAAATTCTTAAAAGAATTATTAATTTTATAGCTGTAAAAATTAATTCAGGTATCTATACAAAGGATCTACTAAAATGCATGGATTACTTGCGGTCCTCTCACACTAAAAGAATCTAATTGTAATATTCCAGCACGTTAGAAGCCTGCAATAGTCATGAAGTCGGCCCATGTAGCCCTTTGGCTCATGTGGAGTTGTAGTTGGTGGGTTTAATACCACCTTAGAAGTTTAGGAGGGTCAGGGCTAGCTTATAATCCTTGTCGTTCCAAACGTAGCACTTTCGGGTTAACCCTTTTACATGAGGCGAGGACAAAAGTGTAAACGAGGTGCTACGCGTACGCAGTTTTTGGACGCAGGATGTTACAGATGGTATTCGGAGCATCAACCCTTGTTGCACGTTGCCCGTGGAGGGGTGTAGCAAGGGGTGGTCCTGGACATCTGCCACATATCTGTGGTGAGCTGCTGAGGGCGTTAGCCCTTAAGTGGAGTGAATGTAATATCTTAGCCCGTTAGAAGCTTATAGTAGTCATGTAGTTGGCCCATGTAGCCCTTTGGCTCACGTGGAGTTGTTTTTTTGTTGTGCCAGCTTATAATCCTTGTCATTCCAAACGTAGCACCTCTGGGTTAACCCTTTTATACGAAGCCAGGATGAAAGTGTAAGCAAGGTGATACGCATATGCAGGCCTGTTCCGCGTGTAGTGGACCATACAAGTAGTTTTTGGACGCAGGGTTTTACACTAATTTGCACATGTGTTGGAGATAAAGAAAAGGAGGTAAAAATTCATTAATCATGTGCTAGTTCACAATTGCTTGAGTGGATAATGGTAATAATCCTGAGATCTAGGAGTTCTTCTATCCTCCTAAATGGAATAGTAGGAAAACCCTTCAGGTACCCAAGAGGACTAAGACAAGGTGGCCCTCTTTCCCCTCTTCTCTTTGTGTTAGCTGCTGATTTGCTATAGTCAATTGTCAACAACACATGGCAGCAAGGCATCATTAAACACCCACTGATTCATAGTTTTGAAGAGGATTATTCCATTGTTCAGTACACAAATGACACACTTCTGATCCTTTCAGGAGATGTAGTCACTCTTTTTAACCTAAAAGGCCTCCTCAGACCCTTTTCTGACTCTACTGGCCCCAAGGTAAACTTTGATAAGTCCTTTTCTGTTCCCATCAATATGACTACTAAAAGAGCCAATCACGTAGCCAGAAATTTTAGTTGCACTATGGGACAAATGCCATTCACCTATTTAGGCTTACCATTGGGGACCACCAAGGCTATTGTCAGTGCTTTCTCCCCACTAATGAACAAAATTGAAAGAAGGTTAGCTGGTGTTAGCAGGTTCTTGCCATACCATGGCAGGCTTCCCTTAGTAAATTCAGTTTTCTCTGCCCTGCCTGCCTTCTATATGTGCAGTCTAAAACTTCCTCCTGAGGTGATTAAACAAATAGATGTCTACAGAAAGCATTGTCTATGGAGCAAAGGCGACATCAACAGGAAAGGCACTTGTCTTGTTGCTTGGGAATTAGCTTGCCAATCCAAAGATGAAGGTGGACTTGGAATCATTGATGTCAAAACACATAACATTGGTCTGCTATTGAAGTTCCTAAACAAATTCTATAATAAGGCTCATATCCCTTGGGTCAAGCTAACCTGAAACAAACTCTATGCAAACCATCAAACCCCACCGCAAGCTAGAAGCCTAGTTGGCTCCTTTTGGTGGAAAGACATCCTCTCTTTATATGGTCAGTTTCAAGATCTAACATGTTTCATGGTTAACACGGGGATACTATTTTGTTTTAGTCAGAAGCCTAGTCTACCCAGAACCAGGGTCAGTGTCTGAAAGACCTATTCCCACACTTGTTTTCCTTCAGTAGAAAGAACAAATGCTCATTACAATATTTCATTGAACAAGAAACTGATAGACTATTTAGTCTGCCATTGTCACAAATTGAAGTCTCTCAACTTGAAACAATTGAAGACATTATCACTGACTTAAACCTAAATGGAGTAGACAATGACTATTACATACAGATGGGGATAGAGATATAGCAACAAGAAGGCCTATCATATTCTCATTGGTTGGACTACAACTTCCCCAATATTCAAGTGGATCTGGGGTTCATACAATCTAGGAACACAAAAGTTCTTCTAGCCTCTCTTGAGACAGGCTGAACACCAGGAACCTATTGAAGAGAAAAAACATGCATTTGAATAATTATGATTGTGTTTTGTGCAACGCTGGACAAGAGGAAATATGCTTTCACCTCTTCTTCGAGTGCCCATTCAGCCAAACCTGCTGGAACCTCCTATCCATCACTTGGGACACTAATTTACAGCCACTAGACATGGTTATTTAGGCAAGGATCAACTTTGGGGAGAAATATTCAGAGAAGTGCTCATAGCAGGCTGTTGGGCTATCTAGCTGACTAGAAATAGCATCATCTTTGATCAAGGCCAGCCCTCCATCATTGCCTGGAGAATTTGGATTTGGCCTTCCTTGTGCAAAAGCCAAACCGGTGAAGAAGCTCCTACCCTGTAATTGGCTAGAGAATATCTTCTAGTTCCCCTGTCTTTTTTGTTTTGCGCCTTGATGCCTTGTAACATTCTAGCTTAGCTCTTTGCTTTTTTTGCTTCTGCCTTTGCTTCTGTTGATTCTTTCATTTAATTGAAAAAATAAATATAGGTAGGGTAGATTCCGTGGCCATTTTAGTCAAAAAATAATGACAATTAAAAGGGAGGTAAAGATTCATTGAAGCTTGGAAGCAAGTCCATGTAATTTATGGAGCCAATTGATGACAGACTGGAATGGTAATAAATGGTTAATGACTATGAAAACCAATTTTGAAAATAGAACTTTAAGAAATTCCACTCCTCAAGACATGGGAGGAAAGTGATTTAACCAAAGGAACCTTTATGAATAAATGAGATTCACTAGTAGAGAAATGACTTTTGAATCAGAGCTTTAGTCCCAGCCAATTTTTGGCTCGGGACTAAAAACCGCTATAATCCCGGTTTTTCTAACCAACCGGGACTAAAGGCCCTCCCAATGGCTCTGGAGGCAGCTTTTGCAGCCTGGTGACAGGTGATGTTAGGTTAGTCCTGGTTGGAGCTACCAACCAGGACAAGAGATCGATCTCTTGTCTTAGCTACAGCTGACAGCCGGGATTAATGAATTTACCCCGGGTTGTGGCACCACCCGTGACTATAGGTTGACATATAGTCTGTGTTCTAGATTCAACCCAGGACTACAAGTCCCGGCATAAATACCACCCTTCTTCCTCCCCCGGCCCGAGCCATCTGCGTGCTCTCGGTTCTTGCTCGTCACCAGCGCGTCTTCTTCATCCTCTTCGGCCATCTATGAGTTTCATCTACTCCCCCTCCTTTTTCAGTTGTAAAGGTTAAAAACTTCGTCCTCTTATGATTCATGCATGTCATTTCTCATTTTGTGGTCTAGAATAGGAGGATTTGTGGTTTTTATAGAATGGAAGACAAATAGTGATGTTTCTTGATTTGTATTCCCTTTGAGCTCAAAATTGCTTGATAGTTGCATAGTTAGATAAAGAAAGCTATAGTAGTTCATGAAAACTAGCTTCAATGTTTTGATTCCTAGTGTCAACAATGCATGGTGGCATAAATTTATATATTCATAAATTATAAATTTATATTAGTTGGTGAAAATGAGTTTAGAGAGTATATGACGACCGCTTCAGCCGGTTCCTCGGGCTCACGTCAACCTAGGCGATTGAGGCCGGACCTCTCACTTGTTCCGTGCGGCAAGTGTAAGAAGAAGACTCTGGAGGAGTATCAAGTGAGAAAGTGGGTGCAAACAATGGTTGTATCTTCTACACATGTCCGGATTATGACGTGAGTTGTTTTATTTTGTCATGTTACTTAATTTATGTCTTGGAGCCATTGATTATGATGATTTCGGTTAATGAACGGTCTTCTCATTTATGTTGGTGTAATTTTAGTGGGATGGCACAGGATCATGCAAGGGATGGTACTGGGAGGAAGCGTATGAGACTCGTGTTAAAGAGTATCTTGCGGAGCAGGAGGCATTATTTGCGACAGATGAGAGTGCAGGTGTGGATAATGATGTGGTAGGGAGACAACATAAGAAGGAGGCCACTATTTTGCCTTACGAGGAGGCTGGCAGTGTGGATAATAATAAGGCAGTGACCAAGGAGGAGAAGCCCATTGATGATCTATCTGTTTTAGTTGGAATTGGTCGTGAAATCCTTTTTTTTGTTGGAGTGCATTGTAGGTTTATTACTTTGTTTAGTGATACTTGTGGTTGTGCACATTTGTATGTAGGATGGAATAAGATCATGTTTTTAGTGTAATCATGTTGAATGATGGAGACTATAATTTGGGATCTCTTTTGATGTGGTGTGTATGTGTCATGTAATGCAAATGAATCGACAATGGATGTACAACTCTGACCGCTGCTCCTCATAGTTCATGACGGGCGTGCATGGTTTCCTAAGTCTGGCCAGGGCAAACATACAGAATGGTTTTATGTCATGCCCATGTGTCACATGTAGGAATGAGAGGGGTTATTCTTGCTCATGGGTCCTTCAAGAACACTTGTATTGGTAGGGTTTCATGCCAAACTATATTTGTTGGACTAAACACGGAGAACGTGGTGCTATGATGGAAGAAGACGAAGAAGAAGAAGGGGATGACAACACTATTATTCATGGCTTCAATGAATACACTGATGCCTCTGGTGACACTGCAATGGGAGAACAGGATGAAGATCTAGTAGCAGAAGATAAGATACCCGACAAACTTGGTCAGGCCATCCATAATGCACAGAGAGACTGTGAACTGAAAAGGAGAAGAAAAACTTTGACCGCATGCTTGAGGAGGATCACAGGACATTGTCATACCCGACATGTGAAGAGGGGCAGAAAAAGTTAGGTACCACACTAGAATTGCTAAAATCGAAGGCAAAGAATGATGTCTCAGACAAGGGCTTTGGGGAGTTGCTGACTATCCAAAAGAAGATGCTTCCAAAGAATAATGAGTTGCCCGCCATGACATATGAAGCAAAAAAAATCCTTTGCCCTCTGGGATTAGAAATCCAGAAGATAGATGCATGCCCTAATGACTGCATCGTCTACCGTGACAAGGAGTTGGAGACATTGGATGAATGTCCGGTATGCCATGCATCGTGGTATAATATTAGGCGAGATGACCTTGGTGAAGTTGAGGGGGAAGACCCCAACGAACAACGTCCTAAAAAGAGAATCCCTGCTAAGGTGATGTGGTATGCTCCTATACTTCCATGCTTGAAATGTTTGTTTAGAACAAAGATGATGCAAAGTTGTTGCATTGGCACAAAGAAGACCGTAAGGTAGACAATATGATAAGACACCCCGCTGATGGAGCCCAGTGGAGAGCAATCAACAGAGAGTTCCCTAAGTTTGTAGAGGACACAAGAAACCTAAGGTTTGCTTTGAGTATGGACAGCATAAATCCTTTCAGGGAGCAGAGCAGCGATCACAGCACTTGGCCCATAAATCTATGTATCTACAATCTTCCACCATGGTTGTGTATGAAGCGAACATTCATTATGATGCCAGTGCTCATCCCAAGGACCAAAGCAACCTGGCAACGACCTTTCAACATTGATCAAAGGTGTACGTGTGTGGGATGAGTACAAATAGGAACACTTTATCTGTGAGCGTTGTTGTTCGTTACAATCAATGACTGGCTGGCACTTAGTAATCTTTCAGGACAGTCGAACAAGGGATATAATGCATGCACACATTGTTTTGATGACATCAGAGCTATATTCTTGAAGAAATGTCGAAAGGTCGTGTACTTGGGCTACCATCGTTTTCTTCCAACCACTCACACCGTAAGAAAGAAAGGCAAGCATTACAAAGGTAAGACAAATCATCGACCAAAGCCTAACAATCGCAGTGGCAAGGTTGTATTTCATATGGTGAAGGATGTACATGTAGTATTTGGGAAGGGACTTGGTAGCGAGCCTGTTCCAAATGATGCTAACGGACACGCACCCATGTGGAAGACGAAGTCCATATTTTGGGTGTACCATACTGGGAAGTCCTAGAGGTATGCAGTGCGATTGATGTGATGCACCTAACGAAGAATCTTTGTGTGAACCTGCTAGGCTTCATGGGTGTGTATGGGAAGCCTAAGGACACACTAGAAGCACGACAGGACCTACAACGTATGAATCAATGAGACAATCTACATCCAGAGAAGACAGATGATGGGTGCCATTACCTCAGACCTACTAGCTACACTCTTAGCAAAGAAGAGAAGAAAATCATGTTTGAAGTCCTAAACAGCATCGAGGTCCCATCTGGATACTCCTCGAATATAAAAGGTATAATAAATGTTCAAGATAAGAAATTTACAAACCTGAAGTTTCATGAGTGCCACATGATTATGACAGAATTTCTTCCTCTTGCATTAAGAGGAATACTAACTCCAAATGTATGATTAACCATCGTGAAGTTGTGTGCATTCCTCATTGCAATTTCTCAGAAGGCAATCAATCCATTGGATTTAGCTAACCTGCAAAAGGATGTGGTCCAATGTCTTGTCAGCTTTGAGTTGATGTTCCCGCCATCCTTCTTTGATATCATGAGTCACCTTCTAGTTCACTTGGTCAAGAAAATTAGTATTCTTGGTCCCGTGTTCCTACACAATATGTTCCCCTTTGAGAGGTTCATGGGAGTGCTGAGGAAATATGTTTGCAACTGTGCTCGCCCAGAAGGAAGCATCGCTAAGGGTTCCTGAATCACGATATGAGTGGAGACTTAGTGGTAAGGGTACACTAGGGAGGAAACCATATAAAAGCACGGGGGATGATCTTTCAAAAATGCACACTTCATAGTTCTGCAGCACTCCACCTTGGTGCACCCTTATATTAACATGCACAAGAACACCCTACGATCTGAGAATCAAGGAAAGAGTGATGCATGGATTACAAAAGAGCACATGAATACTTTTGGCAATTGGTTGAGAAAATGATGTCAGGGTGATAAGAGTATTGATAAGCACTTGTACATGTTGGCTAGGAAACCATCCTAGAATGTTGCTACATTTAAGGGGTATGAGATAAATGGCGATACATTTTACATGATGGCACAAGATAAAAGGAGCACCAATCAAAACAGTGGTGTATGCATAGATGCTACAGACCCATATGGGAAAAACGAAAGATATTATGGCCGCATAGAGGAGATATGGGAGCTTGACTATGGACCCAACTTTAAGGTACCTTTGTTTTGGTGCCAATCGGTGAAGTTGAACGGAACAACGGTAAAAGTTGACCCAGACTACGGAATGATAACAGTGGACCACAATAATCTTGGGTACATAGAAGAGCCATTTGTCTTAGCCAAGGATGTGAATCAGGTGTTATATGTTAAGGACATGGAGAGCAAACCGAAGAATAAAGGGAAAATAAAAAACGACGACATTGAGCCAAAGCGCCACATAGTTCTTCCAAGGAAAAGAAACATTGTGGCAATCGAGGACAGGACTGACATGTCTGAATATCCAAAGCAACATGGATTCCCGACCTTCACAGTGAAAAGTGACCCAAGTATCTTGCTAAATGATGAGGACACTCCATGGTTAAGGCGAGACCACACACAAGGGACATACGTTCGGAGGAAGTTTGTTGCTATTCCCGCTTGAAATTGCGGTGTATTAGAACTAAATTATCATATATGTAATATTTATTCTATTTCATGAGATTTTTATATCATGTTGGATTTCACAATTGCTTGGCGGATTTCATTTGGCCAATGTGTGATGAAAAACACTATGATCTACATTAATTAGATGTGGAAATTAATTTCTAGTTGGAAATCAACACTTTCAATAATTTTTATTATTAGCTACATTTTTGCATGGTTGAAATGGTCATCATTAATTTAGATTATATTATGTATTAGTAAATCTAGACCAAAAAGTTTATGTTACACCATTAGATGTAGCTAATATTCCCAAGTTTATGTTACACCATTTTCTAGCCAATTAGTTTTCCCATGTGTTACACTATGAACAATAGTAATTAGATGTAGATTATCAGTTTTATGGGTATTTCTTATTTAAAAAAAAGAAAAATAGATGATCGTTCTGGAGATTGGCGGGAAGCCAATCTCACCCCCCTTTCATCCGGGGTTACACCACGGCCAGGGACTAAAGGTCGGCTGCGTTTTGGTGGCTCGCCAAAATTTACCGTTAGTCCCGGGTGGTGTTACGATCCGGGACTATAGACCCCCCTTTAGTCTCGGTTGGTAATACGACTCAGGACGATAGGTCCTGGGTATATAACCCTAGCCCACTGGCTCCTCTTCCTCCTCCTCCACCGCGCCCCCAAATCTCGCTCCAACCCTAACTGGCCGATGACGACGACGCAGCCGCCACCGACGCGTGCCGCTGCTACCGAGCTCCAGCAAGGACGACGCCAACATCGCACGCCCTCGGCCGCTCCGGCCCGCACGCCACCATGCGTGCACTGTGGCCCCGACGAGCGCTCCTGCTCGTGACACCTTGACCCCCGGCGTCGTTGACACCGCCGCATGGTCGCTCCTCGACCTGCCCCCTCGACACTGCCGCGGCTACCCCGGCACGCCCTCCTCGACGCAGCCTCGATCCACTCGACCATCGATGCCGCCTCCTCTAGATCCACCACACGAGATCGACTCGCACTGCCCGAGGTCAGCCCGCCTCGACCCTGCCGCCATCGCGGCTGCTCCGGCGCGTGCAGATTGATGCCGCCTCTCTATCCAACTCGAGCATGGCCCTGGTCTACCTTGACCCCCCCGCCACGCCTGCTCGACGCCACCTCGGCCGCTCCACCCATCCTCGATGCCGCCACAGCAGCTCTCCACCTGTCCTCGACGCCAGCACGGCTTCTCTACCACGCTCGCCGCCGACGGCCGACTCAGGACAACCCACATCGCCGCTCCGTGATGAGAAGCCGCGCCCCAGCCCAAAATTCCGGCCCTCCACTAGCCCCGCTCTCCGCTCCTCGACACCGGCCGTCTTCCCCAACCTGTATATGTCCTTGTCGACGCTGCCTCCCTCAACCCGTACATCGAGGCCGCCTCAAGGTCGATCCACACCACACCGCCGCCATCGTCTGGTAGCTCAACACTTGTAGTAATTAAGGCACAAGTTTTGAGCAGGGTTTTCTTGGTTCGATTATATATGCAATCATATTCATTTTGTATGTATATATTCATCATCAATTCTATATATATACTGTCATCGTCATCGTAATTTATTCTGATTTTGCTAGATATATAGCTAGGTGAATCTCATTAGATTTTTATAATCTTGATTAAGAGGTTTTGAGCAGGGTTTGCTAGCTTTGGCTCGATTCTATATATGCAATCATATTCATTTTGTATAGTATTGTCATTGTAATTGATCATCGGTCATGATTTATTATGATTTTGCTAGATATATAGCTAGGTGGATCTTATTAGATTATTATATAATCTTGATTATGTTTAAAATTATTATAGAGTGAGTTTCAATTATAATGCGAGTTCTCTGCCCTACTAAACTAATTGATCGTTCTCCGCGCTATATCGCTAGCTAACTAATCCACAGTTTTCATTTACATATATAGTTCATAAGATATGGCGGATCCGAGCGGCAACTATAATCATGAAGAATTGATGCATCATCTTATCTCGGGTGGCGGGCAATATGCACTCTCTCCCCCTAACCAAAATGAAGCCGCCGAACCGAAGGTCGACCCCAATCAATATTTATTAGATTTCGAGGCACTAGAGCCAAAACGTTGATAATCCAAATCATGTGCAACAAAATGTTGAGGAGGTATAATATAAAAACATATGTATATAAATGTATGTAAGGTATTAATAACAAATTCCATTAATTCCTTTGTGATTTTATATATGTATATATTTGTAGCCCTCCAGACAAACTACTTTGACAGTAACAATCATCAGAAATGTCAGAGGTCCAACTAAACCGTGCAAGGGTCACTTCTCAATCACAGCTATGGATGAGAATACCGGCGAACCATTGAAGCCGAAAAAATACAAAAGCTTATGTCAAGCACTATCGGGCTCTTGTTAGGTACAGGCTATCGATCAACACCCATGAATGGAAAAAGAGAAAGGATGCTCTGCCTCGTATCACTTATGTTTCTGAGATGGATAAGGTTCTTATTTGGAAAGAAGTTATTGCACATTTTCCCTCCCTCGTGGTCTTACGGAGCAACAAACAAACTTAGTTAGAGCCTAGACACTTAAGAAGATGGCAAATCTATTTCGAAGCTGGAAGAAGGACCTATTTGCCAAATTTGTCAAGAAGAATGTAACTCCAGATTTCAGTCTAGATCTGAAGTACGAAAGGTTGAAGGAAGAATGGCTAGCTTTTGTTGAGTACAAGACCTCAGAATACCATGCAGAAGTATCAAGAAAGAACCAACTAAATGCGCAAAAAAAGGAATACCATCATAGGACTGGATCAGGTGGCTTTAGAAGTGCCATTCCTAAGTGGGAGAAAAAGGAATACGAATGTATTGCCAATGGGGTTGCTCCGGAAACACTTGATTGGACCACCCGTTGCAAGCAATGGTTTTATGGACATGGGGGGAAACTCGACCCACAAACAGGGGCAGTGCTCTATACTGGAGCACTCGCACCCACAGCAGCCCAACTTATTGAAGTGATAAATGCTGCTGCACATGGTGAGTTTAAGGCCAACCAAGAGAAGGATGAGCTTACCGAGGCCCTCCAAAATCCTAAGCACCCTAGGCGAACACGAGACCTAGGTATGGTTTCATGGAAGCTCACCTTCCCACAGGATGCTGATACCTACAGAAGCCACCAATGAAAGAAGGATGAGGAGGTAGCACGGCTACGTAGGCTATAGCAAGAGTTGGCTCATTTGCATGAGTGAGAACGAGAGAGGGATTTGAGGAGGGATATACAGATCGAAGAGTAGGTTACCCGGCAAGTGGAGCTAAAGATGAGTAGCATGGGACTTCAACAACCAACAATAGATCCTCATGGAGTCAGCTCCTCTCAGCGAAGAAATAGCTACGCTTCCATTGAGTTACCTGCTGCACAACAACAAGAGGAAGAACAAGAACACTTCCCTGTGGATGACATCATTGTCAACTTTACCACATGTGAGCTGCACAATCCTGAGGGTGATAGCATAGTTATGGTGGTGCTTAGTTATATCTCCCTAGAGGATCCTAATAGCACGAATCCAAAAGTCCATGGTGCTCCAATTCCCCCTACACATTATAGAGTCAGTGTGGATAGAGTTATCGACGGCCATATGTGAGTGGAACTTGAAATTCCTGGAGGTGATGGGGAGAAGACTCTAGGAGAAGCTGAGAAGGGAGTCATTCTATGGCGCGATAATCATTCCCAGCAATGAGATGGCTAGGGTACCGCTAGCGCCACTGCAGCCTCCTAGGTGAGAATATGAAACTTTTCAATATATTCTATATATATATATATATGCTATATTATTGGCACTCATCAATTTATTCACTTCAGATCTCCACCAGTTCTTCATTCCCAAGATCATCATAGTGTTGCTCCGGATCATGATTATGATGTCACAGGTGATCATGATGATGCGATCCACGGCACGGGTGCATCTCCATCTCCATCTCCATCTCCATCTCCATGTCCATCTCTATCTCCTTCTCCGCCACGTTCGACTAAGAACAAGCTGCTGAAGAGGCGCTTAGTAGTCCAATCGAAGACGTCCTCCCTGCCCGTCGAGAAACCAGAACGGGGTCATAAATGAAAGGCTGCCATTACGGACGTGCAGGTACATGATCCGGAAGAGAATCCCTACAAAAGGGACAATGCTAGATGGAAAGCACAAATTAATGAAGATAGAGCACGGAGAAAAGAGATGTTGAAGAACCCGCCAAAGCCGGTACACATACAGAATCTGATGCTAAGGAGACAAGTGGACAAAGTTGAGGTCAAAAGGCATTAGAGAAATAAGTCTCCACCATTGATGGACTATGAACGGCAACTCGTAAAGTCACACGAGTCCCAAAGTAAAACCGCCGCCATGAAGAAAGCAGGGAAAGAGGTTCCACAGCTTGGGATGCAACAACAACAGTCTATCCCACCATTAATTGTTCAAAATGATCAGCCATCATCACAAGGGCATGTCTCTTCTTCCTATATTGATGAAGTCATTGCAGCTTTGTGTGGGGAAGAAGTTGACCCTGAACAACTCTAAAAGTTCCTAGACAAAGCAAACATTACACCTTCCTAGTTCTGCGAGCAGACCCCGCTTCTTTTAGCTAAGGCAAAGCATGATATATTTCAGACATATAAGAGGGGCAGGAGTCTAGTAGGCAGAAAGGACTAGCCCAAACTGGGCACACAGATGAACAACTTGAACCAATGGTACATGAAAATTTGTGCTGAGAAGGTGGGAGAGGCAGACTTACTATTGATGCTTCAATTTAAACCAGAGCATTGGTATTTCTGTGGATATGGGATAATGCCAATTTATTTCGAAGACATGCACCATCTGCTTTGGCGGAAAGCTCTCGACAAATCACTATTTGTTGCATGCATGTTAAAATTTAGTACTTATATTTGTACTATGTGAAGGCAAACTCCAGATGCAAGAAATGAGGAAGGACAAGAAGAGTAACGATGCTCTTGGTTTCATCGACCTGTATCTTATTTTCAAGGAACCGGTCACTAACCATGATCATTGGAAGCATAAAACAAAGAAGAATCTGTTCAAATTCATGGAAGCCCTCAGGGACAATGAAGAAATCCTATTCCCTCAGGCACGTTTTTTTCCTTATTGTACCCACATTAACTTTATATAATGATCGATCATTACCTGCAGCTTTCACTGGATACTGCTGGTCATTGATTTGAATGGGGGCTTCATAAGAATCTTGGACTCCAAGTTACGACCACAAACAGAGTACCAAGATATGATAGATATGATCCAGCAGTAATTAATATATATTGTATAAATCTCTCTCTATATATATATTATTGCATGCATATGGCAACGTGCTAATTAATGATTGATTAATTAATTTTTTTCTTATGGATGCAGAGCTTGGCTTACGCTCACGGGTAAATACAAAGTCGATGTGGGGCTTGGACCGTGCCTCTAACTGTAAGCCCATGGCGTGTAAGTATATATATAATAGCTCTCAATGCTTCTTTATTATTAGCTCAAAATGATAATTACTAACATGCTTCTTGGGTTCATGATGATATAAATCATTTATTTTCTTGTTAAGTGGTGTCTACAACAAGGAGCAGGGAACCATTTATGCACATAATGCGTCTGCTAGAAGAGGATTCCAGAAGAACATCTAAAAGTATGTAACAAAAAACAATTGACTACGTATGTTTCTCGGTACATATAGTATATATATTCATACCTTACTTTCATTCATTCACGCACATTTCAGGATTATTGGTTAAAGGCAAGGTGCATGCGAGAAGACTAGATCAATGCAGTTCAAGAGGCTATTTCAGGATTTCTTGTTGATCAAGTCACGGCGCCCACCGGTGAATTCCACTATGACCCTAATTGAATCTTACCTAGTACCAGTAACACGATGGTGAGTCAGCGGTAGGATGACGATAGAGCGTATCGCAGTCCCAAGAACAAAGTTTCATGTCTACACCTTATAATTATTATTTCATGGATCGATGTAAACTAAAACATTAGTTAAGCTTTTGTGTGTATATATATATTAGTTACTTATTTGTATATAAAATGCTCCAATGAACGTATATTAGATTATTATACGTAGAATTCCTACACAAATAACTAATTTAAAATAAATATGAAAGCTAATGAAAATATACCAAAATAGAAAAAGGCCAAACAAATTTATCCCAGTTGCTATCACAAACTCTTAAAAGGCATGCTCGGAGGCAAGTCTCGGGATGCCTACTTGTCCCAGCTAAAGGTTTCCCTCTAATCCCGGTTGGCGTAACCGGGACTAAAGGGGACCTTTAGTCCCGCTTGGGCAATCCCGGTTGGGTAACCAGGACAACAGGGGGTTTCCAACCCAGGACTAGAAGCCATATCTCTACTAGTGATTGGCACTCAAGATATCAGATTATATAATAACAATAAAAATCCATCCAACCTTGCACATCTTCATGCTTATTATCACTAGTACAAACTAATTTAATTTGTATTATCACTAGTACAAACTACAATTACTATATTCTTTTGAAATTACTTATTTGTCCCTGTAGATACTGGTCTCTTCTTATTCTTCTTGTCAGACTTAAGATGAGAATTGAAGATACTAGTAGACGAGGGTCAACCGAGCTATTTATTTTGACACAAGTATAGGATGTCCTTTCATCATTGCCATCCCTAATGCTTGATTTAGTATAAATTAAAATATGTAAAGGTGGATACATCGATAATTATTTTTCCGCAGACAACGTGATGTACTGATGTTAGCATGCCACTTGATGGCCTAAAATTCTCCAATCCATTGTACCACGCCTACTTTCACAACAATCCAATCAAATGAATATAACAAAATTCAGCATGTAATCTAACATGTCAGGAAGGAGATTACCGAGGATGCCACAATGTTCACCAGCAATCGCGCAATCGTACTTACAGAACCTGAGAAATGCTAGATATGAATGGGATCTGAGGCCTGGAAAATTGGGGGAAAACATGGAACTCCGATGAAAGTCAGGAGACGGGTGGGTGGAAGAGGCACTAACATGTCTGAGCCGGTAGTAGTTGTATTAGGACCTTCCAAATGCACTAGGTAATAAGGTGGGTTCTATGCAACAGAAAAAAGTCAGAGCCCAAATTTCAGACGAGAGAGAGAGAGAGAGAGAATATGGAGCCCAAATTGACCAGTTTCTGAAGAATGACCACAGTCCAGAGCACATGTCAAACCAAAAAAATGAAACGGGCAACTCTACTCTAAGCCAATATCGGAGTTTCTGTATTTTGTATGTGTGTTGTTTGTAGCAGGAGAACTACAACACCAAGGGCCTCTTTTGTAAGAGTCTTGAGAGCTATGACACCGAGGGCTTCATCGCTGCACTTTAGGAAAAGAGCTCTTAGCCATCCAATTTTGGATGTCTTGTTCTTTCAATCTTACCTAGCATTGGCCTTGCCTGGCGGGCTGCAAAGCAAGCAACCATATGTTCCCTATCCCTTGCTAAAGCAAGACTCAAGTTCACGTGGAAACTTTATATTTGGTTTGAGTATCAATAAGGGTAATTTTGTTGGTGCTTGTGTAGACCCAAACTACTCTATCCCTCAAACGTAACCTTGACATCTTCAAAACAATTCATTGTTGGAAATATGCCCTAGAGGTAATCATAGAGATGATGACATTCCGATTGTATCTATGACATGCATTAAGTGTTCATTGAATATCCATTATATACAACTTGTGTTGATTGTCAATTATGTGAATTGTTTGTGGAATTCAATTACTTGAATGGTTATTCTAAAGTTATCCCTGGTCGGCGTTCTTGTGAGAACACACTTGAATATTAGACCAGCACATGTATTAGTTGATGGCTATGTTTCACAAGTCATGGACATGGAGATGTCGAACTAATAATGTGGGCATATGTGAGACATGTAGGCTGGACTGACCCGACATGAGATTGTCTCTATTCAATCATGCACATTATGTCCTTAGACCTAAGATTGTATTATGTACTCAAGATGTGAAACGGCCTATATAGGGATTATCAAACACTGCTCCGTAACTGGGTAGTTATAAAGGTGGTCTTCGGGTGGTCGGGAAGCATGCTATGAGACATAGACAGTCAAGATAGAATTTGCCCCTCTCTGCATAAGAGAGATATCACTGGATCACTTAAGTAATTGGATCAACAAATGCATGGTCATGCTTGGGTTAAGTGTTAACCCTCGAGTTGAACCATATATCAGTGGCAAAGGGAATAACTTGTATGTGGACATAGTGGTTCATCTGATATGATCTTTGCGTATGCATAGGAGTTGTCACGCCTTGCTAGAGGCCGCTGTCAACTATTGGGTGAGTAGGAGTAGTCGGTCCATGTCTCTGTGTACGTGAACCCATAGGGTCACATGCTTAAGGGTTGGAAGCCTAATTCGGGTTCGACCTGAATTAGACAAGCTTTAGGGTTCCCGATGGGCCTCCAGGTTGGGGTCACATTGGGACGCCTGTATAAGCAAGGGGTAGGGGCGAGGCAAACCTGATTTGATTGATCCAATTGATCGATTGAGCTGTCGTTGCCCACCCCACGCTCACGTCTTTGCTCCTCGTGGACCTAGCAGTCTGGTTGCACATTACTTCTTCCCGCACGTGTGTGATACCTCAGAGGTGCTGCATCTGCGGCACAAGGACAGACCTGGTCGATCACGATGGTCAAAAACTGGTCGACGACTAGTTGAACTGGTCGAAAACGTAATCGGATGATCCACAAGCAAAGGGTATACTTGACAGATGACCACGCAACTGCACGGCACAGCTGCGATGCGTTTGACTACATCGAGTCTTCCGCTACATCTACACGTCTAGTGGTAGCCCTGTGACCTTTAGCTAGCAGTAGATCTTGGTTTATGAGGTAGAAAAGTTTTTGTTTTCTGGCTAGCGTAGCACCCTTATAACCCAACAGTGGTATCAGAGCTGTAGCTGCTTTGTTATAGGGCTGTGTGCATATGGTGATATGCGCTGTTGTAGATAAGTCTCTGATCTTGGTTCATCGTCTTGCCACATTGGTCTTGTAATGATCTACTCGTAACAGTCAGAATTCCACCATCTGATTTAAGTGATACATGTAAAACTAGTCATGGCGAGTTTGAGATCAATCGGATTGATTGAATTGAGCCTTTGGTCAAGTGTCGAGCACATGCGATGTGCGGCGGTAATAGATGGGATCTATTATCGGGCACTGGGTTGCCGAAAAAGTGTTGTTCTGTAAAACAACTATAATTTTTGAACCGTAACTTGGATTGAGACGAACTTTAAATGAAAATTGTAGAGAACTAATTTTTACATTGGCTTGAGAAGAACTCTAAGCCATGGTCACCAAAATTAGATTTGCGAAAAACTGCTTGGGAAATAGAGTTTTAGGCCTTGCATGTTAGCCGTCTATATCGGCTAACTCTGTTTTGCAGAAATTCATGACTGGTATAACTCTTATGTGTATGAGATGCATGTATGTAATTAATTCATGGCTTGCACATCATGAGGACAATACGGGTAGGAGCCTTATAGATATTGTCAATTTGATGTAATGGCGTGCGTGTCAATCTGTGATGATCCGCGACTATGTAAATTTAATTCACAGTAGTGATAGCTAGTCTTGGCGGATGCACCACAGATGAATGACATACACGGATCATGGAGATGGAGATCACTATGATGAATAGACTGACATTGAGATGGTGATCTCAAAGGATCAATGGGCTATACCAAGTCATATCTATGTTTATGTCGTTCTTACTATGTTCTACTTGCACTTGCTATAATGTTTTTCTACGTTCGTGCGGTAGTGAAGTAGAACGATCCCTCAGCAATGGTTAAGTTACATGCTTCCCTACACCTTGCACTATCACAAGTTTTGTACAATCAGTGGTGGGTCTATGAAACTAGGGTGCCATTGGTTTTCCTTGACTAGAGAGGTTCGTATCGAATACTTACTGCAAGAAGGTTTCGTTACTTGAACAAGGTCATCCTAATGTTTAGGGATCTTGAAGCATGGGAACGTTGAGTGCTCAGCATAGAGATGCTAGCCCAATAACAAGAGTCATATGAGATATGATTAGCAAGGTGTTGCTTATCGATCTACCATACCGACCAGCGGTGATGCTAAAGCTCACTGGTCGGCAAGTTAGTTGTGGGTCTTGAATCATTAAGTATAACTTGAGGGATATTGATTTTAGTGGGAGTAGAATCTATTTGATATGATTTACTCTTCATAGATACATCGTTTTACTATTTTGCATTACTTTTGTTGTAGATTAATGGCCGCCCGCAATCAACCATTTACTTTACGTTCAATTCTTGAGAAAGATAAGTTGAATGGAACAAATTATGCGGATTGGATCCTCAACCTGAGAATTGTTCTTAGGGCTGAGAAAAAGGAAGAAATTCTAGACACCCCATTACCAGATGAGCCTGATGTAAATGCAACCGCTGCTGACAGAACCGCTTACAGGAGAGCATTAGATGCTGACTTTGAAGTGAGCTTCCTTATGCTTGCTTGCATGGAACCTGATCTGCAGATCCAGTTCGATAATAATCATTCAGCGAACGAAATGATCGTGGCACTTGAAGAGATGTTCCACACGCAAGCCAGGACTGAAAGGTTCGATGTCTCTAAGGCGCTTGCTGAAACCAAGCTTGCAGAGGGCGCAACAGTCGAACCACACGTAATCAAGATGGTTGGTTACACTCAGAGGTTGAAGAAGCTAGGCTTCCCAATCGGCCAAGAGTTGGCTACTGATTTTATCCTCTCGTGTCTTCCGTCCAGTTATGGAAACTTCATATCGAACTACCATATGCATGGGGCGGAGAGAAGCTTTAGAGAATTGTGTGGCATGCTGAAAACAACAGAAGCCGACATCAAAAAAGGTGCCGGCAGTAGCCAAGTGTTGGCGGTCCAGAATAGGCCTCGGTTCAAGAGGAAGGGAAATTCTTGGAAGAAGAAGAAGGGCAAGGCCAAAGATGAGATCTCTAAGTCAAACCCATCTGCTGCCAAGGCTGGACCATCTGCAAATTCAAATTGCTTTTACTGTAAGGGGAAAGGTCATTGGTAAAGGAACTACAAGGAGTACTTTGCGTCCTTAGAGAAGGATGGCGGCGGTAAAGGTATTACTGCTACTTTTACCCTTTTTGTTCATGTTACAGACATTTTTCTCCCTAACTCCTATATCAATTCCTGGGTATTTGATACCGGATCGGTTGCTCATATTTTCTATATGATGTAGGGAATGATAAGAAGTAGAAGCTTTGAAAAGGGGGAGGTTGACTTCCGCGTGGGCAACAATGCAAGAGTTGCTGCGTTGAACATCAGGACGATGCAACTTCACCTACCATCAGGATTTATCATGGAATTGAATAATTGTTATTTTGTTCCTAGCTTAAGTCGAAACATTGTGTCACCTTCATGTTTGATGAAGTATGGTTATTCTTTTGTGAGTAAAGACAATGGTTGTGTGATTTCCAAGAATGGCATGTTTGTGGCTTTTGCATCCATTGTGAATGGATTATTTATTTTAAATCTTGATGATTCTCCTGTTAGTAATGTTACTATTAAAAGGCCTCATCTTAATGAGTTAAGTACTACATATATATGGCATTGTCGTTTGGTTCATAAAAGTGAAAGTCGCATAAAGAGGCTTCATGCTGATGGCTTCTAACTTCATTTGATTTTGAATCTTATGAGACATGTGAAGCTTGCCTGCTCGGCAAAATGACCAAGGCGCCTTTCACAAGTTTTCCTGAGAGAGCGTCTATCTTGTTGGAACTCATACATACTGATGTGTGCGGACCACTAAACACGACAGCAAGAGGCGGATTCCAATACTTCATTACTTTTACTAATGACTTTAGTAGATATGGATATGTCTACCTAGTGAAGCATAGTCTAAAACATTTAAAAAGTTCAAAGAATTTCAGAATGAAGTAGAGAATCAACGTGGCAAGAAAATTAAAGCCTTGCGATCTAATCATGGAGGCAAATATTTGAGTCATGAATTTAGCAATCATCTTAAGAGTTGCGGAATTGTTCTACAACTTATGCCGCACGGAACACTGCAGAGAAACGGTGTGTCCGAGAGTCATAATCGGACTTTGTTGGACATGGTTCAGTTTATGATGAGGCGGTCGGACCTACCTTTATCATTTTGGTGATACGCTCTAGAAACAGCTGCTTTCACATTAAATAGGATACCATCAAAGTCCGTAGAGAAGACACCAATGAGATGTGGACTGGTCGGCATCCTAGTTTGTCTTTTATAAAAGTTTGGGGTTGCGAAGCTTATGTCAAACGGTTGGTATCTGATAAGCTAGAACCAAAGTCGGACAAGTGTTTCTTCATGGGATATCCAAAGGAAACTTTAGGGTATTACTTCTATAACCGATCAGAGGGCAAAGTGTTTGTTGCTCGGAATGGTTTCTCAAAGGAGATAGGAGTGGTTGGAAGGTATATCTTGAAGAGGTTCAAGATGAGTCATTAGTGAATGACTTGACGAGTGATGCTAATGTAGCAGAACAAGTTGATATACCTGTGGTTGGTACACCACCGCAACCACCTGTGGTCGGTACATCCCAACCACCTGTGGTCGGACCACGAAGATCAGCAAGACTTTGCGAATTGTGTGGTGATCTATTGTTGTTAGACGATGACAAACTTGCAAATTATGCGGAAGCGATGATGGACCTAGATTCCGAGAAATTGCAGAGCGCCATGAGATCCGATATAGATTTCATGGGAGACAATCAGGTTTGGAACTTGGTTGACCCGCCTGATGGGGTTAGACCCATTGAGTGCAAATGGATCTTTAAGAAGAAGAAGGATATGGACGAAAATGTTCACGTCTATAAAGCTCGGCTTGTCGCAAAGGGTTTTCGGCAAGTTCAAGGGATTGACTACGATGAGACGTTCTCACTGGTAGCGATGCTTAAATCTATTCGGATCGTTCTAGCAATTGCTGCATATTTCGATTATGAGATATGGCAGATGGATGTTAAAACAGCCTTTCTAAATGGGTAACTAGAAGAGGATGTGTATATGATATAGCCTGAAGGCTTTGTTGATCTTAACAATGTTGGGAAAATATGTAAGCTTAAGAAATCCATTTATGGGTTAAAGCAAGCTTCTCGGAGTTGGCATATTCATTTTGATGAGCTCGTCAAAGGTTTTGGCTTCCATCAAAATGAAGAACCTTGTGTTTACAAGAAGGAAAGTGCGAGCGCTGTTGTGTTTCTGATGTTATATGTGGATGACATATTACTGATTGGGAATGACATTTCAATGTTGCAATCCGTAAAGACTTCACTGAATAATAGTTTTTCTATAAAGGATTTAGGAGAGGCAACATACATCTTGGGCATTAAGATCTATAGAGATAGGTCAAGAAGGCTAATAAGATTAAGCCAAGACACATACATTGACAAAGTGTTGAAGCGGTTCAACATGGAACAGTCCAAGAAAGGGTTCTTGCCTGTGTCACATGGTGTGCGCTTCAGTGACAAGCAGTGTCCTTCCACTAATGCTAAGCGCAAACGCATGAGTAAGGTTCCATACGCTTCGGCAGTTGGTTCCATCATATATGCCATGATATGTACTCGCCTAGATGTAGCATATGCTCTAATTGTTGCGAGCAGGTATCAAGTCAATCCTGGTGAGAGTCACTGGACGCTGGTTAAGAACATTATTAAATACTTGAGAAGGACTAAGGATGTGTTCCTAATCTATGGAGGTGAGGAGGAGCTCGTTGTAAATGGTTACACCGATGCTAGCTTCAAAACTGACGTGAATGATTCACTATCTCAATCAGGTTTTGTGTTCACAATAAATGGTTGTGCAGTAAGCTAGAAGAGTTCCAAGCAGGAAACGGTCACCGATTCTACAGTAGAAGCCGAGTACATTGCGGCTGGTGGAGCTGCAAAGGAAGGTGTTTGGTTGATGAGGTTCCTCATTGAACTTGGTGTGTTTTCTAATGCGTCGCGCCCATTGAATTTACATTGTGATAACAATAGGGCGATTGCACAGGCTAAGCAGCCTAGGGATCACCAGAAGAATAAACATGTACTCCGAAAGTTTTATCTCATTCGACAGTTTGTGAAACTAGAAGAGATCAAACTATACAAAATACATACAGATTTGAATATAGCAGATCCTTTGATAAAGGCTCTTCCACAGCCTAAGCATGAGGCGCACATGAGGTCTATGGGGATTAGATATCTTAGAGATTAACTGTAGTGCAAGTGGAAGATTGTTGGGAATATGCACAAGGACGTGTGTGATACCTTGGAGGTGCTATATCTACGGCACAAGGATGGACCTGGTCGATCACGGTGGTCGAAAACTAGTCGGTGACTAGTTGGACAGGTCGGGAACGTGCTTGGACGATCCGCAAGCAAAGGATGTACTTGACGGACGACCACGCAACTGCACAACACCGCTGCGACGCGTTCGACTATATCGAGTCTTCCGCTACACCTGTTCATCTAGTGGTAACACCGTGACCTGTATCTAGCGGTAGGTCCTTGTTTATAATGTAGAAAAGTTTTAGTTTTCTGGCTAGCGTAGCACCCTCATAACCCAACATTGATAACCTTCACGATATGTTGATGCTCTTAGGCCAAATGACTTAATGCTGGCTCCAATATCTCCCAAGTTGCGGTTCATAAGAAGTAGACACTAGAGGGTTTACTGACAGTGTATTTCTCACAGTGATACCTTAGGCCTTGAACCTTGTCGCCATTGCTGATGCCTTGCCGGTTCCTATTTACAATGATAGCAGCCTAAGCCCTGTGGAGACACCATGCATGGCACTATCTATCCCCACTCGGCCACACCAGTACTCCGATCATAGGCTTTCCATATGTACACGATTACCCATCCCACCAGAAATGTAGATATATGCCCCAGTGAGAGGTTCAGTGTTCATTTATATACAAATAAATGTGATATTTATTTAAAAAAAGAGAAATATGAACTGCAGTCTTTTTAAACGAACTACTATACCGATAGTGCTCAGGCTTTTCTAGTTTCAAATCTGCAGTCCTTGTGTCTTTGCTGCTAAAACAACAGAGGCAATGGAAGCTTGGATCTGCAGTCCTTGAATTATAATCTTCTTTGGTGAAGGTCCTGTGGTGAGATCCTGTGCATCCGCGCATCCCCCACCAAATTAAAGGCTACTATCTAGACAATTGTTCGATTCATTACAGAGCATATAACCATTTAAAGAATTTATTAACATGATGTTGACAAATAAATATGCAATTTTATGCAACATGATGCATCATATCTACCAAGAGGACTACAAATGGTCCCACAGCTTGTATTTCTTAATGGTGTTGCTCATTTACAGAGATCAATTGCTAGACAAGGTGGCCAACAGTGCACCATCTCTGTAATTCCATTTTGCCAACCATTGTAGTTCATTTTTGTACTAGTTTCATGATGGATCAACATTAAGTGATTCCTTTTTATATATGAATGAGTAAATTTATTCCTTAATAAATGAGCAATATGCATGTAGTGACGCGTGGCTTCCTTTCTTGCACAAATAATTTATTCCATAGTTCATTGTGCATATAAATAAACGTGTGGCTTCCTTTCCTGCACAAATAATGTCTCCAAAAAACACAACACATAGCTGTACTAGTAGTGCCATGCGCGCAGCTGCAGGACCAGAGGTACCATAAACTAAATAATCATTACTTAAACAGCCATGGCCATATATGACGCTTGCTAGACACACTGCACTGTCAAGCTCAAGCTGAGGTTTAGGCTCCGGCCGGCTAATAAGCCTAGCACAAGGAAATACATACCATGTCATGGATCACCCAATTTTTTACAGGCCATAGCAGTTTGGTTTTTCCCTTATACTGTTACATGATTGCAGTTTGTCATTATTCAACAGATGAAAGGATGTTTGGCGGAAACCATATTGTGCAACATATATAACAGCTAGCCACCTCACAACAAATACGTGTCAGATCCTCATTGTCGCAACATAATAGTTGTGACTACTAGAGAATTTCAAAAAGTGAGCACGTACACATTGCATTAGAATTTTTTGGGAAAAAACGAAGAAGAGTAACACAGTCAAATCATGTACCGAGAACACAACGATGTATCTTCATGCCAGAACATGACCAGTTCTTTGCTTGCAGAAATATTAACGAATACACAAAGAGAACATGTCAGACCCGATTACAGCAGTGTGGAAACAAACATTTAGTATTGTGACCCAGTGCCTGCTGTTGTCAAGTCCTGTTACGTCTACGAGAACCTGACCTCCCACCCTTGCTTGAGATTAGCGCAGGAAACAAGAGAGTTTCCTACAGGTGTGAACCATGGAGGACTACAGCAGCCAGTGGCTTCCCCGAGTGCCACTTTCACTCAGGGAAGGCCCAGTTGCACTCAGGAAAGCCTTCTTCGAGTGCAACACTCGGGAAGACCCTCCTGCTAATTCTCATACGGCAAAGGCGCCTTTCCCGAGAGCTGAAACTCGTGCACTCGGGGAAGCCTTCCCCGAGAGCTGTGCTGGCACTCGATAAAGATTTGACTCCGTTGGCCAACGGCCGATGCCGTTTTCTTCTTTTGTTTATACTTTCTTCCCCGAGTGCAACACTCCGGGAAGATTTTTAATTTTTTTAAATAATCTTTGTCGAGTGCCTGTGGTGGCACTCGACAAAGAAATTTATTTTTTTAAAAAAAAACTCTCTTTTCCGAGTGCCACAACCCAGACACTCCGGGAAGCTACCTCTAAAAATTATCTTTCCCGAGTGTCACAACACATTCAAAATTCTTTTTTTATATATATCACATACCTACGGTAGACGCACGGCTACAAACATGGGCATGACAATTAATTATGGAGCAAATGGCTAATAAATCATAATGCGTCCAGTCGAGTATTTATAAAGCATACGTATCGGCAATGCAAAATTACACAAGGTCAAGCAGCCACATGCTGCTTGTTAGGCGTGCACGGGGGGGCATGACCTTAAGTCTACACGTCATGTGCAACCATTCCCATAACGATGCTATCCAACATTGGCTTCCGATACCATAATCCCCACCGTCTCTAGCGTGAACCCCTAGCTGATGTGAGGGTCTCATCCCGAGCACTGTTTCACAGAATCTTTGTGAACGATCCTACAACAGTATAAAATCAAAAGGTCTTATTAGTCGGACCTTCGCCTTTGTCATGCCTAATGGCGCTGCGCAGCCGAGCGCCCTGGTTAGGGGGCCAGGATCTGCCGGGTTAGCTTGCCAGAAGCTCCCCCTCCCCCCACCAACAGACTTAGTACATACTAATGTTTAATAAGAGTGTACTTGCCATGGTGATAACTTGCTCCATGAACATCGTTGTCATTACTTATGCCAGACACGTTTTATTATTATTATCATCTTTCCGTGAAAGATAAGAACTCGTTTTTCCACGGTCAGAGTATAAAACACAAACTGTTGTAAAATGTTTGTTACAAATACAAAGCATATCAAGCAATAATCCCATTGGAGCATTATCTGTCTTGGAGGATTAAGGGGAATAGATTCGGGTAGTGGAGCCAACATATTACATCAGTCACTGAGATTTTGCCCCTTTTTCTTGACCTGCGCAAGAGGAATGCCAGCGGGATTTAGATGCCGCTCTTCACTGAGTACGGGTTTAGGTTGGTGCCCAACCAGGGGGCACACGTGTGAGATTTTTATTTTTATTTTTCTATGAAAGATAAGAACTTGTTTTTGCATGGTCAGGCTCCAAAACAGTTGTAAAACGTTTGTCACAATTACAATGCATCTCAAGCAATAATCCCTTCGTGTGAATGTTAGTCTCAACATGCTAGTGTAAGCCTAAGGTTGTCCTTTGACCTTTGCAATTTATGGTTAGCTGCTGCCTGATTTGACGCTAGAAGAACCTATTGTCTATCAGTTACCGTGACTGAAATTTTCTCTGATGATCGTGCTAATGACAAAGGACCTGTTGATGCTAAAACCAAGGTTCATGTCATGACACTGACTATGACAAAAGAGCTCTCAGAATAATTAAGGCGAATGTGTACGTGTAAGACGTTCATGAAAACACATCCTCGGATACAACTAGACTTATCAGATGAGCCAAATGATGGCAACTGCAGACCCCAGAAAGGCATCAGTAGGAGGAGGGTTCAATGTGCGTGGACACGTCGTCATGGGATGACTCACTCACATCTTAGCTGCAGGACACACATTGGTTGGGGATGATTCACTTACATCTTAGCTGCAGGACACACTTTGAACATCGTTGGTGCTCCCGCTGCCTCCAGTTCCTATTTACTCATACAGATACGAGCAGCTAGCATCGTCAGAGGTTCTCCACTCTAGTGCTCCACTACTCCTACCTTCCATTCGGTACACAAATAATTACTTGTGTCACAAAGGATATGAACAAACCGAAGCAGTCGGGCATATATATAAGTAAAGGTGTTTTTTTTTTTCTTTTACTCCACAAATGTCTCCGAAACAAGTGCAAGAAGTAGCAATAGTACTAGTGTCCTGCAGCTGCATGGCCAAGAGTGACATAAAGAAAATCATAAGCATTACTTAAACAACCACGAACATGACACTTGCAACAAATACTTAAACAACATAAAGTAGATCATAATCATAATCCACAGCTCCAGGTATTTTTACAATGAAATACGTAGCATCTCATGGATCATTAAGTTTAATTTTTACAGGCCATAGCAGGTTGGTATTCTTTTTATTGTTACAGAACTATAGTTTGTCACTACTCAATAGATGAAAGGACGATTGGTGAAAACCAAATTGTGCAATATAATAGACACCTCGCAACAAATTTATGTCATCAATTCCTCGTCATTACAATAATATAATCATTTGCTATTATAGAATTTCTAAAAGTCAGCACATCGCATTGAGACATTTCCGAACCTTGAGGGAGAAAACCAGGGGAAGTAACGAGAGTCAGAATCCTGCACCGCGAACACAAGATGTCCACTAGTGGAGAACAAAGTTTCGGTTTTTGGCTTTAGTCTCGGCCAGATTTGGGACTCAGAATTAAGAATTAGTCTCAGCCAGATTTGGGCCACAAATTAAGAAAGCATTTGTCCCAGTCGGAGAAACCAACCAGTTCCTGGTTGTAGCAATAGATTTACCAACACTGATGCTCAGTTCTGCACTAGCGTCTCTTCATCATCACAGAATATGTGGTCCTCCCTGCTGACATTTTTCAGAACTTTTCCATGTGGCTCCGCAATAGTGGTTATGTCAGATGACTAGTGGCGCTGGATTTGGCACTAGTTCCTGTCTAGTGATTGATATATTATGAACTGCAGTACTTTGCAATAACAAGTTATAATTCTAGTTTGCCACAGATAAATACGATAATTAATGAAAACATGGCCATGGAGAGAAATAGTTGGTTAATGGCATTCATCCGCTTTGTTGCAGCACAAAGTTTGGTAGTTGACATATATAGCTGCAGTGGGACTGCAACAAAGAACCAAAGGACGAGGATGCCAAGGCTTAGCCAAATTGATAGTGTGCCGGCCATGGTCTGGTTGTTAGCTCAAACTAGTGTGGATTGCGGTAATGCACTTTTAAAAAAGGAGGCCTTGCTACAAATACTTTATGTAGTAGTGTTAGACTCGGCATGTTATAAGCCAAGGTAGATGCCCATTTAAGGTAGGCAAGGTTTATGAATTGTATGGCAATAGAAAATGTTACCACTTTGAAAGAGAAATGGAAGAAACACTGCCGGTCTGTCTGACGCATAGTGATTCAACAGGCGCCACTCGCTGGAGCAGTGAAAATTTGTTAAGGCATGTACTCTGAAGTGTAGGGTGCAGTTCAAGAACAGAGTTGTGTGGTCGTGCCAGAGTGGTTATCATTTTTATTTTTGTAACCATTTCCTGTTCTTGTTCTCCATCTTATTTTGTTTTTGTACACATCTTTAGTATTCGTTGGAATTTCCATTTCATCTTCTCTCGAACATGTTTTGTCTCTGGAAAGATTTTGTATTGTTCGTTTGAATTTCGATTTCCTGTTCTCTGCAGCTTGTCTTCTTTTGCACATATTTTTATTTTCAGTTGCAAATTTTATTTTGTACTCATTTTCTTCAATTCTCTGAAACTTAGTTTAGCACAGTCGATCTCCAAAACGCATAAGCAGATACAAAAGTTTGTTATAATGCAACTTAGACAACAGACAACACTCTGCCCGTACGGAGAACTATCCCCGGACAGGCTGGGCTGCAGCCCGGGCTAACCAAATAGAACCTGATTACTCCTCTAGAGTTTAAGGTCATCAACAGCCTTTGTTCGATTCAGCGTGGTGGAGGTGTTGCGCTGGCGCTAGGCCGGCACACTATTCTCACTCGCCCATCAATACAGTGCACCATCAATCCACTCTGACTACCATCTCTCTGTGGAGAAATACAATCCCCCATGGCCCCATCTCCCTCTACAAATTTTCTCCCACCCATGGCTTGTAGCGAATGAATCCGCAGCGCATATAATGATAGATGTTTGTCTATATAAATATGTAATCAGAGATGAAGTATGCCGATTAATCAGATTCTTTTATATACGGTTCGTGGCACCCATGTTTCAGTGCAGCAGCCATCTTCTATACATGGTCATGCCTGAGAGGCGTTTGTTCATACTTGTGCTCCTATGGCTTGTCATTGTCAACTTCTATACATCGTACTAGAGGGTAAGAACACAGAACCTTTTGATTGGGCTAAAACAACGCAGGTTACTGTCAGTGCTCTCAGAAGGACAAAGAGCTCTCACAATAAAAAGAATGCAAGTCCTTTAGCAGAACATTTCGAGCTAGATGAGCCAGATGAGAGCAACCACACCCTTTGGGAGCATCAGATGAGCCATCGATCCTGTGCATCAGACGAGTCTAATGTATGTGCACAGGTCCAGGGATCCTAAAGAAATTTGCTTCGACAGGGGTTGGCTATCAGTCACACGTTAGCTGAAGGACACACAGATAGAAGCATTTAAGTTTTATAGAACCTCACATTACTTTAATGCGCTAACCTCTGTGCTAATTAAGTGGATTTACATTACTGCAATAGTGTAACGAAGAAATATATATAAATATTTAAAAGGAATCTCTAAAATGTCAAACTTAAAAGTTCCAATTACAAAAGAGATTTCTTAGAATTTAACAACATAACGTTAGGTTGATATGCCTAACTAGATGATATTTGAAATAGCATTATGGAATTCATTGAACTATATAAAATGGGTAATTTCTGTAATTTGTGAATAGATCTTTTAATTATAATATATTTTAAATTTTATATATAATGGGTAATTAATCTAAGACAACGATAAGTCACTACCGCACACTAGCAAGTTGGCCTGGACCATATACATGTCCCAGTGTGTATGTCAGTGTCCGTGTCTGTGTCAATGTGCCAATCCTCAGTAGTAACAAGATCAATTATCATTGGCCCAGTATATGCATCTGTGCATTTTTCTCGTGCACGCCAATACTAAGCGCGTGCAAACCTACTAATTTTGCTTGATAATTTAACTTCTTAGTAGTGGTATTACATAAGAACTTTAGGCAAACTGAGCATAGCTTAACTGGTTCAGTTTCTTGTAGTGGAATCTATCCACCGGGTTGAATTCCTCTCCGCATGACATGGGTCCTTGTATTTTTCTGTGTTGACTGATAGCCAATATATATAGGACTTGCCCTTCTAATATACTATTGTAATGAGAAATGTACCTGTTTGTTCTCAAAGCATTTTAATTAAACTATACATTTCATTATTTCGATTCACTAGTCATCTGAAATGATGATGTATGTGACTATGATGAAGGTAAGGATGATCGTCCTGTTTTCTTAATCATGGCAATCAGTTGCCACAGTGTCCTATCAGTGGGCCAGCCAACATGATCCGAGTTGATGTGACTATGAAGAAGCATTTTTGGACTTCTCCTTCTCGATGGACATGTTAACCTCCTCGACCCAAGCTGCTAGCAACGGATCCTCCTCCCGATGGACAAGTCAAGAATTACAATAGAAGGCAACCAACTTCCAAAATTAGCAGAATCTTTTTTTTTTCATCGATCTCGAGTGATGACCTTAAGCCACAGAAGAACAAAACCCAGATTGCAGTGCTACAGAACAGAAAGGCATTGGAATGAAAGAGAGGGTGTAGAAGCTGGAGAAAGGAAGTAACCTGGCCATGTAATTTATAGAGCTAATTGATGACAGAATAGAATGGTAAAGGCTTCATTACTTAAAATTTGGTCTAGTACTATTGATACCAGCTCGGAAAATGGTATTTTATGGAACCCCACTCCTCATGTCAGATTGCCACTCACGAGATATATAATTCTGTAATAACAAAAAAAAAAATATCTAATCTTTCACATCTTAATGAGCATCACTACCACAATAACTAATTTGTAAGTGTGTATGTATTCAAATGAACGGCCATTACTGTCTTCTTGCATAACTTACATTTTTCCGTATTGATCTTCTGTGGTTCATTACTCTTCCGACCAGACAGAGTACGATGAGAATTCAAGTTGCCGTTCATCTAAGGATAAGTGTCTTATAATTTTTTCATACAGTACTGAAAATGATCATGCTTCTTTGTTAAACAGAGCCAATCAGGTGCTGTACATTCTAATACATAATGAGTACAACAGTGTATTAACTTGAGATCAGCTACTTCTGGTGGAATGCTTGCTGCTTCTTGTGGGGTCTTTTGGGGTACTGGCAGAGGCAGTCTTTTGGGGTGCTCAAGAACTCTGCTGATTGAACTGGCATCATAGTGTGATGGAACAAACAAGCTGTTAGATATCACCAAGATGCTCTATAAATATAGCTAAATCAAAGGCTTTTCCATTTCTCTTTTTTTGATTAGGAGATAAACAACATTCTTGATATATTCAAGTAATCACAATAACAGTTGTTTCGTACTAGAGTGGATATTATCATGGATTGGAATAAAGGAAAAACATAAGAATGATATCGTCTATAGGCATAAAAGTGGATCATAAAAGTGGCCGAGACTATCATGAGGTAATCTACATGTACAATATAGTATTCGACATAAAAGTGGATCATTTTCAGTTGAAGTGTCAAGTTCAGATAAACTCATTGAAATGCATGCCTTCCTATTTACCTTATGAACACATAGTCACGTATGAATGGATAACAATGCAAGTGAATAAATGCACAGTTATTTCGAGAATATGCATCTATCAAATGGATCAGAAATCACATTTATTTTGAAGGTACTACAAAATAGTACCTCAGTTTCTTGTTCTCCGATGAATCCAGCCTCAAGTAGTCGAGATACTCCGATCCAGTGCTAGCATGTGAAGAGAAAAGAAATTTAATCTGAAGCTAGCTAACTTGTAGCTGCTACTGCCGTGCACATGAAAATCATTAGAACAAACTTGCTTAGTTTAGCAGACCGATGGATTGGCAAGGATCCATCCAAAATATGAATCCAAAATATGAAGTCTATAGCGGCATTCAGGTACTATCAGGTGACTAACCGGTGTGGTGTCAAACAGGTCTACGTATCATGACACGCAAGTCATCTCGCACTTTTTCATGACTGGCTGATGCAGCAACAGAAGACAGGGCCACCTCGTATGGTTGCTTGTAGCACTACCCTATGCTGGATCTTTCAAACACAGCATCTATCACGCTCCCAATGCCTCCAACTCCTACATATTTATGCCGCATACACTTAGTTGTGGACTTCCTCATATCTCAGCTATCTTTGCTTATGCTACACACACAAGCAATGCATCAATGAGTTTGTTCTGAATCGAAATCTGAACTGAAGCTGCATTGGGAGGTATACATACACCATATAAATAAATAGAGGAACCAAAAAGCATGGGCCAGTCCGGTAGGATTGACACTTATGGGAGTAAATGCGATAATTGTCTAGTGACTGATATTAGTTTCAGTATCTTTTATTTATTTCTCCAATTTCTACTCTCTATTCGGCTCGGCCTTGACGCGCAGCCACCAGGTACACGTCGTCTGAAATTCCTTGATTGGTCCACCTCAGCTCCAGGTCACCTTCAGCTCATCCGATTGGTCCACGTCATCAAGGCCAACTCCCAATATAAGCAGCCCCTCACCTCCCAATTTAGGTGATCGATGCATCACATTTTTGAGGAAATCAATAGGGCACTTAACTTCTAGTTTGGTACATGTAGTCCAATACACATCTACCAGTTTTAAAAGAGTAACTATAATCCACAGTAATAACTCATCTAAGGTAAATAAAAGTTCAGAACAGAGCTATGAGATATGTGATAAAACCTACCGATGCCCGTCACCGTAATCTGCACAACCATAAGAATTGTTTCGAATATTTTTGTAATAGGATATTCATTAAAGAAAATAAGGTGTGTGTGTGTGTGAGAGAGAGAGAGGGAGAGAGAGAGCTTGCACAAACTAAATTGTTGAAGGTTGGCTTTATATTTTGAAAGAGAATGATGTATAAAGATGTTGACCAAGATTTGACCAACACTTAAAAGTGGTTATAAATTTCTTTATTATGCAGAAATTGTACGGGGCATGTTTTACAACTAAGGTGAGAAAAGTGGAAGTTGACTTCATTTGACCAACACTTAAAGGGGGTTTAGGCTTTGTATTTTGAAAGAGAAAGATGTATAAAGATGTTGACCTAAATTTGACCAACAATTAAAGGGATTTTTTTATTTACTTGCAGAAATTTTGGGTATGCTTTACACACTAAGGTGAGAAAGTGAAAGGTTGACATAGTATGACCTACGAACTGCCTTCAACACATGAACGAAAAACAAATTTGAGAAAAAAAATGGGTTTTTCATTAGAAGCAAAACCAAGTGTTGTTACAGTGTGTAACTTCTGTACACCATGCATCATGCATGAGAGGTGTTCGTTGCATTCATATGCTGTGCCTCAATGGCTTGTCCTGTCCTTCGATCTTTGCCATATGTCCGTGTACATTTCAGTCTCAGCAGGCTTGTGTATGCCTGAGCTCCTTTGATCTTTGCCATGAACTCAAGTAATATTAATTATTATTTAATTAGCTCCTCCATGGTATCATTATTTCTGGTCTGCTACTGAGTGAGTTGAAGCTAGAAAGACCTGTTTTCTTTTCAGCAGGCATGGTCAATTAAATGAGTATTGCACCTGGACACATTGAACGTCGTTAGTGTTCCTGTTGGTTCTAGTTCCTATTTTATTATACAGCTACCTAGGAGCTTGCTTGCATTATTCGTCACAGGTGCCATGTGTGCATCGGCTTACCTCTCCACTCGAGTGCTCCTACTCTTCCATTTGGTATATAATTACTCGTAGTGTTGCATATGAATTTGAAAAGCCGAATTGCGGCTGGAGTTCAGTGTGCATATATATAAATATATGTGGTTTGTTTTCGAGCAGAAATATATCCAAAAAATGCAAGACATAGCAGTACTAATAGTGTCATGCAATTGCAGTGACGAGTAGCATAAAGCAGTAAATAATCATTATTACTTAAACAATCATGACCCTATCCACTGCTCCAGATGATCTTTGGGCGCTGCTGCTTATAATCCTAGCTAGTTCAAGGAAATACCGTGTCACGGATCATCCAAGTAGTCCAAACTATATAGTGTTGAGACAGCATCAACACGTCAAGGAAGAAAGTGCAGCACTTTCAACTCGGGCATGTCCAGGAAAATGGCAGCAATTAATACTGGCTCCCATATCTGCCAAGCTGCCGATCACAAGAAATGCAAACTAGCTAGAGTGTTCAGTAAACATCGTTGGCATTGCTGATGTTTCAGGTTTCTATTTACTTTGACAGCAGTCCAATAAGCCCTGTCACAGCAGGCCACGCATGGAAAGACTGATCGCCACTCCAATACTCAGTCTTTCCATCTCCTGGACTATTTACAAAATGTAGATATGCTGAAGACAGTAGTTCAGTGTTTGTATAAAAGTGTTCTTTTTTTTTTTACAAAAACAGAGAGATATGATAACTCCTGTGATGCACTACGTGCTGATAATGCTAGTGCCAGTCACGTATGAATGGAGCAAGTGAATAGATTTAGAGTTATACATAGAACAAGATGCATCTATCAAACAGATCTGAACTAACCACACAGCTTGCTTAATTGCCTCCCTGCTTGATCAGCACAACACAACAGGTTTGATGCCATGCTCGTTCCAATAGGATACGATTTGTAATGCATTATATCAAGTGATTAATCCAGTATTATGTCAAATACATGAATGAACCTGACTAAATAGCATGTAATGCCATGCATACAAACTATTCAAGTTAATTATTACCTTCCATTAACTTGGACAAGGACAAAAGGTAATGGAGGTCATCTTAGTTTCCATTACTGAAATATCGCTACATAGTCCACAGGTTCCACCAAAAGAATCATATATGCTAAGCCCCAGTCCTGGACCAAACATGCCTGCTACTGCTGCAGAGTGTGCCTGTCATCAGTGTTGTCGATCGTAGGTTGTAAGAGCAAGTAAAACGTTTTTTTTTTTCAGCATGCAAAAGAGTTGCGAACCTTTGTATTAAGGAAAAGAGAGTTTCTTACAACGTTCCTTGGCAATTTCGCATTGACTTAGGTTTCCAGCTGTTAACTAACATATGGCATGGTTGAAGTCGAAATATATGGTGTCCGTTGCATTGGCAAAAAACAAGTATGAAATTACAAATCTTACTGATTTAAGAACATTCAATGCGATTGCGACCTCTTCCCCGCGGTTGGTGTCGGTGATGCATGAGGAGGCCGAGGCTTGGTGCAGCGCCGGCTTCAGGAAGCTCTCGGCGCTAGCACATCGCACAGTCTAGTCTGCTTCGCTGTTAGTTCACTGGTTTCTAGCGTCTTTTTCTTGTTAGCTTGTTTGGGTTTCTTTGGTGTTCCTGGTAACCGTGGTTACCGCTCTTTTGGTGTGGGTCTTGTTGTTGTCTTTTGAACTTTATTTCCTTCTTAATAAAAAAAGCGTCTAAGGCGTGAACAAAAAAAAAATCTTATTGATGTCTCAGGTACCTTTAGCTCCTCTGTTTTTGAAGGTACTGGAAGTTAACTAACATATTTTGGGGGTAAGGGGGGTGGGGGGGGGGGGGCGGGGGGGGGGGTGATTGAGGTCGATGTTGGCGAGGTCGTGCACTCCTCAAACGCACGATGAGTCTGTCATGCATTAACTTCTTCCTTAGTAGAAATGGTTGTGCACCATCTGGTTCTTAGCTACATGTGCAGTCCGTTAAGAAAAGTTGTTAGGCTTATAAAACGATGAAAATCTCTGTTAAGCCTTCAAGTTTAGCAAGAATTAGGCTACATTTGGGCATGAGAAACTTTTCTATTTCTCAACAGGAATGGCCAATATCTATCACACAGTCTAACATGTAGTGAGTCTCCTGTAGAATTGTTTCCCCACGTAAACGAAATGGTAAAATTGGCCATCTGGCACGGCACGAGATGGGACAGGCCGAGGCACGCCCCTATATGGGTCAGGGTGACATGGCCCTGTTGGTAGATCGTTTCATATCTTGCCTTCTCTTGGGTTGTGCCCTCAATCAAAGCACAACCATATAGGGGTTTAGCCATGTTAGGCCGGCCTGATGGCCCGACGATCCCAATGTGCACCTGCTCTACCAATGCGCCCTTGTGCAAGTTTTCAGTAGCATGGTTGAGCCAGGTGAGCTATCCCGGATCACTACAAGTCTCTTGAGCTGCCACCCCACACAGTGGCTAGGGCAGCACCAATGTCCTGCTGCCACTTTAGTGCAGATGGATCAGAGGACAATGCACCCAGTGTTAGAGTATAGTGCGTAGGAGTCACATAAGGAGACAAAGAAGCTAATGGGCACTTTGGGAGAGAAGATGATGAAGCAGCATAACTGTAAGAGAGTTAGGAGTCACAGTAGGTCCGTGGGGTGAGGGTGAATGGAGGTGAAGTTAGGGTTCCTAGATGACTGTAAGAATATTTGTGCGCATCCTTGTTGGCATTTCTTAGCGCAATCATCAAAAATAGACAAGAAGCCTATCAACGGCAACGGCGCCAGAAATGCTTGTTGGCATTTCTTAGCAACGCTACTAGAATTGTACTCTAGCAATGATGTAAGAAGAGCCAAGGTGATAGATCGTAACCATTTAGGGATAATATCCGTAAGCACACGGATCTATCGTTGTAGCATTTCATCCAGAAATAGTTCAGGATATCATTATTTATATTTTCTTATAAGAATACGGGGGTACAAGTACCTCTAGCATAGATATATTATAACTTCATATCATTAAAATATGGCCCATAGCTATGAAGGGGTAAAACAATATGATTTATAGATAGTGGACACACATAGAGCAACCTCAAGGATAAAGATAAAATAAAGAATAACCTAAGCGGAGCAGGTACATCTTATACATTTGCATAGAACAAGTTAGTGTCATACAATAAACAGGTTAAGATAGAAGTCAAGGTCAAAAGCAATAGAAAGATCCTGACAGCTGATCTGTTAGCCGATGAGGACATTTACGAACTCCTACACAATATACGAACGTGGGGGATTACGAAGGACGGACAGGGCTATCACCACCAGCCGCCTACCCCTCAACCATGGCATGCTGTCATATCCGAAGGCTCCCTCGCATCCGGACACCACGTCCGCATACTAAGGAACTACCTATATCCTCCAGGACTTCCACCCTACGGATGGACAAGCTAGGATTTAAGCAAACCCGAAGGAACATTGAATCGTTTCTCTATTCCTATCATCTTCTCTAGGTTTGTAAATCATATGAATAATGAAGAACATATATGAGCACGATGAACTACTCTCATATGGACTATAGTCTAGTTCATAATCATAGAATATATCATGCTCAAGACTATACTCTAGCTCATAAGAAAAAATGTAAATAAGAATAGAGAACTTGAATAAGGAAGAACTCTTCATAGTATATTACCAAAAGAGTAGCACTTCTTCCTAGGAGACAAGCCCTCCAAATAGCTCAACCTTGCTCCAAAATATTCTAAGTAGCTAAGCCTAAAGAACAAGTGTAGAGAGTGAGGTAGTGCTCCAAATGAGTGTGTCATGTGGGGGGTTTCGATGTTCTTATATGAATTTTGATGTTCTAAGTAGCTAAGCCGCTCCACCGACGCTCGCTCCCTGCCCGCGTTCTGCTTCTATCGCCGCCGCACTCTGCTGCTCGTGTCATGAGCCTGGCGGATTGCATAGGGTTTTGGTGTGTTGGAGTTGACCAGCTGAGGCAAATAGGCAATGGGGAGTTGGTGACCGTGGGGGTTTATGTGTGCAGGTTGATCTTGGGCCATATTGGACCATTGGGCTGCGTATCTAAGACAACAGGCCACGCGATGCTCTGCTTTTTGTTTTCCGAGATCGGTTTGTTCGGGTGTTCGGTTCTCACAACCTAGAAATTGAAGCCGACAACTTAAGCCGAACTATGCAGGTACAGAAACCAAAGCCAAACCAAAAAACCAACATATCAGTTCGGTTTTGGTTCGGTTCGGTTTGGATTTCGGTTTTCGGGTTAAATGTGCACAGGCTGAATGCTAGTGCACCTCACATACGAATGCAACAAGTGAATAAATTTGCAGTCATATAGAACTGACAGGATGCATTTATAAAATTGACTGGAAGTAGCGAAGGGGTTCATGGCGTAGTGGCAAAGGCACAATGGTTGCGGGGCTTCCGCCTAAGGTTTGAACCCAGGGTGCCGCACCAAGAGCTGTAGGGGTGTAAGCCCCTCCAGTATTACTTTAGAAAAAAAATTGACCAGAAGTAATAGACGTACAGCTTACTTGCCTTGCTGCTCTATAAGCACAACACAATGTTGCTCAAAAAAAAATTAGATCAGCACAACACAATAGTTTTGGTCTGATGAGCATCTCCATTAGCCTTTCTTACTATCTATGCTCTTCTCATGCACTATGTGATTTACATTTTTTGTTGTTTATAATGTAAACCAAATTTCCCTGGTAATATAATGTCTCAAAATACATGAACGAAGATGTGTGATAATATCAAATGCAAAGCATATGAAGTGTTTAATTTTCCTTCGATTTTCCTTGGAGAAAAATCTATAAAGATAACAGAACATGGCCTTGGAGGAGAGGAGCTGTTAGCAAGGTTTCCCGCATTGCTGAGTTCACCCGTTCATGAAACAGAGCCACAAAAGGTCGTTTCCAAAGAGGATGAGCCTATCCGCTCTTTGTCAGCTTGACTGGCTCCTACAAGACCAATGAACCAGATCACACGGCCAGTCTGGTTTGCTTGTACCACCAGCCCATGCTGGATGACTCTCTCCGGCAAACCAAAAACGCAGCATCTGACGTTCCCCAATGCCTCCGACTCCTATATATCTCATAAAGATAAATTATGGAGCTCCTTTTACAGTAGCTATATTTGTTTGTTCATGCAACACCCAATGTATCTGAGTTTGCTCTAATTGCGATCTCAACTGAAGCTGCATCTGGAGGTGTATATATAGGAACCAAAATTTAATTGTCACTCATGTGATCGAGTAATGCAATTGTCTAGTGATACATATTAATTAGTGCCACTTTAGCACTGTGCCTTCATCCTCATTTATTCAACTGTTCTTTGTGATACTTTCAATCCTTCTAATATATTATAACCAGCAGAAGGTAACGCTCCTCCAATTTCATCAAAAAAAGACATCAAAGCATCAATCCGAGCAATGCATGGTAGCTGTCGCGTAGAGATAGGGAGGGCCATACTAAAGCCATGCCTTTTCTGAGCCCCAAGCTAAGAATTTATCCCGGTTATATCCTCGCAGCTTATGAAATAACTTGAACATAGTTGGTGTTCCGAGCAATCGTCCCCTGTTTGGTCAAATTGAAACTAAAACAATAAAACAAGAAAAAGAAGACAACCTGGTTGCATAGTAGTTAATTCATCTAACTCATTGTTAATAGCTTGGTCTTCTTGGTTTTGTACTTAAGAATTATCCAATGGCACTGCTGCATCAGCAAAATTAACAACAGAGGACATGCATGCGATCTATCAAGCTAGGCTCCCATGTTGAGTCATTCATTTTCTAGTTTGTGTCATGTATACAGGACAAAAATGTTGCCTGCTACGAATGGATATTTCATATGCAAAGGCAAGCTCCCCCTTTCGCAGTACGTCAGTCAGCTAATGACTAACCTATACCACAAACTGTTTTCCAGACCAGGCAACTTTCAGGGTACATTAGGAAGTGTTGGAACACGACGTTGCATAATAGCTGGAACGAGAACGACGTTGTACCATAAACTGTTTTCGATCTCGACGCCGCCCGACCTTGGCCTCATCTTCTGGTTCAATCGCGTCCCACAAGTACATAGCCTCCAGATTACAACGCACAGCAGACCATTCTTGATAATTGGACTTGGAGAGCATCGGCAAAACAAGAGTACCTGCCTCTTGATTCCAAGCACGCTTCATGACTTGTGCATCCTTGCCGCTGGTTCCCATGGCGATAAGTCAGGTCACGCCTTGATCTTCCCGGATACGATGGGTTCACCCACCAGACTATCTCTCCTTCTGCTTTTCTTCGCCGGACGTTCCTCCATCGGCAACCTTCAGCTCCGATACCACTTGTTAGAACACGACGTTGCACAATAGCTGGAACGAGAACGCCGCTGACCACGGTGAGACTAAGAACAAGAGTAGATATGAACTAGCGAGAATAAATTAATTTTGGCACTACCAACCTAGCAGCCCTTTTGGTCCTTTATTGATCTTTATATAAGACATCTGAGGCACACCGCCCCATCCCACGCCATGCCTAACGAGTACAAACACCGTTTCCTTGCGATGTCTGTCCCGTGCTCCCGACACGTCATGGCGCGTGAACTCGACCAACTCTGATCCAGACCATGTCATGGTCAGGCACGACTCCAAACACTTCCGGTCCCTAATCGACTCTATCTAGACTCCAACTGAACAAGGATTACATTATGCTATGCATCGGTTCATCTAATGATGGGCCGCCAGGCTGTTCTGAAGACAAGGCCTGCGAGAAGAACCGCACAGAGATTTTGAACCATTGGACAAGAGCACATGGGGTGATGATGTGAAGATTGGTGGGGGAGTCACCCAGACCTCCCAGAAGGTGCGGAGGCTGACAAAGCAACGGAGGCCTCCAAACACTTCCAGTCCTGATGAGGTCTACCTTCACCTTGCCATCCTCTATGCATTCACGAAGGAAGTGATACTTAGTGTTAATGTGCTTACTTCGTTCATGATGCACTAGATTCTTACTGAGGGCTATTGCGGACATATTGTCCGTGAGTAGCTTCACCATCGGCTCCTTTGTTCGCATCATGTCTGCTATGAGTCGGCTCAACCATATGCCTTGGCATGCTGCTACAGGTGCTGCTACATATTCAGCTTCACAAGACGAGAGAGCAACCTTTTTCTACTTCTGTGATGACCAAGTCACCAGGCTCTTACCAAGGAAGTACACAACTCCACTTGTGCTTTTCCTGTCCTCGGTGTCGCCAGCATAATCACTGTTACTGTAACAAAGTAACATAGGTTGTAGCTCTCCTCGTCTTGTATACCTGCATCCGTACCCTACAGTTCCCTTGAGATACCTAAGGATATGCTTCATTGCATGCCAATGCTCCTTTCCTGGCGCCTCCATTAACCTGCTTACGACCCCCACTGCAAAAGCTATGTCTGGCCTTGTGTTCACAATGTACCTGAGGCTTCCGATCAGACTTCTATATGCTGTTGGATCTACAACGTCTTCTCCTCTTAACTTGCCGAGCTTGAGCCTACACTCCATTGGAGTACCACATGAGTTGCAGTTCTTCATATTTGCATTCTCTAAGATTTTTAGAGCATATGCAGTCTGCCTCAACGTGATTACACCATCTCCCTGCTTCACTTCTATCCCCAAGTAGTAGCTCATGAGACCGAAATCACTCATGCTGAATTTCTTTCTCATCTCTGGTTTGAACTACACTATGTCACTGACATTAGGACTAGAGATTATAAGATCATCAACATACACTCCCATAAGAAGAAGTGAATCTTTACTGCTTCTTCTGTACACAGCATGCTCCAACTTGCTCCTCACAAAACTGAGAGCAATCAACTCCTTGTCAAGCTTTGCATTCCATGTTCAGGGTGCTTGTTTAAGACCGTACAAGGCCTTCTTCAACTTTAGCACCTTGTCATTGCTAGCAACGATGAATCCTGGAGGTTGCTTCACATAAACTGTTTTTGTCAGATCGCCATTTAGAAATTCAGATTTGACATCCATGTGATGAACTTCCTAGCCTCCATGAGCTGCTAGTGCCAGCAACAGTCGTACTGTCTCAATCCTGGCAACAGGAGCAAATACTTCATTGAAGTCTATCCCTTGATGCTGAGCATATCCCATGGCCACCAAGCGTGCCTTGTGCTTGACAATTTTACCATCAGGGTCCTTCTTTACTTTGAAGACCCACTTAAGGCCGATGGCTTTCTGCTTCGGAGGAAGATCACAGACAACCCATGTCCTGTTGTCTTCTATGGCCTTCATCTCGACCTCCATCGCCTACCTCCAACAATCTTCTAAAAGTGCCTCATCGACAATCCTTGGTTCTTCTGCTGCAACTAGACATACCCCACTGTATTCAAAATCCTGTATCTCCTCTTTCGTATCGAGTAGGTTCGGTATTGTCCTGTATCATAGTGGCACACCTTCAGAATCTTCTGAGCCACCGGTAGGCAGTGTGGCCCATTGTATCAGCTGAAGCGGTGGTGTGTGTGGAGGTGTAGCTTCCCCCATGGCTGGAATTGAGGCAACAGGTGAGGGCGGTTCCCCTTCTGAATCTGAAATCGCCCCATCATCTGCAATAGGTCCTATTGTCAGACCAGGAATAGCATTGTCAAAACTCTGAACTGCAAAAATTTTAGGTTCTGCACCACCGTGCGAACTGCTTCCTTTCTCCTCCCAATTCCATGCCTTCTTTTCATCAAAAAGTACATCATGACTCACCATCAACTCTCAGAACTGATTTGTCAGAGAGTTTACTGATGCCAGGACCAACTCTCTTGACATACGTCGTGCAACCAAATGTGCGCAGATGTTTGACTCCTGGCTTCCTACCAAACCACGCTTAGTATGGTGTCTTGCCATTGAGACTTTTTGTTGGTGACCGAATGAGCAAGTATACTGCCACCACCACTGCTTCTCCACAGAACCGAGCTGAAATGCCCATGCTCTTGAGCAAGCATCTTGCCATCTCCACCACCATCTGATTACGTCATTCGATGACTCCATTTTGCTATGGTGTATACGCAGCAGTGGTATTGTGTTTTATGCCATACTCCAGACAAAAAGACACAAATGCACCTGAGTTGAATTCTCCACCATGATCTGTCCTGAATGCCTTCAGCTTGCAACCTGACTCGAGTTCTGCAGCTGCCTTGAATCTCTTGAACTACTATAGGGCTTCATCCTTTGTGGCTAGCAACTCCAACCACATGTACCGACTGTGGTCGTCAACTATCAGAAGGAATTATTGCTTTCCTCCTGGTGTGGATGGTGATACATGCCCACACGGATCAGTGTGCACCATCTCTAACCCCTTTGCCGCATGATATGTTAAGGCCTTTGGGAAGCGAGTGCTGTGCTGCTTCCCCAATGCACATCCATCACAAACTTGTTCGGCAACCGCACCACTGGCATGCCCGCTATGGACATTTAAATTTTAGGTCGCTCCGAGAGCTCGGTGCCAAGAATATGGTGGAAGGCATGCCAGAGCCAGGAAACATCATCCATGTTTGTCAGTAAGCAAATAGGTGATCTTCACCTTCATGATATACAGGCAGTTCTTGCATTCTGCCCAGATCAGCACACTGCGATTCTGCCTCCCTAACAGTTCACACTCCAGAACCTCCATCACTCCTTTGTCGAACACGATACCGTCATTCTTCAAGCTGACCAAGACTGACGATGTTGCATTTTAGCGATGGGATGTAGTAAACTTTAGAGAGCACACGGTGGTCCTAATTTCTGCCAGCAATTGTGACAGGGTCGATCCCACATATCTCCACCGTAGATCCATCATCGAATCTAACTGCTCCCTTCACAGATTCATCAAGACCTGTTAAGGACGACCTGTAGCTTGTCATGTGATTCATGGCCCCAGTGTCAAGCACCCATGATCCTTCCTCATACTTGGATGGAATCACATGTTCCTGATTTAGAAACACTCTAGGTGTCGTGATGCCTGTGGTCCTCACCAGGTTGCATAATTGTGCAACTAGGAGCACTGGTTGTGGATCAACCTCGGCATTGGCATGATGAACAACTTCTGCCGACTCCTTCCCCGCCTTCTTGCACTCCCTGGCCCAATGGCCATACTCTTTGCACTTGTTGCAGTGACCGTTCTGACGAGGGGCACCTTTTCCTTCTCGGTTCTTGCCATCACTGGTACGTGCTGCATTCTTTCCCTTCTTGATGTACTGCTTGTTGGCACCTATAACACCCCAAAATTTGTATTTTGGGTTGTTCTTAGAAAACACTAAAAAATATGCTTTTTTATACTTTAGAAAATAATTGAACAGGCTTTTGTTAATGTGATGCTTGCTAGTTGCTTGTGTTTTATGCTTTTAATGTGCTAAGTTTTCAAAAATGCGTTTAAACGCCGTTCCGTCCTTCGTGGGATTTTCTAGACTTTTCTGAAATATTTTTCCCATTTATCCTAGAGATTTTCCAATTTTTGGATGCTCCAAAATATCCTTTTCATGAGCACCAAATATTTTAATTGGATTCATCATGCCTCAATCTACCTTTGGGTATTTTTCCATAATTTTTGGAGTTAAGAAAATATTTTTCAGGGCTTTAAAATGATTTCATCTTTTCCTGGAATTATTTTTGCGCTGAAAATGCTTCCCTATAATTCCTGAAATTAATAAAAATATCTGATTTTCTCTCGGCTCCAAACCCTAGGAATACATATATGCCGGTGTAGCCCTTGACGCGCTGGTTCCAGATTAGAAAACCCCTTCGCGAGCCGCCACTCGTAGCTCCCGGCATCGATCGCCGAAGTTCATCTCGGCTACGGTTCCGGCGAACGTTCGGCGAGCTTTTCCGGCCATATTCTCAGTCACCGGCGAGAACCGCCACCACCAAAAGGTTGGTTTTGATCTCCTCTACACTGGCACGCCTTTTGTTTTGTGAATCCTTGCCCATTTGATTGAGTCCCTAACACATCCCTCTCTTTTACGGCGAGGTCCTCCATGGACAAGATCATCTCCTTCTTTTCCAGCCACCACGGCCTCGTGCGACGCACTGAGGACTACACAGCCAGTCGTCGCCAGCCATAGCTAGCCATCGCCAGCCACAGCCAACCGCCACCGGCCCTGCGTGGCGCCGTCCTCCCACGCGAGCGGCAGCCGGCCGCCGCCGGCCGTGCTGTGCACGGGCGCACAGGCGAGGCTGCTCGGCCCGGCCTGGCCAGCCGCCGCTGCTTCGTGGGTGCGCCACCGTCGACCACTGCTGGCCGACCAAGGCCCGGCCAAGGGCCTGCTCTCCCCATGTGAGCAGCAGCCATGGCTGCCTTCAACGTGCAGTTCATGAGGGAGGTGAAGGTAGAAGATGAGGTATTTACGACTTTGCCACCAAGCGATTTATTTATAGTTTTTTCACTAATCTTTTATCCTCCGCCGTTTTACCGTTTTAACTCCGAATCGAGTCGTTCAAGTTGCTTTAGTTTTGTATCATCGTGCTCTACACAGTAGAGTTAATTTTTATCATGTTTCCTGCTTTTCTATATATAGATAAATATTAAATTGTTTAGTATGCTTGTAATTAGTTAGTTTTATAGTTAAAAAATAATATCCGTTTCATATCTTCATAATTATACATGACATGTTAATTTGATTAATCTTAACCTATGTGTTTCTAGTTATGTTTTGGTTATAGAACATGCTACATTTAATAGACCATAGATGCTCTCATATGTTTATGTTATTTACAAAGCAAAGTTTAAATGTCTTAATAATGTGAGATATGTTTATAAATAAAACATGATTAGTTTAATTTGGTTTTTAAAATAAATTATGGTTCTATGTAATCTGAGTTAATAACTTGTTCATGATTTTCTTTAAATAAAGTAAGTAAAGCTTATAGTTGTTTCTTTTATAACGTAAAGCCTTTTGGTAGGCGGTTCTTGTGATCATAGCTATAGCTCTCTTTTAGCACGTTGTTTTACCTTGTGTGGTGTGCTGTTCTTAGTTGCTTTTCTTTGTTGCTTGTATGTTCCCTATGTATGGTGCTTGTTACGAGTAGAAGAATAACCATTGTGAGTATTGGAGATCAGAAGCTACAGAATGGAAGATAAGGATGATGTTTCTCAAGCACATTGCTTTGGGTGTAAAGCAAGTCTTAAGGAAAGTATAGCTTGGGTTTTATTTATGTGACTATGATCTTGTGACTTAATTAATGTTTAAGTAATAAATGATAAAAATGATAATTTAGCAACTTGATGATTTATCTGTAACAGAACCTCCGAGATTTATAGTACAGCTGTGAGGGCTATATGGCTCTGGCTCTAATTGTTTAAAGGAACTTTTCTAGCTTATTAGTGGTTACCAGTAAGCACAAGAGGGGTGTGCCCGAGTTGGGTGTAGTTGGACCCCTGTCTATATATGTATAGGCTGTGGTTGTATGCCATCTAGAGAAGGGGGGATACTACATTCGTAGGTGCAGAAACCTTAGCGGCCCTAACTTGTTAGACAAACCTTTATATGACTTTATATGATTTTTGGTGTTTTGAGCCTTGCAAACCCATACATTTGTAAATCATGACTCATAGTGAAAGTATACACCTCTGCGCAGAGTTTAATAAACTGGTATACTAGCCTTGCTCAAGGACATGAGCGGCCTTGGAATCTTTACATTAAGATGATGACTTTTGTTTGCTAACATGTTCATGGTTTACTGCTTTATGCTTTATATTATTTATGTTACATTGATCATGAGTTGATGGGTACTGCCTTATTGCTATACTTGCAGAGTTCGACATAGACTCACTCTTGCTATTCCCCCACACCTCAGGAGAAGTTTAGGCTTGTTGTGAACCAATCAGTTGGATCCAGTGGAGTGAAGTCTACACCAGGAGTGAAGATCTGGAGTGAACTCTACCTTCCATCCCTCGATCGTTAGGATGAGCGCTATATGAACAAGAGCATAAATACCAAACTACTCTAACTAAACTAGATGTATAACCAACATAGGCAATGAACATTATAATTATGAATCTATTATTATAACAAGTCATGGCGAGGAACATAAACAAGAACAAGAACAAGAACATGATGAACTAGACAATTAGACGAAGAACACAAAGATAAACATAGGGATGAACTAGAAGATAAACACAATGAACTAGAAACACAAGACATTACAAGAGAGATACAAGACATTACCAAGCCTCCTTATGACTAGATCTGGAGCCCAAGCACTGCTTGCCTCCTCTAATTCCTATTCTTATGTTCTAGCTATGCCCTAGATGGTGGATGCTCTAGGTTATCCTTTCGAGGGACTACCCTGAACAGAATGATTAATTATGATGTGATGATGCCTCCAGGGGGTCTGCCCTTGCTTATATAGCCTGGTGGGGTGAACCATGGCCCTTGGATCAAACCGACTTGAAACAATGGTCAAGATTTGTTGTGGAGGTCGATTGGAGATCGAACTCTGAAGGAGACCGATAGGTGGATCCCACCTAGGCTGACCAGCCCCACATGGTAGGCCGACCTGCCTGGCCCAGTGCCAGGTCTGGTCCTGCTTCGTTCTGGTGTCCTCTAGAACCTTCCCATCAATTCTTCAATTCTTACGATAATCTGATTTGATTTGGTTCGGTTCCTTGACTCCAACTGAAACATCCTCAATTTTTTGTGAAGGGAAAATACACAGAATGGCGAATAATACAATAGTTCAAAGCACAAACCATCACATTATCCAGCAGTAGTTGATACAGAAATCCATACTTCGAACAAAAGAGTACAATTAGAAGGGGTTAAATAAATAGTTCATCGCCACACTAGCGGAATCATAAGAGTAGCAGCAGCATCTGGAACAGCTATGGAAGGAGGAAGTACAACAAATCTCCAAAAAGGAAGCTTGAGCGTAGGAACGAGATGTCTACTCTTCATCGTCATCGAAGTCGTAGTCGAGTTCACCTGCCAAATAATTTTTAGTATGGTTTGTACTGGCCGCTCGTCCCATCCTATGCTTTGCTTTTGCTTTGTGGTATTTGGTGGGTGCAAAGGGTTTAGTCAAGAGGCCTAGTATTTGGATGTGGTTTCCTATGCAAGTAGTAACCATCATCATATAATAGTAATACATCAAGTTTTAACCCATTCTCATGCATCACCATTCCCATACCATCATCACACACACATCTCACCCTCTCGCACTTAATCGACAGGTCCAACTCCCTCTCGAAGCCTGTCTCAGCGGCTCACAGCCAGAAGGGTAACACCAGGGGAAAGAAGAGAAGGACTCATCTCACTACTCCCAAGAAGCGTAGGTCGGGGGAAAAGCCAATCCGAGGCCGTGGACTATATATAGATTCAAAAACTCTGCAGTGCGTGTACTTCCGTAACCACAAGATCACCATCATCAGCGGTGCCCCGCCTAGGCTGATTCCGGTTGCTTTCTAACCGATGCGATGCCACCCTACCACTCAGTACTGGGACATCCCAGAATACCACTGGCACACTGAGACTGTGAGACATACTATCGGGCCCCCGAGGTCACTATGTTGTCTAAGGAGGGTGTGGGTCCCAATGCCCATACCTCCCGACACTATCTGCTATCAACCTAGTAGTAGTGGCACTGTCCTAACTAGTTAGTCATCCATCTCCTGCCCATAGAGGAGTGAGTGGTGAGCACATAGGTCCCAAGGTTCTGGTTCTCAACAGATATCAGATCCTAGGGGGATCAGACAGGATTATCTTCTCATAGGGTCTACAACAGTCCGTGCTGCAACAGCACCTTCTACCTGGGGCCTTGCTCCACAAAGGCTCTCACCCCTGGGATCACCTTATACCTCACAATGCATCCACCATAGATACCTCTCATAGGGATGCCTAGAACACACCCCTCGGCAAGACTCGCCCTCAAGGCGCGTCGTAGAATCCTGCCTGATTGACTCAAAACCCTCACCACACACCCAAGACACACGCAGCACTCTCCCCGAGTAAAATGGAACCACGTGGGTGTAGAAGTAAAGCATCATGAGTAAATAAGCATCATCTAGCCTATCAGTGGGTGTGCAGGGGTAAGGTTGCGACAAGGTAAAGGCTTCATCAAGCAATTCTATCATGCAACCTATCACAGGTGATATTCATAAATAAAGGTCTAGCAACTAGATATTATGCCATGTGTAATAAGATCTATGAGGTTGGGTGGGATGTGGCACCTGCGTAGTCTTCACCGAGCTCCTCGTAGTCGGGGTTGTCCTCCTCTGAAACAAAACTTAATAGTCACGTTAGCGACTCCTATAGAGTTAACACAAAGAATCAATAAAATCCAATAACCCCAAATACAATCATACATAAGCCTATGATGTAGAGCTCATTTTTATGAAAATTTGGACACTTGGTTCATATTTTTCGGAGTTCGTATGAATTAGTTATGAATTTCTAAAGTTTAATCTATTTTCCGAAAAAGAAAAAGGCGGATTAACTAGGGCTGACATGTGGCAGCTTTCGATTGGCCCACGTGGCACTGCAGATCCAGCAGAGGTGGCACGGGCTGACGTCATGCTGACATCATCGTGGGTCCGGTGGTTTAGTCACTGACTGGTGGGACTGGGGTCAATGGTCAACGCCGACGGGCCCCGACTGGGCCACGGTCGGCCTAGGTAGGGCCGGATCAGGGCTGGGTTGGGCCGGCCCGGCCTGGACATGTGTCGGGCAAGGAGTTAGTCCACGTGCCACTTTGGGCTATTAACGAGCTCGGTCTATGGCCTAAGGCTGTCTGGACTCGGTCCATGGTGGACTAGAGGCTCGGGGTCCGGGTGTCATCTTCCCATTGGTCTAGCTGGACCGAAGGTGGACTCGGTCCACATGGGGTAGGACTCCCCCTTCTCCTCCCTCGTGCAGCCGGGCACTAGTGACCTCCACCAGTGGCGAGCGGCGCGGTGGCTCTCGCTGGCCTGGCTGGCTAGGGCTACTGCTACTGCTGCAGCTAGGCAAGGCAGGGGTGGCGGTGGAGTCCAAGCGAGCTCACGGGGCACGGCCTTATCGGCGGCGCAGCGCCGAGCGGCAGGGATGCGGTGGCAGGGTGCTACGGCGTGTGGGGCTCAGCATTAACTAGCGCAACGAGGTCGCGAGGTCACGGCGAATGAGGCTAGTGCTTCAATTTGTACCAAGACCCTCCTAATCAACCGGTGGCGGCGGGTCGATGGCGACGGCGAGCGACGGAGCTCCAAATTGGCACAGCGTGGAGCTTCATCTTCTCCTCCCCCTAACGATTCGAGCAACTCAAAGCTCAAAGAGCCTAAAGCATGGCTACCCAAAGGCACGGCGAAGCACGCGTAGCCGATTTTTCCATGGTGGCGCTACGGCGGCTGGGACGCCTCGGCGGTCAGGGCAGCTTACCTGCACGCGGAGGACGGTCTGGCAACCCAGGCGGTGAAGCGGTGGGCTCGGTGGTGGTGTAGCAGCGTGGCGACATCGGGTTTGGCTCCCCAGCTCCGGCTCGGTCCTCCCCCGTTCTCTTTCTCCCTTCCTCTTTCTTGGCTTGGTGAGCGGTGGAGAGCTGTGGGGGCTACCTGAGTGGTGATGGAGACACTGGGAAACCCTAAGGCATTGGGGCCCTTTTTTATAGCCGGCGCCGGCCACGGCGGCAGCAATGGACGGCGGGGGTTCAGAGCAAGGCATCATGCGGCCAGAGCGTGTCCCATGCTAGGGTTAGGGTTGCCCAGCGCGGTGCAAACGGCGGTGGATGGCTGCCAGCTCGCGTGGCGGGTCACGGGTCGAAGGATGGATGGTGGGGGTTCACCGTGCCATTTTTGGTACCGCGGACGAGACATCGCGGTGGCTAGAAGTGGCAGCTAATAGGCGGGTCCTGCCTGTCGGCGAGAGCGGGACGGGCGCAGGCAAACGGCCACTGGGCCATGTGCGGGAGGCAGGCGCGGGCGCGCGGTCAGCCTCCTGGGTTGGCTGGCGCCATGCTGGGCCACATGCGGCCGAGCACGGGCGAGCGATCGACGGCCTGGCGTAGGCGCGTGCGCCACGGCGGGCCACCTTGCTAGGCTACGAGCGTGGGGAAGCGAGCAAGCCGGTGCTGGTGGCTTGCTAGGCTTGCCAGCTTGCTGGCTTAGCAGGCCATCGGGGCAGCAATGCGGGCTATGGCGCTGCGAGGCTAGCAGGCCGAGGTGGGCCGCGGGGCTGGTTAGGCTGCTTTGCCTTTTTCATTTTTCCTTCTCTTTTTCCAAAACCTTTTCTATTTCCTCTCATGCCACTATATGAAGCAAGTCCTAGATTTTGTGTGACACATATTAGTGACCATGGTGTGTACACCATGGTTGGTCTACTAGAGTCTCATGGTGATGTTGGATGCCATGTCCATGGTTAGTGTTAAATATATACACATGTGATATAAAGGGTTATTGATTTTATTGTCGACACATAAGAATCAATAAGAGGCAAATCATACTTTGTCATTAAAATGCAAATGCTCCATCTAACTCTAGGTGCTATTTGTGCAATAAATTGATGTTTTTCTACATGACACTCACCAACCATTGGTTATTTTAGAAAAAAATTTGTTGGTTGTGATTTTTGGTTTTGGGAATTTTAGGGATGTTACACCTACTCTTTCTCAGCTTCTGGATAAGTCCCTGGAAAATATTATTTCACAGAGCTTGTGGAATCTTATCGGTTTAGCCCCTGGTCTTGTCATGATGATGATTTCTAGAGCCTTCTAGAGTCTTCCAAGATGTAACCGTCGAGGACTTTTCTTCTAGTGCTCCAAATACGGCAAGTGATGAGGACATCACTCCATTGGATGCACAAGATGATCCTCCGCTGGACATTCAAGGTCCAATCACAAGAGCCCGCGTACAACAATTAAATTTACAGGTGAGCTCGTTCTTAAGGAAGTCTTTTTATGATTTTGAGAATAGATTGCTACCTAATGATTATATTGTACTTAGAAATCATGGAGAGGACCAAGGGATGCATAAGGGATGGCTTGGAGGCATGGTGGACCAGCAAGGGTGCCCAAGTCAATGTGGAGACCCAAACCAAGTCGACTTCGAGCCTGTTTCGGAGTCCAAGACTAGTATGGAGTAAAGCGGACGCCCAGGACGCATCCAGACTTTGTTTTTGATGATCCACCTATGGATGGAAAGATAATTTCATAAGGAAGCCAATGGCATTGTTTTGAGGTCAAAATTCCTTCGGAGTCATCGGGAAACATCGAAACAAGTTAGCATCCAGAATCTGTTCCGGTGCTGCGTCACCGTTTTTGGTCCATTGGGCCGTGTATCGTTGTTGAGCCCATTAGGGGGCGCGTCTAGGGGTGGCGACGACCCTTAGACCTCTATAACCGGCCGCCGCCTCTCTCGTTAGGTTTTGGGTTTTGCTTAGATTATTCTGTTCACAACAGTTTCACCGCGTCGTCGGTTTGTGAGACCCCAACTCATGAGATCAATCATTCATCTGCAATTGGTTGCATTCTTTCGTGTTCTTGCTTGTGTTCTTCAATTAGCAAGCAAAGGACTCAGCCTTCTTGGCGAGGTCGACTGTGCTTCGATGGTCGATAACCAGAGGAGACGTGGTGCTGTGATTGCGGGGTTTAGAGCCGAGTTGTTCAGAAGCCGGATCGAATTGTGTCGCGATTCCACCAAATTGAGAGTTATTAGAACCTTTCGGAAGATCGGGAACCCTAGTTCACATCAAGAGAAAACAAAGCTCATTTGCAAACCAAAGTATAGCAAATATCATCATCAGAAATTTTAGCGAGGTCACATTTTCTTGCAAGCATAATACCACCCTTCAATTTAATTTCCTCGACCATAGAATTAGGTGTCAACTTATCCTTTTTAGGTGGGTAAACAAAATTTACAACTTGCTAATTTTTAGATTTAACATCATGCAAACTATCAGCTCATTCTTTATCAGCTTGTACAATTTCAGCTGGGGTCATTGGCACCAAAGTAATTTTCTTTCCTTTATGAACAAAAGTGTATGTATTACTTCTACCATGATGAACAGCATCATTATCAAATTCCCAAGGGCGACCCAATAAAAGTGAACAAGCTTCCATAGGTACTATATCACAATCAACGGAATCAACATAGGTACCAATGGAAAAAGAAACTCTGCAAGTTTTTGTTACCTTAGCCTTACCAGAATCATTCAACCACTGAATATGGTACGGATGGGGATGTGGGCATGTAGACAAGTCAAGCTTCTTGACCAAATATGAACTCACCAAATTATTGCAGCTACCCCCATCAATGATGACACGTGCTCGCCGGTTGTTGATGACAAAGAAAATTTGGAACAAATTGTGGCGTTGCAGCTTCTTAGGTTGTTGTACTTGTGCGCTAAGCACTCGCTGCACAATGACACTCATGTAGGCTGATGTGTCCTTGTTACCAAAGACCTTACCTTCTTCTTGAACATCTTGTCCTTCATCATCATCTTCCACGTCAGAGGTGCTGATGTACCCATCCTCTGTAACAATGTATGCCCGCTGACTTGGACAGTCCTTTTGCACATGTCCGTAACCATGGCACCAATGACACTGAATCTAGGAGTGCGTCCCGTTGAGGCAACAGAAGATGCACTCTTCGATGGTTCCTGCACTAAATTTTTACTTGAACCAAAAGGTTGCGCAGAAGACGTCCTCTTGTTCACTGGTAGAGGCGCGTGGAAGGAGGATGCCTTGGGAAACCCCGATGATGCTCCCGTGCATGGTGTGTATGAGGTGCCAGCCTTGCTCTTGGCCTGCTTATCTCACCCCTGCAATTCCTTCTCTGCAAGCATAGCAAATTGAAACAACTGGTTGACAGTGTTAAATTCCTTATAATCAAATATGTCCTGAATTTCCTCCCTCGAACCCGCATAAAAACAAACAATAGAATCCTCAGTTCCCTCCACTATGCCACAACGCATCAAACCTTTCTGAAGTTCACCATAATAATCATGCACAGATTTATGTCCCTATTCTAAATGCATTAGTCTTTTACGTAGGTCTCTATGATACGATGGTGGCATAAATCTATCACGCATAGCAAACTTAAGTTGCCACCCGAGTTCGGGGTTAGCCCTTCTTTCAACATTTCAGATTTGAAGCGTTATTTGGGAGAAGAAGATGACCTTGAGTCGAGGACGACTCCAATTCAAGAGGGGGAGGATGATGAGGACATCACTCCATTGGATGCACAAGATGATCCTCCGCT
>CM041631.1:49843784-49858560 GCA_023333625.1 Bothriochloa decipiens
GTCTAGCGGAGGATCATCTTGTGCATCCAATGGAGTGATGTCCTCATACACGAAAACAAAAAGAAAGGAAAAAAGAATGAAGTAAATTTTTTTCCTAGTTCACATCAGCAAGTGATATGTCCGTCTTGATCGTCTCAATGAGCTCTTCGCAATGGTTTGCTTAGATTCCTTACTTGAGGTACTTTTATGATGAAATATTTAAATATCCTACAAAACAAGTGAGAACAACACAACTCGTAGAAATCATTAGAATAAAGCCCTACTACCTTTCTTTATCTTTTTAATTAGGTGTTATCCTAGCTCAGTTGATGATTAAAAATTAGAGTTAATTAGCGTCAACATCTACCCCCTGCCCCCAACAGTAGCCCTTTGACTAGCCCCAACATCTTGATTTGGGGCGTGTTTGTTCTTTTTGCCCTGGTCGCCGAATCCTCCATTCAGTACATGACCCATGACCCTGAATCTGAGGTTTACGAGAAGCGTCTTATTTTGCAAGGGGTACCCGATGCACACCGTGCCAATCAACGATGCCGAGATGATTATTATTATTGTTGTTATTATTATTATTATTATTATTATTATTATTATTAGTATTATTATTATTATCGGACAGCTGGATCTTCCTCGATATTCGAGCTATCGCGTTCGTTGGTTTTCCGACGCCGGGTATAAAAGGCACCCCGGGGGGGACCGGGTCTCATTTTCCCCCGCGCAAACCCTGGCCGCCGTCGTATTCCATTCGCTTGATTTGGCATTGTTGCTTCGGTGATCGTGAGTTGATTCGGTGAGCCTTTCCCTTTTCTGAATCCTGTGTACTCTGGTTTAATTTTGTTGCTTCGGCCGTTATGCGTAGTTCATTTCCTTATTTAATTTTTTCTTTCTATTTAGTTCGATGAATTTGCAGTTTACATTTGATTCGGGTGTTATGGGCCATTCCAACTCCGGTGAAGTCGCGGTGGGCATCGAATCTGGTTCTGGTGACCGATCCAGCTCGAATTCGGGGTCAGATTTGAGTTCTAACAGCAGTTCAAGCACTTCTGCTACTCCTAGTACAGCCTTTGTCTGACCTGAAGTAGCTATGTCGATGTGGAGGGCTACACTGAATGTGCCGATAGCCAAGCTGCTGAGGTTTAGGATTTCACCGGCGATGCCGAATCTGGCCCGCCAAGGATAAAACCAAAGCTCGCCGCTTGGACCTGCCATCTTAATCCCTCCAAGATTGACGAAGCTGTGTTGGACAACTTTGTGTCTACTAGACTGATCACGGTGTTTGAAAGAACACTGTGTCATGCACCTAATGAGGATGAGATTATACCGAAGCCGAGGTCTTACGAGACTCATGTTTAGAGCTGGGCTTTGGTTTCCCATCGAACCTTTTCTTGGTCAAGTGTTAGAGCGATACCAGATTTAGATTCACCACCTTACACCGAATGTGTTTACTCGACTTAGTGTCTTCGCTATGGCTATGAAAATGATGGGTAGTGAACTAAGCATTAATGTCTTTACCCACTTTCACAATACCCATCATCATTCCAAAGTCAGAAAACTTGGTGGGGTAGACGATGTTTGGGTAGAGTACGGATCTTATAATTTTATACCGGCCGAAACAAGAAGGATTTATGCATTATTCATGCCTTCAAGAACAAGTGGGATAACTGGAAGGATTTTTGGTTTTATGTTCGTGTTTGTTCGGATGAAGCTGCGGAGGAAGAGTCCTAAAGCGGTTCACCAAAGGCGCATTCTTTAGTTTCGGTGATGTCGCCCATGGCTGGCTTGAGCCGTGTCCCGGCCTGAGCTCCGGTCCCTGGTAATGTTGCGGCGCTCGAAGTGTATCCATGCACTGCTAACCGCCAGACCAGCTGCCACCTGGTTGAGGAGATGATTGCCTCAGAGAAGTGGCCGCTGAGCAGTGAGGTCCGCTTCGACACATTCATTGAGCCTGACGGATACAAAGGTCCTGTTTTCAACCTTGCTCGACCCAAGGGGTATGCAACTAATGAGGATATTGTCGCTCACATGGAGAAACTTGCGAACCACTTGTGTGACTCGTATGATCGATGTGAATATGATGCCTGAATCAAGATGGGTCATGCTCGTTATGTGAATCGGGCTTTCAACATTATGGGGGTTGTTTACAGAGATCGTCCTATTCCTGCTGTCAAGGTACAAATCTCAAAGGAGGCACCCGAGTGTGAAGCTGGCACTTCATCTAATCCAAATTCAGGTCATGGGCACGGGCAACGTGGTGGGCACGGTTGAGGCCGACAAGGCCAAGGGTCCGGAGAAGCTGCTCCGGCCAATCGAAACACTATTCTTGCTGAACAGCGTAAACATGAAACACTCTGGCTTCAAAGCTCCAGTGAACCTCAGGATGTTGAGATTGGGCATGAGATGGTAGGTCAACTCCGAACAAAGCCCATTAAAAGGAGTGTGAAGTTTGTTATTGAGAACCCTCCTTTCAACGCCTTGGCCGAAGACGCGGTTAGGAATTCGCACAACTAGACCTGCCCGAACTCGTGTTTAGTTTTGCTGTCTACTGCACGTTTCTTTGTATTTCAGTTTTTAAATGTGTTCTGCCTATCGTGCAGGGGTTTTTGGAGGACGAGTCAGAGAGTTCGCCGAAGACGGCCCCGAAGCGCACCGAGCACTTGGTGGATCCCTGTCTTGTTCCTCTAGACAATGTGCCAGCTCTGAGCGGCCTGGGACTACAGGACAACCCAAGGAAGCAGAGCAATCCTACGTCCGAAGATGCTCGTGCGCAATTGCCGAAGCGTAGCACTACCATAGTAAAATCTACCGAAGCTTTGGCTATCGCTCCCCTTCGCGCTGCTATCCCGGCTTCAGGGCGTGAGCAATTTAGGGTTCCTCCTACAGCTAGACTGGTTGGTAACTCCCCCTTCTTCTACAAACATTCGGGGATGACACTAGAGATGGCGGCATGTACTCTTTTTGTACATGGAGTGCTTCCTTTGGATAGCACCCCAGTTGAATATGGTGAGATGCGTGTGTATTCGGGTTTATCTTCTCCGGAAGAAATGACCCCATGCCACGAAGAAGCTTACCAACTTGCTTGTGCTTTAGGGGCTGCTTTCGAAGCTTGGCTGGTGGCCAGAGTGGATTGTCGGAGCTCCGGGATCCTGCCTCCGGTGCCCGGGGTTGCGTTTTCTCAGGATTGTGCCTCATCTTTCTCTACCACTCACACGAAGATAGATCTTATGCTCATCGACCGTGGGGAATTCCATGCCATCTTGGTTGGTTCTACATCTTTCACTAAACAATGCTTTAGTGTTTAGCTGACTAACTAAAATGTTTACTTCATCGCAGGCTTAGTTTTGGGCAGCGTGCTCTGCAAGCAGGAGCAAGCTCACCTTGCCCTGGCCGAATCTAGACTAAGCAAGTCTGAGGCCAGGGTCAAGGCTTTAGAGGCAGATCTGGCTGAAGCCCAGGCAAAACTTAAAATAGAGACGGACGCCTAGCGACGCGCGGAGGAAGAGGTGACTCAGCTGAAGCAGAACATGAATGCTCGCGATGTTGTCGTGAAGTCAAGGGACCGGCAAATTCGCAGTGGCCTGAAGGAAGCTTGCGAGAAGTATCTTCGGCTTTTGGCTAGCGTCAGTGATGACGCCGAATTACCAATGCCCGAAGCTAGTGAAGAGGATTCGGTGTATACTTACCTTCCCTTTCTTACGGGCGGCTTGGGCCACATTGAAGGGGCGCTGGATGTTGGCCGAAAGTATGCAGCCTTGGAGGCATGCCATGCCCTATGCAAATGCTTAAAGGACGTTGGTTGCTCGCACTTCGGCTCCGTGACGACAGCCGAAGACGTCAATTCCTACTGGCAACCTACCGCCGACGTCAACATTGCCGCCACAGGATTTTTGGCCAATTACTGGGAGACAGGTGACAGGAACATCGGGTTGCTTCGTGCCACTCTTGTGCGCTCCACTGTAAGTGTATGCGTCGCGAACTTTAGTGATAGTTGTTTATGATTGTTGCTAAGTTGTTTTCTTTGCAGGACCCTATTGAACAAGATGCCATTAAACGTAAAGTTATGGCTTATATTCAAGATCGGGATGATCATGAAGTGGGCTCTGACGTTGGGAATCCTTCGCGGGAGGACACCAAAATCCACACACCGTAGCGTGAAGTTCCTGTTGATGCCGATGCTGCACACTCTGAAGCTGTTGCTACCACCGCTGTTGCTGAGCCGGACCCGACTTCTTCGAGTGTCATTCAGGATGACCCGGTGGCTTAAAGATGTGCGGACTTTGTTTGTGTTGTGTTTAAGATTGATTTTGTACTACCTCCAGGGTGTGAGAGTTTGAAACAATGTCTGTGTTGTGACTAACATGTTGAACTTTGGGCCACATGACCGTTATACTTTTGTTGATGCTTTATTACATTGTGCTTGGTTTTTATTTTATGTCGAATGTCGGTGTAGATGCACATTCATTGTAAGGTGTCGACTGCTTTTATCTATGGGCTGCCGGCCAATGGCGATGGAGGTTTAATTACCTAATGCGAATATACGAATTGAAAAATACTGCCCCCAATTTTTTTAGCTGAAACAGCTTGGTGTGAACTGGTAGCCCTTCGGCTTTTCTCTGAGTGCCGAATGTATCTAGCCGGATTAGAAGACGTTGTTCCCCTAACTTTTTTAATTGAAGGGGCTGGACGCGAGCTAGAAGCCCTTCAGCTTCGTTTAGCACACCGAACATGCCTAATTTTGTTGGAGAACGCCGTCCCCCTAACTTTTTTAGTTGAAGGGGCTAAACACGAGCTAGAAGCCCTTCAGCTTCATTGAGCACACCGAACGTGCCTAATTGTGTTAAAGAACACTGTCCCCCCAACTTTTTTAGCTAAAGGGGGTTTTTGTTGAGAGTACTCAGCCCTTCGGCTTGCTTTCAAATTCGCATTCTTTAACGAGCACCATTCAGCTGCTTACGGCGGCGCATATGTTACATTCACGTACGCTATTTACAATTTATTCCATGATATTGTTTGCTGGAACATCTCAGAGTTCAGCTGGTTTCGCATGGTAGCCTGGTGCTTTGAGTGCCCCGAGCTCCTTTGGCGCGACGAGCATCTTGGTGCCAGATCCCCGAAGATGGTTTGAATGCAGACTTTTTAGGTGATCCGCGAGGACCTCGTCGAGCCTAGCGACTTGGCTTGCTTCAACAAGTGGTTGGTACAATTGTAGCAAGGCTCTTCCTTGCTACCTCGCAAGCCATTCCTGGGTCACAGGGACTTTGCTCAGCTTTGCTGGCCTTGAGAAATGTCTTGCCAGTGTACCTAAACCTCATATTGTGATTGTCAACCCTTTTGCTATACTTTCTAGGCATAGCTCTCTGGATGATGGTACAAAGGCAGCCCGAAGCACAAAGCTAACCTAGTGGCTAATTCCGAATCCTCCCAATTCTACTATTTTCTAACCAAATCATTTTTACTGGGTTGGGATATTCTTGGGTGTTTAGGAAAAATTTGAAATACCTATTTGGTCTGATGGAACACCTAGTGATCTTCTTTTATAGGGTATTCCCTTGTAGAGGTCGGGTGTGTTAGAGCGGTCTTAAATGCTTTGCTTTGATTGCCGCGTACCTTTGATTAGGCCGCGGGCTTAATTATCCTCCCATCTCACTTATTTGACCAGTACCCTCGTATCTTTTCGTATCAGGCGATGTTAATGTGACTATTGCTTTTTAGCAGATGGCATTTTAGTAGGTGGGCGCCCTGCTTTAATTGCAGCAAACGGTACCCGCGATGGGCATCATGTTCACTGTTATTTGGGATCCGTTTTTGGTATCCAAATTTGTGAAATTTTGTGCAACTGCTCAGTTATATTGCAGAGCTCGTTCGCTGGCCATATTCGACTTCCATTAGACAGCGACCATTTTCGGTGCCTGTTTTTTCTGTGTGCGAATTGGCACTTTGCTTCGGCATTTTTGCTGAAGGCTCTTGTTTGCCATTACCGGCTAACGTTTTGTGGTGACCATTTCGGTGCCCGCTTGGTTGCTTGCAACCTGATTTTATGCTACCAAATATTAGAGCAGACAACTTGCGTCACTCTTTTTCGGTGTTGCTCGGCTCTGACTAAAAAATTCATGGGGGGAACTGAATGCAACTGAATAAAATGGGGTACAAAGGGCTGCCTCATTAAAAAACCTCACACCTTTGAAAAGGCTTCCCCTGTGAGGAAAAAGAGCATAGACCCCCTAATGTTTTTAATTGTACTGCTAAAATTTGAAAAAGAAAATTACAACCCAATTCGGGCAAATGTGCTTCAGGCGTAGAACCGCCGAAGGTTAGCAGTGTTCCAGGTGTGAGCGTATTTGACGCCGTCTTCGTTCACATCTTTGCCATGATGAATGGCCCGTACCATTGTGACTATAGCTTCACTTGCTTGTCTGGGTGCCGATGAGAACCAAGTCCTCTGGGTATATATTCTTTCTGAAAACTTTTTTGTCTCTCCAGCTTTTTGTTTCATGGTGATACTTGTCAAGGTTCTCTGCTGCTTTGATTTTCTGAAGCTCAGATGTTTCGAGTTCCACATATCTTTGGATTAGCGTGGTGGCGGCTATTTCAGTCCGGAATAAACCCAGTTTCATTTCTTCTAGAGTGATAGCCTCTTTGCCAAATAAGAGCCTGAATGCTGTGAAATTGGTTGCCCTTGATTTGCAGACATTGTGAGCCCAAACAGCAGTGATTAGGACTTGAGCCCATTTGATTCGGGGTGGTTGACTGATGCAAAATACAATTTGATGCCAAGTTCCTAGCAGAAGGTTCTGAACTACGATGAATAGAACTGCTTTCCGTTGTCCACTGTTGTGTAAGCTGGCACCCCGAATCTACAGACGATTCTTTGCTAACGAAGTTGATTAGGGTGGCTAATGTTATTTTCGCCAATGCTTTGGCCTCTATCCACTTAGTGAAGTATTCGAGCGCAACAGCAGCATATTTCAAGTTTCATGGCACCACGGGCAAAATACCTATGATTTCCATCCCCATCTTTGCAACGGCCAACTTGGGTATATGGGTGAAGTTGGGTTTGCTGGCAAATTCTGCTTCTTTGCGAACATCTAACAAGCTCTGCATCTCTTGACTATCTATTTCACATCTTTAGCCATGGTTGGCTAGTAGAATCCTTGCCTCATTGCTCTGTGTGCTATTTCATGTGGCCCTCTGTGAGCCCCACACATGCCCGAATGTATCTCATTTAGTAGTTGAACGCCTTCTTCTCTACTGATGCATTTTAGCTTCGGCGCCACCACGCCTTCTTTGTATAGGGTGTCACCTATGATTGAATACTGCTTCGTGCAGGATAACATTCGGTGCTCTTCTTTCTTTGACAAAGGTTCATAGGTGCCAGTCAAGAACGCCCAATAGGTTCCCTCCAGTCATCGCTTGTGATTGCATGTATTGCTGCTAGCTTATCCTCTTCTTCTTTGATGGCCTTGATTGTCAAGGTCTGGAAAAAGACATCTGGTGACAAGGGCACATTCTGAGCTGCTGTTTTGGCCAACTCACCAGCTTTGGCATTTTCGGCGCGTGGGATATATTTTAAGGTGAAGCCCAGGAAATGCTTTTCCATCCGCCTGACAGTTGCTAGATATTTGATTAAATCGTTTTCTCTAGCGGTGTAATCTTTTTGCACATGACCCACAACCACCTGCGAATCAGACTTGATGAGACATCTGCGGACGCCCAACGCTCTCAAATTCCTGAGTGCCAATAGAACTGCTTCATATTCAGTGGTGTTATTGGTGGTCAGAAATTACAGCCTGGCAGTGTACTGAATCTGAAGTGGTGTGAGCACCGCTGAGATGCCCGCGCCCACGGAGCACCAGGCTCCATCACAGTGCATGGTCCACACTGGCTCTTCAAACTGCAAGGTTGTGTCATATGCCCCAAGCGTCCAATCGGCTATGAAGTCAGCGATCACACGGGATTTGATTGCAGACCTGTGCTCGAAATCTACCACGAACCCATTCAGCTCAGCGGCCCATTTGCACACTTGACCAATGGCTTCGGTATTGCCGAACAAGGAGTCCAAAGGCTGGGCCGATAGTACTCAGATACGATTGTTGGCGCTCCTTACGGATCATTTTTAACCTCCAACTTATACCTAAAAGGAGAGAAATAATCATGCTTTAACACATAGACGTATGCTATTAATGGAATTCCACTTGTACCCCTAGTGTTCATGATTTTGCTGGTTTATTAAAGGAAATAAGTGGAACTGCACAACACAAATGAGAAAGCGCAAAAGCAGACTTCATATTCAGGAATGCACAAACAAAGAATAGAGAAATAGATGCAACATGAGCCAAAGAAGCAATGGCCCAAATAAAGTTCAAGTCCATGTTAGGACTACAGGAGCAGGCCCGAGTAATTTGGCCATAACTCACTCATCCGAACTCCGATTGGGGCGAATCACTAGGCGAAACGAAGCTATTGATGAGGCCCACGTGCTCCCAAAAGGTGGTGGCCAGATGAGCCAACCAGGGGACAGGACACCCCCGGGGTTGACTGCCCCCTTGGTGGGGCCTCTCGGGCCACGTTTTCTTCTGGCGGTTCAGCCACGTTGGTCCCACCAGCGATCAGTGCAGATGGAAGGTGGAAACCACCCTTTTGAGGTCAGTTTGGATCCTTCCATGTGAGGATGGCCCTTTTGCATAGAGCCCCCTCCTCTCAAGCTATAAGAGGAGGCCTCCTCTCTTCACAATTCATTATTCATTCATCAACACAAGAGGCCACAATGTAGAGAGGAAGAGCAAGCTCCATTCCATTAGCTTCTAGCTAAATTATTATAGTGAGTGAGAGAGGGAAAGAGCTGGAGAAAGAGCGGAGCCGAAGCAGTTCTACCTCCGGGTGACGAAGTGCCGGACTTGTCGGCTCTCGCTCCAACTTGTACCTCTATGATCATCTTGCTACTTGGAGTAAGAAGTTCGTGTTCACCCTTTGAATTTAAGTTCTTAAATAAGTTATATTTGTTCACCTTATTCTTGCGAGTTTGTCATCCATCCTTGTGGTGGTTGCTCTACTAGAAGCACCCCGGAGACGGGTAAGCCTTCCCGACACGCTAGAGTATGTAGTTGACAACTTACACATGGTGTTTAGGCTTGAAGCTACCGTCATTTGCCTCGTATCTCGATGGGTAGAGGGGTAGGCGGGAAGGTGGTGATAGCCCTATTCCTCCCTTGCACTCCCCCACGTCAGAGTATGGAGTAGAGCTGTACGCTGGTATCGCTGGGCAGACCTGGTGCGCTCCGGTGCCTGAAGCAAGTCTGTAGTGGAAGAGCTATCTTGCTTAGGATCTATCCTTAGAAAACCTCAATACCCAAGCTACTCTTCATCTTATCATTCTGGGAGAACTAGTTTAGAGATTTCATACACTTCCATTCCCTGTGGAAATATGATAACCTGAATACTTCCGGGTGAAGGCTACAACTGTACTTCCGTGCGCTTACGGACTTTTCTGCTGACGCTAAGATGCGCCAACAATGATGTGCCTAAAAATAATGCTTCAGCTTCTGAGATGCCATGACTACAGTGTACACTATTTTCTACAACTTAGAGTAGTTCAGCTTCATGCCAGATAGAGCTTCAGACGCGAACTAGATCGGGAACTACTTCATTTTTCCTTTGTGTTCATTCTCCTCTACCAGCACTATGCTTACTACAACCGATGAAGCTGACAGATACAACAATAGCACTAGGTCGACAGAGTGGTAAGCATTGTTAGATAGGCCTTCAAATTTTCAAATGCCTGTTGTTGTTCCTATCCCCACTAGAATTTCTCGGCCTCTCTAAGCGCCCTAAAGAAGTGTAATCCTCTTTCGGCTAACCTCGAAATGAATTTGCCCAGGGATGTGATTTGGCCAGTGAGTTTCTAGACCTGTTTTTTAGTTTTAGGGGCCTTCATGTTCACAATAGCTGCAATCTTGTCAGGATTCGCTTCTATGCCTCGGCCGACACTAAGCAACCCAACAACTTTCCCTTGCTTATGCCGAATATGCACTTCTTTGGGTTTAATTTTATACTGCTGGACTGCAAATTGGCGAATGTTTCTTTTAGATCTTTGATGTGTGTTTGCTTCTTGTCAAACTTGACAACTATGTCATCAACATACGCTACCAAATTATGCTTCTTCTTCTGCTCATAGAACACATTGTTAGTCATTCTGGAAAAAGTGGGGCCGGCATTTCTCATACCCTCTAGCATTCGCTTGTAGCAGTAAGTTCCCCCCGGAGTGATAAAGCTTGTCTTCTCTTTGACCACTGGGTTCAACCAAATCTGATGATATCGGGAGAAACAGTCTAACAGACTCATTCATTCATAGCCAGCTGCAACGTCAACGAGCTTATCGATTCTAGGCAAGGGGTACGGATCCTTCGGGCAATCTTTCCACTTTTCTTCTTCACCATTACAACGTTGGCTAGCCACTCGGGATACTGTACCTTTTAGATTACCCCAACATCGAGTAGCCTTTGAACTTTGGTGCTTTCTGCTTTAGCTTTCTCGGCTAACATCTTCCTGAGCTTCTGCTTTTTTAGCTTCCCAGATTGTCAACATTCAGATTATGATACATGAGTTTGTGGTCTACCCCAAGAAGATCTCTTGTTGACCATGCAAATACATCACTATTGTCATCTAGAAATTTTAACAGTTCTTTGGCTTCTTCGGGGCTGAGTCCAGTCCCGATGTGAACTCATTTGTCTTGCCTATTCGGGCTCAACGGCACGCCGTGTGTATCTGCTCCCAGCTCGGCCTTTGGTTCTTTTTTCTTCTGTGAATCCAGATCATCCTCCTCAGATTGTTTTTTCTGCTTCACCTCGTGGACCATATTGTACCCAGGTATCGGCTTGCCATCGATTTTTCTCGCTGCTATTTAATCACCATGAATTGTGATGACACCAAACGGGCAAGGAATTTTGATGCACAGATAACTTTGCTTGATGATCATGTCAAATTTGTTAATGATGCCTCTGCCGAATATTGTCGTATATGGGTATGGTATGTCCACAATGTTGAACATGATTTCTTCAACCCTGACCTTCTCTCCTTTGTTGAATGCCACGGTCATGGTCTTCTTGCCTATTGGGTCGATTCACTTCGCCCCGAAGCCGAATAGGGCACTTTCGGGCGAATCGAGTGACTTTCTGTCTTGCTTCATTTCATCAAACACCTTGGTGAATAAGATGTTCGCTGAGCTGCCATTGTCTATTAGGATGTTGTGGAGCATGTACCCGGCCATGAACGCTGTTGCGACAAAAGCAGCGTAGTGCGGATAATCTCGAATCTAAAAGTCTTCTTCGGTGAATGTGATAGGCTCTAGCTTTCAGGGTGGGATATTGACTGGGCACCTCGGGGACACTGACAATACCCTTCGCTCGAATTCTCTTCTGGCTCTCTTGCCCTCATGCTCAAAGTTAGATCTACTTGAAATGGTGTAGATATGGCCATTGGTGGGCATTGCGATGTTGACAATCTATAACTCCTTGGAGTTTTCTAGCTTTGGTATCTGCTATTGTCCCTGCCTCTGTTGTTCCATTGCCGCTGATGAAGAAGCGACAACCAAATGTACCTAAGGCTGGGCCTGATGGAAATTTTGCTGGGCATATAGTTGAGCCTGCTGCCAGTATACCGGTTGCTGATAGGTGTACAAGTTGAAATTCGGCTAGTACTGAACACCGAAAGCCTACGGATGCACTTGGTACTAATCTGCCAAAGTATCCCTTGTTGCGTTGTAGAGAACTTGCTTCGTGTTTTTAGGCAGCTTTGGTGCTTCATCCTTTTCACGCTGCTCTTTTGCTAACAACGTGGATTTGCACTCTTTCGAGAAACGACCTTTGTTTTCTCCGCACACAATGCAATACGGGATCTTTGGTCCTCTTCCATGTCCTCTTCTGCGACCGCGTCCGCCCCATCCTCCACGGCCATTCTGACCATTTCCGCATCCCTGACCTTCGTTTGGCTGCGGGTGATCTAGGGCTGCCTGAGGCTACTCTTCTTGCACGACATGTACTGCCTTCTAGACTATCTGCAAAGCCTGCTTCGGGGTTGTCTGCTTGAGGCTGTTCCTGGATGCTTTTCTTCTTTGTTGCTCAACTTTGGACCTAGCGAACTTTCTCATCTCGTCAAACAACTGGTTAACTATCTTTGGGATCTCCCTAGAGAGGACCTCGGCACAAGGTCCATCTTTGAGTCCTTTGATTGCAACAGCTATAATGACATCATCGGTTACATTCGGCAGCTGCACTTTCATTTGTATGATCCTTTCCAGATATGTGGATAGAGGTTCATTGTCCGGCTGGAATAGGGTGAGCAGGTCCATCATAGTTTTCTGCTCAGATTAAAATCCCTGGAAGGTGACCAGGAGCTCGCTCTTGACCTGACTCCACGAAGTGATGGAAAAGGGCCTCAGTGACATGTACCAATCATGTGCCACATCTTCGACTGCCATGAAGAGTGACTTGGCCAATATCTTATCATTGCCCCCAGCTGAATGTATTGAGGCCTCGAAGCTGGAAATGAACTTCCTTGGGTTAGAACGCCCATTAAATGTTGGGATCTTCGTTTTGAAGCTCGGTGGCCATGGGTATCATTGCAATTCTATGGACAAAGGGGAGGATGCATCAAGGTCTTTGCAAGTCATGTGGTTCCTTACGAATTTGCGCCCCTCCAGGTATGTTAATTTTGGCAGCAGTATTCGCCTGCATCGCCTGTAGTTCTTGTTGAATTCTTGCGACTTCGGCAACCGCTTGCATGATCGCCTGCTGGGTGGCCGCTTTGCAGTTTCTTGCTACCACTTGGTTCGCTAGCTGGTGCCGCTGCTTCCTCAACTCTTCCAACCTCTGCTAGTGCTCTGAGCAATCTGGCATTTTCAGTGTCGAGTGGGTTAGGTGCCTCAGGATCTTGATCAGCTCCTGCTAATTGTTTGATTGGTGCATCACCCGCTAGCGGTACTTCCTTGCCTGCTTCGACATTCGACACCAGTTGCGATGCTGGAGGCAGCACCGAAGCCGATGTTGTGTCTGCACTGCTAGCCGGTGGCATGCCGAGAACTGCACTTGGGTCGCCTGCTTGTACGGTACCTAGCTGCACAGCCGAAGTTGCAGTTGGGTCGCCCACCGGAGATATGTTGACTTGGATGTCTATCACCGGATTCGTTGTGTTCTTGTAGTTTGCCTTCGCCCTACGCGGTCGCATTCAATATTCGATGAACAACCACGGACGGCGCCACTGTTGATTCTGGCCCAGAGGTGATGCCCTCGGGGCTCGAATCCAACTCATGAATACACACTTATGAAGACACGAATGTAATAAGTGGAATACTATCTCAATAATTAGGTCATGGCTAAAACGCACAGGAACCGTCCCCCTTTACAAGCTCCTCATGGAGCAGTATTTATAGCAGCCCGTAGGTAATTACATGACCGTTTTGCCCTCGAGCAACAGCCTCTCACTTCGTACTTTATGCCAGCCGGGGGCAAACACGTCAAATGGCGATGTCCCCTCTCGCACGGCTCGCATCATCCCAGAAAGACACGTGGCGCACCGGCACGATCCCTCGCCTTTCTGGACTCAATGGACCTGCATTAGAAACCTGCAACCGGCCAGGACACCGAATCTGACAGCTCCCCTGATAGTGTTGCGCGTCACCAGGACACCGAATCAGGACGCCGAATCAAACTGACCCGAACCCAGATTCGGGAATTGAGCTGAACCCAAATCTAACTCTCGATCCTCGGCCACCGTTTTATGCGGTCTTTTTCCTCTTCACAACCTCCTCCAGATTCGGCCTTCTTCTCACCTTTCCCGAATCTAGAGGAGAAAACACCGAATGTGCTCGGCGACTCGCTGGAGCCGAGCTGGGCTCGCGTGACCCGCTGGGGGACGGGGTGGCTACTCTCCCCCTGCCCCCAACACATAGGAGCATGAGGAATATAATATCCGGCAAGAGCATCGGCATCTTGACCAACCTCCTGGATTACTGGCTTTGGTAGCTTGAGGACCGGGCACCGAACCATTGCATGATCAGTGCTCCTACAGATTTCACAGAATACTGTCGCAGTACACTCAAACATCAAATGCCCTTTAACCCCGCATCTTTTGCACATTTTATTAGTGAATGTCCTTTGAGTTACCTCTGCTGCTCCAGCACCGGTTATGCCAATCTCTGAATTTTCGACTTGTGCACTTGCCCCAGCTGCCGAAGAAGAACCATGAAGAATCATAGACTGGTCATCGAGCTTGCCTTTTCCTTGTACTGACCTTGACTGTTGATGCACAAAGCTAGACCCAGCATGCTGTTCTAGCGCCTGCCCAGCCTGATTGACTACCATACTAGACAAAACCTCTCGCTGCTGTGCCACTATCTTCTGCGGAGACTCCTTCTGTGGCGCCCGGTGCCTGCTGCTGAAGCTGCGGCGCTACCTGTTGCGGCAGCATCCGAGGCTGCTGCGACACCATTTGTTGCCGGGGAGCTTGCGGCACCATCTGCTGCTGGGGCGCTTGTGGCACTATCTGCTGCTGGGGCGCTTGCGGCATCGGTGCTTGCTGTTGCTGCGGCACCGCCTGTTGCCGCAGCCGCTGTGGCGCAGGTGGCTGCTGCAATGGCACACCTTGCTGCTGCGTGCGATCAGGGATGTACCGCTGAGAATTGTGATTTGGACGATAATATCTGTTCCAGCCATTGCCATCATAGCGTCCTCGTCACCTTGGCTCGTAATCCCAACCCGGGCCATAGTTCTGAGACCCCAGATTGGGATTGAAG
>CM041631.1:49858570-49934495 GCA_023333625.1 Bothriochloa decipiens
TTGGGATTGAAGCGAGATCCATTGGCGTGTGTACTCTCATCGTTGTAGTTGTTGAAGCCAAAACTGGTGCCATAACCCTGTCCAACACTAGGCCTGTGTCTTCCCCCACTTCCACCAGCGCCGCCGCCTGCTCGCCCTCCACCACAACCAACAGAAGAGCCACGCCCCCCCCGACACCACCACCATCTCTTCCAACAACCCCACCTCCCAAATCGACCAGGGCATGCGGGGTGACAATGCGAAGACCACTGGGAGATGTATGCAACCCTCATAGAAGGTGCGAAGGCCAACAAGCAGTGGAGGCCACCTGCCGAACTGAAAGCCCTAAGATACCCCAGAATAATATAAGAGCTTAAGAATATCCTTAGAATATGTCTTGCGTTGGGGAGGGTACAGATGTAAACGTATAAAAGTTAGAGAAAACCCCATTAAAATAGAGGGACATCTAATAAATAATAATTTGAGTTGTCCACCCTTCCATTGTCCTATTATGTGCCATGCCATGGGCCAGGCCGAAGGCCTTCCCTCATCAGGACAACTGGGATCAGATGCCTAACATTGTCTGGATATATAAACTCAAGAAAATAATCATGGGCGACAGTCTCCAAGGTCAAATGTTTGCTGATAAATACAATAGAAGAACTGGTTTTGTTTCAAAATGGATGACATCAACTGCCACACAGATCACACATTGAATTTTTGTTTTATTTGTTTTATTTTCTAAAACTATGGCAAATGGAGGTCAACTCTTGTTCTATTAGCTAAGTCTGATCAACAGAATTGGTGTGATTCATTTCCTTAGTTCCTAGCTAGTAGGTCAGTAGAATAGTAGTCGTACAAAATGTTCTAATATATTTATGTACTAAATGGTTAGGGAAGAGTTGAAATAAAGAAACGTGCTTTTGATCCTAACTGATCGAAGCTGCTCTGTATGACCGTTTTTGCTATGTGGCCCTGTATTAGAGATTAGTTCCTCAGATTGTTGTCCCCCTGCTAGCTGCATCTAGCTTTCTAGGCGGTTCCAAACAAAGTTGTCAAACTAATCGTTTGGTCTTTCCTTGAGAAGCTTCCATCTATTGATGGCTATCACTGCAAAACAGCGTCCACTATGCTCCCGATGCCTCCAGCTCCTAGTACGAGCTTGATTAGGAGTTTCTCTAGCTATTACTTTATTTCTTCTAGTGCCAGTAATATCATCTTGCCTAACACTTGTATACGTTGACCATCTTCGAATTTGAGCTCCATGGAGATATATATGCATGACGAGAGAGCAACAGAGAAACATAAATCAATACCACCAGTGTAAATTGAAAAAAAAATGCCACCTGGGGCTCGTGTAGCTATTGCTTTATATTATATATATAGCATCATGTACTCGGATTCAAATGGTCTAGCTTTTTTGTATTTATCCTTTGTTCAAGAGAGTTAGTAACGTGATTGGTCTACATCATGGCCATCAGGGTAGGGGGAGCCCATTTCGATCTGGGACAGGCCACTTTCGACTCAACTACCTTAACTTCCAGCCCAGTGACACCTGCTGTTCGGCCAAGTCTGGCTTCGATATCGGCACAAGTGAAGCCTAAGGGCGAACGCAAACTGCATTTTTCTTTCTAAATTGATTGACTGTTTCATTGGCTGCCACATCAGCATTAGTTGTGATCCAAGTCAACATATGTGCGTGACCCCAGCAGGTCATCTAATCCAAGTATTACACATTTGTTTAACTCCGGATTAAGTTGATCGACCTCTGAAAACCCATGGAGACGCGCCATCCGCGATGACCTTCACTTAGCGCAAAGTTAATTGTATAACTTGCCAAATACATACACTCAGAGTAATCACATCACAAAGGCACCTTATTCTAGCCAGCCATACTCATGTTCACAGAAAATTGTTAAGGTATGTCTAATAAGAAAATATTTTGTTGAACACAATCAAATTGAAAGAAGGTTGAGCTAATTCTCTATGATATGGGGATCAGTGCTTAATTACACCCGGTCCCTCTTCTAAATGTACACCAAGCAAATTTAGACCCCCAATCTCAGTTATGATCTATAAAACATAATGATCCCAGGATGCACAATAATTAATCATATTTAACTCTTTATTATCAATAACATTGTCTATTTTTGCTTGGTTTTGTACTTTAGAATTATCCAACCGCTCACTTGAATTACTGCTTCATCAGCACAATAATTAACATCAGCGCAATCTCTGTTAATCTAGGCTCTGTTCAAACATTCAATTTTCGTTTCAATTTCTAAAACGATAGGAAATGAGGGTCAACTCTTCGTTTATATTGGTTTAGTCCTATCAAAAGAATTGGTGTGATCGATTTCCTTTGTTCCTAGCTATTTGTCACTAGAGTACCAGTAGCTCCTAGCTATTAGCGATGAATTGGTTCCTCTGTTTCTAGTCTCCTGCTGCATATTTTAGCTGTGGTGCTAGGCAGCTGCAAACAATATTGTGAAACAAACCGTTTGGTCTTTCCTTGAGAAGCTTCCATCAATGTCAAAGTTGACAGAGAGCCGAATAATAACCCATTACGCTCCCATCATTGATGCTGTTGATCGCCCTCACTCTATAAGAGCATCAAGTACGTTCCCGATGCCTCCTACTCCTAGTCCGAGAGATTAATTATTAGGCTCTTCTCTAGCTATTGCTTTCTTTGTAGTCCCATTGATATGGTCCTGTCCTACACATATATATAGAGACCACCTTCGAATTTGAGCTGCGTGATACATATGACGAGGGCAACACAGAAACATAAATCAATACCTCCTGTGTAATTTGATAATATTGCTATAACTGTCATGCTGGGAAGTAGTGGATGGGTGTCTTCAGCAATCCACCTTGCAAATGGAACTTGATAGTGGTGGTAGCTACTAAAATGAAATAGAAAAATAAGATGCAATTCCATATTTTTTTAGTTGCATTTTTCTGGGTCAACTTGTAGATGCATTATATGCAAAATCAAAGCTTCGAAACTCACAGGACATAGAGTTCATCTTTGCATATGTTTCTGTGACGACAATTCCAACACACACAGGTCAAACACCTGGTTTAATTGGTACAAGGGATTCATATTCTTTCACTACTAAACGAAAATATTATAATAATTTGTTAGTTTCCGTAGGTTTTATAATTCTGATTGTTTCACGACTTTTCTCAATTTATGTATAATAAAACATAAACTGAATCCGGCTTGCTTCACATGCATCCTCTTTTCCTATGCCTTTATTCGAAAAAAGTCTATTCTCGTTGTCTGACCTATTGTTTTGGTCTAATTTTTCACTTTGAACTATTTATAATCACTAAAACTACCTCTATGTCATGGTTTGAAGTGGTTTTGAAGGTGCTTGTCTACATTTGTTAGTTAAAAAGTCGGTAAATACTCCCATCGTTCCAAATTATAAGTCATTTTAAGAAATCTTAGAGAGTCAGAACATCTCAATTTGGCCAAAATTATAGGGATAATCAAAAAGATTTGTGACAATAAATAGGTATACTATGAAAATATAATTTACAAAGAATTCAGTGATACTTAGTTGGCAACCTAATGATTATTGTTCTATCATATAAATTTATTCAAACTTTAAATTTCTTTGACTCTTAAAAACATTAAAACTACCTCCGTGCCATGGTTTTTCATTTGTTAATTAAAAAGTCAGTAAATGCTCCCTTCATTCCAAATTGTATAAGTCATTGTAAGAATCTGAAATGTCAAAACATGAGAATTTGACCAAAATTACAGCTATAATTAAAAAAGTTTTTGACAATAAATAGATATACTATGAAAATATAATCAAAAAGGAATCCTAGTTGGTATCATATATGTTATTATTGTATCATATAAATTTATTGTCTTGGTTCCATGTGGATCTTCAGGAGTTCAGGTATTAGTCTACTTTTCCAGCACCGAGGGACCTTCTTCATAATTATTTTTGAGTACTCGTGTAATGATCCAAATACTGTGCTGATACTGTATATCATTCCTGTGGCAGACTCGGAAATAGGACTTGTCAATTGTAACTATAATTTCCATTCTGTGTTTGGTGGAAAGATAAGCAACTGTCTTTCCTCTATTGTCCCAAAAGACATTTAAGATGATGCTCATATGCACAAGAAATAATACACATTAGCTGGGGATGTACACCCTCATCCAACAAATATGCTGGCGTCATTGCTGTTCAATCTGATTATCATGAACCGGCAACTCTTTTATCATCACAACTCGCCTTCTCCTCCCAAACCAGGTGACCCAGTCAGGATCCCTTGCCACGTCCCTGTACCCTGCTTTGGTATAGAGACCACGAGTCATCCTCATATGCCCGCAGAACCATGAATCTGTGCCTCCATTGGAGCCCCAGTGCCTCGCAGGCCTTCAGCAGTGCAGTCCCTACCTTCTTCCTCCTGCAAGCGTGAACAAAGTATACACATGTAGTGTTAACTGATGAACTGAACGTTGTTTGGGTATTGGCCCCCTTTGGGCAAGTAGAGCTGTGGATGTAGAGAACATAGGCATTAGAGATCACCTGAATGAAGGCAGGACTGCAATTCCTGACACATAGAGGTACTCATCTGAACCTTGGAGGTTCTTAATGGATGTGATCTTCATCCTGCACTGTGCAATCCATAACCCTGAAAATCCTCTCATATGGTGACTTTAACAGCTGGTCGGCTGCCTCAGCTTCTTCTGCCACCAAACAAGCATATCTAAGGAGAACAGAGTTCAGTTGTCAGCGGAAAACAAGATAAGGTTCAGGTATTGACTAATCCAAAGATGTGGAATTTAATAAAGTCTGCAGGTCTAGAGGGAACTCGTGTCAATTGCTATTTTAGCACAAGGATCTTGATACACAACATAATAACCTGCCAGTAACTCAGATGCTCTATTCCAGACAGTGTAAGGCAAATGTGGACTCTGCAAGCTTTGAATTACTGTCTCAGCCTCTCAGGGAAACATAACACTACTGAACAAAGATGGATGAAACATTTGCAACTAAAACCAACCCAAATCATAGAAGTTTGCCATGGCCTGTTCGGAACAAATATTAAGAGAACCAGGAATGTATTTGGATCTGCAGAATGTATGATTAACCATGACCTTTAGTCCAAGGCGGTTGCTGAGACCGCCTTGGCTAATCTGTTTTAACCACCACGATTATTATTTTGTGCAACAGTGATAATTAGTTAATTATCCAACTCAATGCCTCCAGACCCATGTGGATTGCAGTGGCTTGGTATTCAGCTAAACGAGTCGTTATGTGATTATTTTTCTTTTTGTGTCCATCAAAATTTCATCATAATCAAGGCCGCCAACTTCTGCAGCCATAATTGAACAAAAGATGCTCCTCCTCAGTAACCAGCATGGTATACAATAAAAAGAATGTGTTGTGTCAAAATGGATGACATCAGTTGTCATGCAGATCAAACATCGGATTCTCATTCTCTTTTTTACTAAAATAATGGGAAATAGAGGTCTTGTATCGGTTGAATCTTGTCAAAAGAATTGGTGTATGATTGGTTTCCTTAGCTGCTAGTACCTCAGTACAGTACTAGGTAGCTGTAGAATATGTCCCAAATTCCTATACTAGTTTCTTAGCAAAGACTAGAGATATGCATGCCATTTGAAAACTAGTGTTAATGATCCTCACTGAATGATGTGGCTATGTATGACTGTTATGATAGGATGCAATCTGTTAGCAATTATTTCCTCGATCTGTTTATTGTTGCCTACTCGGTTGCTGCTACCGTGCTAGCTAGGCAGCTCTAAACAAAGTTGTGACACCAGTCTTGTAGGGTTCCCTTGAGAAGCTTCCATGAAAGTCAGTCGAGCATGCATATTTGCAGCCTACTATCGAGTGGATTGCTCAAATTTTGATAGAGCCATACAATCCACTATGCTCCCATGGTTTACGTCAATGCTATTGATAGTTCACACTCCAAAAGTTCATCCAGTACTCTCCCAATGACTCCCACTCCTAGTCCGTGCTAAATTGTGAGCTTCTCTAGCTACTGCCATCTTCTACGGCCAGTGAATAGTGATATCCATCCAGTACATATAGAGACCATCTTCTAATTTGAGCTCTGCACAGAGATAAATATCATGAGAGAAACGAAAAAACTCAAATTCCTCCTGCAAGTGACTCGTGTAAGCACTAAATGCATTGGGTCCTATATTATATATATAATATAAATACAGCATTGTTGCTTCCAGTATTTAACAGTCTCCAAGATAGTTACAAACGTGAAACGTGACAGACACCTCACAACAAATACGTGTCAGATCATCCTAATTGCACTATGTATAATCGTTGTGAACATGTTATTAGAGAATTTCTGACAAGTCGATGTATTAACAGGTGTAACATCCTAGATTTTTCATGTTTTTAAAAACAGCTAAAATAATTAATTTATACAATTATTGATGCATTCATGCTGCTGCATCAGTTCTGGTTGATTTGTTTGAACTTGTTGTCTAACTTTTGCTCCCTAGTAGACCCTGGCCAACCCTAGCCCCTACTGGCCAAGTACGGCTAGCCCTGGCCACCAGTGGCTATCCCCAGCCGACCATGGCCAGCATTGGCCAACTATGGCCAAGGCAGCGGCAGCAGCGGCCGGCCACAGCGGCCAGCTCTGGCCACCAGCGGCCAAGGCCAGCCAGGCCGCAAGCCAGCAAGCCTAGCCGGCAGCTGCTCTTCCTCCTTCCCTTTGGGCTGAAATGGCCGAAGCCCATAGCGCCAGCAACCGCCCTCCTTTCCTTGCTTTGGCTGACGTGTGGGGCCCGCACCACCCTGCTTCCTTCTCCGACCCGGAGCCGAGCCGGAAGCAGAGACCGACCCGGTCACGTTGGTCCACGCCCAGTCGCTCGCCCCTTACCTTGGGCTATTTAAGCATTAAGTCCGCGACCCCAACCACCTTCCAAACCTAGCCGCCAGCGTCGCCTCGTCGGTTGGAGTAGCAGCGCCGCCAAACCCTAGCCGCCATTGAGGTTTCAGCCGGCGCTCGAAGTTCATCGTGGCCGTAGGTTATTTAGTGTCGTAAGTTGGCTCTAGAGCTTCGCCGTGACCCCATGAACCTTTGTGTGTCTTTAATTTGGGTCAATTTGGCTTAACCCGAGCCGCCACCGTTTGCAGGTTACCGTCGTCCGCCTCTCGCCGTCGCACTCCGCCCCCGCTCGATTTCCGCCTTCATCTTCTACGTAGGTGAGCGTGGCTCGTCCTCCTCTTTCGATTGGTACCAGCCCCGCTGTGTATGGTGGCCAGACGCTGGTTTCATGAACACCGGCGAGCTTCGCTCGTCGCAGGCAATGGTCACCACCGTGGTCGGCTTCTTCTCCGGCCAGGTGCCGCCACTTGCCCCTCCGATCTAATCTCGGCCGTCCGTTTTGTATCGGATGGCCAGTAACAGCGGATACCCATTCGTGGGTCCCTTTGATTAAGAGACCCTGCCATTTCTAAAAATTACAGATAGGTCCTCGGCCGAGTGGATTTATCTAGAATTCTGGATTTATTTTTATTTCAATAAACTTCCAGTTATTTATAGTTTTGCCATTTGATTCAAATGCTTATAAAATGCTCATTTTAACTCCGTTTAAGTCCATTCAAATTCTGTTAGATTCATAATTTCATAAGCTACGCAGTGGTGCCTCTGTTGGTATAGTTTGTAGACTTTATATATTGAGTTCATATTTAATGCATTTATTCGTCTATAGGAAATCTTTAAAAACTCATATCTTCGCCGTTATAACTCCGTTTTCAGTGAACTTGATGTCTGTGTGATCCTAGCAGTGTGTAGAATAGTTTTATAAACTTTTTATTCTATTTTGATGAGATTGGTGTATTGTTCCTCTAATAACTCTTTGTTTGCTTCGTGTATGTATGCTTGATTGGATTGTTTGGTATTGATTGTAATATCGAGTTCAGGACGGTGAGGGTTTTGTTGAGCAAGGCTACTTTCAGGATTAGCAGGACCAGCAAGACTTTGTGAGTCAAGAAAAGTATAGCATGAATCCTCCTTGTTACCTATTCACTATAAATAACAATTCATATGCATGTGTTTTCCTGGATGACCTAGAGATTATAATTAGCTTTGAAATCCTGATTCGTTGAACCCTCGGGTTGCATTGGGTAGTAGTGTTGCTAGTGCTCTACCGGTCATGATCCTATAACATGATGTGTGTTTATGCTACCAACGATAATAATGACTCTTAACAAGTATGAGATCTTGTCTGTAAGTGATTTATCATGGATAATTCGTACAACTGCGAGGGCTATATGGATCTGGCTCTAGTCACCTGTAGACCTTTCTCTAACTTATTAGTGGTCTGCGAGTTGGGTATAGGATAGTCTCTGTCCTTATAAGTATAGCAGGAAAGATTATGCCATATTGAAAGAGGGGTTCCTACACCTAATATTTCTACGTCCCTGATTGGTTAGAAGAACCTATAGGTGGCTTTTATATGTTTTGTGGTGGTTTGGAAGTTATAAACCCACTCAATTATAAAACATGACTCTCAGTGAAAGTGTACACCTCTGCACAGAGTTTAAATCAATATATTGTCCATGCTCACGAACGAGGCGTCCTTGACACATTTACATTAAGGACAATTGTTCTTAAATTGTTAAGATGTTTATTTTAATATCGTTATTGCTACACTTTTATTAATGTTATTCTGATCATGAGTATAGGGGAATTTACACTACCTTGATGCTATGCCTCAATATGATTAACTTATAAAAGCTAAATACAGTCCAACAGTGTCAGCTTAATTGAGCCTCATTAACCCATGTTATACTTCTTGAGTCCGGTTGTGTACTTACGCTTGTTTTACTTCTAATTTTGGAAAATTCCGAATGGGTAACAGATGAAGGTTGGAGTGAGAGCTATCGTGATGAGTACTAGGCTTGGTGTTCACCAGTTAGTGTGTCCCTGTGTGAAGCTTCCGCAATAAAGAAATATTAGTTATTTATTTGTTTATACGTAAAACTCTGTGATAAATATTGGTTTGTTATGTAATAAACAGAGAGATGATACCCTTTGTAATTTGTTATTATATGTGCGACTGTTCCTGGGGCGCATATAAAACTATTTATACATTTCATCGTTATCCTTAAAATAAATGTATCACTTTGCCTTCAGACCTGTCCAAACCTTAAGGGAAAAACACTAGGAAGAGTAACGTGAGTCAAATGTCGCACCGAGGCCACAATTAGCCACAATGATAAAGTGATCCTGCTTGATCCAGCAAATTTTAAACTTACTGACAACACAATGCAACGTCTCTGAAATACATATACAACAAATACTCCATTCAGCACGATGAAAACTACAGGTCGTAAAATATTGACATCTGGAAAAGTAATGCGTATTCATGTAATGCCTATTACCATCAAATTTTACATCGAAGCTGCATCACGTACATACACTGTCATCAACATATCGTCGCAAATCCCACATTATTAGACAGTAATATTCATAGCTTACTTGCCAGTCACGTGCACTGTTAACGATGTATGCCAGTGCTAGGAATTGAGCAAGTGCATAAATTCATATTTACATATAGAACAAGATGCATCTACCAAATAGAGCATAATTGATCACCCAGCATACTTGCCTTGCTACCCATTTGTTTTGCTGTCATGCACGTTCCATTAGGCTATGTGCACACTCTCCTAATGCATTAATTGTATTAAGTGATTCACCCTTTGTTATTGTTTATATAACTTAACTCAATTTACCTTGTAATGTGTCAAAATACTTGAATGAAGCTGTGTAATAACATGGAATGTGATGCAAATGAAGTGTTGAATTTTCCTTCAATTTTCTTTGGAAAAAGGGAAAAAAATATAATCTGACAAACATATTCGCTGCATATTTGCTGCAGCAGCAGAGTTTATTTTTGATGGTGTATCAGTGCCAGTGTTAGCTTCTATCTAGAAAAACGCCTGATGACTCTACAGAAATGTCCAGCACTAAAAAACGGATATTGCTTGAAATTGAAACGCATAGTGCCGGTTGTAGTGGCAGCAAACCAGTATGAAATCAGAAATTTTATGCATGTCTCAGCTGATTTTAGCTCCTTTGTTTTCAAGGTACTAAAAACAGTGCCTCTGTTTCTAGTCCTCCGCTCAAGCTTATCTCAAGTTCTTGAGGTACTCCCATGCATGCGAGTAAAAAAAAAAAAGACAATTAATTTAATTCGGGCTAACTTGTACAGAGCGCAAGCAAACCTCATTGGAGATAACTAACGTGTCTTTGGTTTTCCAGACAGAAGGATGCGCAATGGTCCATCAAAACTCTAAGGAAGGCAGCAGCTTTGAGTTTGTGTCCGGTGACTAACCTTCTTCTGTCAAACAGCTCTATGTACCATGACGCACAGGTCATTTCACAATTTTTCTTGAGCTACTAGACTATGCTGGATGACTCCATCTGGAAAACAAAAAATGCAGCATCTATCATGTTCCCAATGCCTCTAACTCCCATATATGTATGCCACATACACTTAATTGTTGATGGACCCTCCTGATACGCATGCTACACAGAGTGCATCTATGGGTTTGTTGTGAACGACAGTCTCAACTGTAGCCGCATCATGAGAGATATATAGAAACTAAAATCTAGAGGCCAATGCCATTTGATTTGACACCTCCAGAGATGGAGTGAATGCAATTGTCTAGTGATGATAAATATTAGTGCCACTATCTTTACTTGTTTATCCACTAGAATCATATATGCACTGACAAGTTATGATTCTGGTTAGCCACAGATTAATAGGTTAATAAATGATAACACCATGATGGACACAAGTAGCTGATTAATGGCATTCATTTCAGTTTTCTTGTAGCTTGAAGCTGGTGGTCGACTCTAGCTAGCTAGTACATATGCTGTAGTGAATTCTGTCATCAAAAATCAAAAGAGTGTCATTCTCGCTCGGGTGCCTACAGCGAGCCTCTTGCATCTACTATAAATTTTCACCGTGTAAGATCCCAGTAAAAATACATACGGCCCTGACTGCGTGACAGTCCAGCATCCGTATGTATCTCTGGACCCTCATTGAATGAGTTGCAGCTGCAGGATACATTGAACATCATTCGTGTTCCTGTTTGGTCCAGTTCCTGTACTTTTTCATACGTCCGGTTCCTATCCTTTTTTCATACAGCTAGAAACTTGCTTGCATCGTCACAGGTGCCATGTGATGGGATCATCTCTCCACTCAAGTACTCTTACTCTTCCATTTGGTATATATAATTACTTAGTGTCACGGGACTCCATACGTAGGACTACCTATCCCCATGCACTTGAATACTCAAGTCATTCCATCTCGCACTATTACACAAAAGAACTTCCGTGGCGGTGGTACTGCTCATTCCGTGGTGGTCGCAAGTTTTGCCCGCCACAGTTATTCGGTGGCCGGCCTCGCCTGGCAGGCCACCGACGCGCCCGCTGCTGTTAACGATTAACCGTAGCGGGCAACGTAACATGTCCGCTGCGGTAAATATGCATTTACCGTAGCGGGCATCCTAAAGCACCCGCTGTGGTAAATCCATTAACCGCAGCGGACATCACTTGGCCGAACTGGCACGCTGTCCTGGATGACATGAAGGGAGTTATCTGGGGTGCCGTGACTAGGAAATTCTCGTATCACAGGGACGCCAAGATGGCGAAGTGTGAGGTGTTTGCTATGCCCATGGCGTCCTCCGCAACTTCAAGTCCATGCTGACTAGAGACTACCTGAAGCAGAACAAGTCACCCTTAGAGAAGTACACTATGGTAAAGGCACATATATGGGATGAATTTTGCCGAATGAGAATGACCCCTGAAGCAGAGGCAAAGAGTGTCAAGTTCAGGGAGCTGGCGAAGAGGAACAAGACTCCAGACCAGTTGGGCATGGTTGGCTTTGCCTGGCATAGGCCATGGTGGCGAAGAGAAGAAGAGACTAAACAAGCGGCCAGGGAGCCCGATCCTTATGAAGGCATTGATTATAGGGGCAAGGACTTCTTTTATGCCTGCATTCCAAAGAAGCTTAGGCCAAGCGCGACTAAGTCCAACGAGCCACACATCCCTGAGTTTGAGAAGACTCTCATTGAGAAAACCAAAACTAAGGACAACATCGAGGTACGCAGGGGCCATGACTTGCTGACCGAGGTCCTGGGAAACCCCGAGCACCGCAGCCACGTTCGTGGATTGCAGTCGAAGATGAGCTGGAAGCCGGTCGAGTCGTGGCAATCAGGCATGAAAGAAATGATCAGTCAGTCTATAAAGGAAGCCTTGATGAGCAACGCCCCCGAGATGGTGGCGCTGAGGTCACAAATATTTCGCGAGGCTGGCCTGCCCATGCCTCAAGTTCCACAGGTGCAGCCTCAAGTTCCGCAGTGCTAGCCGGTGCCGATGATCGAGGATCACCCAAGGCTGTCGAACGAGGAGGTCGAGGAAGAAGGGGGTTTGCGCGTCCACCCCATGATACCGTTCGGAAGGTCCAAGAAGTTGTACGTGGGCGAGGGACATTTAATTCGGGTCAATGAAATCAAAGACTTCAGCCCACATGAGATCCCTCAAAACTATGTCATCGTGACCCCAACATGGAATATGGCAGAACACGATGACTATGAAATGGACCTTCCCATTTACAATAGGTCAAGTACCTTCGAACCGCGATGGGTTTCGAAGTCCTATGGAATAAGGAGGACATTGAGCCTATTATGCCGACACATACTCCAACCTCGACAACGGGATCACTGCCATCAACAACATCACGTCCCTCCTTAGTTGCAGGGTCTCGTCCCCCGGAATGTGATCCGGGTGACAACGACGATAATGACAAAGGCAAAGGCGGGGATGACAAGGGCAAGGACATAACTCGAGGCACAAGCCCTCCCCATACTCCAAAAAGCCCCCCCTCCAAGCCCGAACAGTGAGGCAGGGGTTCAGGAGAGCCACTGCAAGGCAATACGACGATGGCAAGCCAGGCGAGCATGAGCGAGAAACCTCCACCTCCCAACACTCAGGCTACGGGCCATCCTGGCGGAATGGGATGTACGGAGGAGGAATCAGGGACGCAGACACCGCCTTTGGCAGCAAGCCAACTAGGAGGTACGGAGGCGAGCAGAAGCCACTATCCTTACCCACCTAGAAAGGATCCAGGCAAGGCCGCCTCAGCGCTCCCGTACACGACTACGTTCGAAAGGTATCGTACCATCTAGCATAACCTTATGCTAACCTTTCCATCCAATAGATTGCTACTAACATTTCTATCCCTATTTTCCCAGGCCTAAAATTACTTTCTAGGAACAATTTGGCATGACGGATGAGTATCCTAGCCAGTACGTGTGTGGGAAGTTCTTGGCAACTCTGGCCCAGCTCCTCGATGAAGAAGAATGGGATACAAGGAAGTTCCATGCTTGGTACATGGAAGCGGCAAAAGCCGGCATGCACGGTTTCAACGTCAAGATCCCGCATCATAGTTCCACCTGCCCGATGAACAACTATCCAACTTCCCATGGAATTCCGTGACATGCATAATCTACTGCAGGGACAAGACCTTGACATCGTCCAGGTCACCCTATTCTCTCTATAAGTGATCACCGTGAAAAAATTCATAGCAATTTCAATTCGTAGAGCTAGGTCAACTCTATACTTAATATGCCTGGATGACTTGTCCATCCAGGATGTCGGCCACTGTAAGCAACAAAAAGTGCAAACCTACTCTCTTCCTCTCTCCTGCGCATATTGCTGAGACAGTCATCAAGGGTTTCATGTCAGAGGATCCCGACTTGACCGTGCGCTAGAGGGAACAGAAATAGGAGGAAGATATGAAAACGAAGAAGAAGAAATTGTCAAAGTACATATGCGAAGTAGTGAAGAAGGTCAAGCCAGATAGTCCTAGTTGTATCATGGCTGGCTACCACTTTGGGTAAGTCGAGAACATGTACTTAGAGCTTATGGCTAGGATCATGCCTTCTCATTGTCGTAACATGTATCTTCTTCCAATGGTGTAGCAAGGGCAGTCCAAACAGCCACTGGGTTGCCTTCGTCATCTTACCTCGAGATGGCAGGGCAGTCGTATTAGACTCATTGACGGTGCCAGACAAAGAAGGGTACAAGGCCTTCAAAGATTGCTTGAAATTGTAAGTCACCTTTGCTCTTTGATCAATTACGGTTATCATACGTATTCAAATTATTGCTAAAACTATTACTTTTCTTATAGTGCTTATAAGGCTTACCTCAAGGATCCAAAATGCTAGGATCGAAGATCTGAAAAGTGCAAGCAGAAGAACAAAAATCACTTGAAAATCCAACGTGACTTCCTAGTAAGTATTTCAGATGTTAAGTCATCCTTTTCATATATAAATATGCGTTCTAATGCTTGTGTCTCATTCATGCAGTGTGCCAAACAATCTTCCGGAGATAATTCACGTGGCCTGTACACCTGCGGGTAATTAAGGCAGTGCACGCATTATAGCAACAGCTAGAAGGTGCTCAAGAAAGAGGTGAAAGGCATGCGAAGGCTGAGGGATACCAGAGTGACCTTCAATGATGTCAAGGCTGATATCTGCAAGTACATCATGCAAAAATGTGTGAAACTAGGGTAGGAGTTCTTCGACGAAGAAAGTGACTTGGCTGTGTTACCAGAGTACGAGGAGCTTAGGCAATGGCGTCCCACGGATTACAAATACTTCATAGAGATTTGATACATATCATGAACGGATTCGGTTGGTTGGTTGTGTCATGAACTAATGGATCATATGAACTATGTCGTGCCTTATGCATGGATGTTGTTTATATATATATATGTATCTGCAATCTTCTGTTTGCTTGATATATAAATTCTGGATTTAATTTGAATTTAAATTTAAATTTAAATTCTTGGTACTGCTTTCAGTGCTGGTTTATTATTATTTTCAAATAAAAAATATTAATCATGGCGGGCGTCTTAACTTGCCCGCTGCGGTTAATTCAGTTAATCGTAGCGAGCGACGTAAAGCGCACGCTGCGGAAGTTCCATTAATCGCAACGGGCGACATAGGATGCCCGCTACGGTTAATGGTGATTAACCGCAGCGGGCGCTTATGTCGCCCGCTGCGGTTAATCGATCTTCCGCAGCGGGCACAGGCGCCCGCTACGGTGGAGGCCACGATTAACCGTGACCTTCCATCCATGGCGGGCATCATTGCCCACTGGGGAAAAGGCAAAAGTCCGCCACGGAAGTTCTTTTCAGCAGTAGTGTCGTACACTACTATTATACCTATCCCACAAAAAAATATTCTAGATGCGCTAAAGAGAGAAGTTCAGTGTTTATATAAATGTGATTTATTTTGTTTCAAAAAATTAAAAAAAAGAGAGAAATAATAGCTCCGATCTGTGATATACTACATGCTGTGAATGCCGATGGCAGTCACGTACGAATGGAGCAAGTGATAAATTCACAAGTATTTAGGACGATGCATCTGTCAAAAAGGACCAGAATTAGTGACACAGAACTTGCCTTGCTGGTTTATCAGCACAACACAATGGGTTCAATGGGTTTGGTCCTCCTTGTCAACATAAAGGATTTGGTGTATATCATGTGATCATTATTTTATTGTGTATATAGTTAAACTGATTTTATTGTATCTATCTGATGGTCAGACCCCGCCTAGCAAGCCTATCTGATGTTCAGTGTCTATTGTGTGCGATCGACAAACAACATGAAGAAGTGACATTTGCCTAGTGCCGCTCAATTCTTCCATGAAAAAAGTGTCACTGATCCCTGGAATAGACTCATAAAAATATATGTCGATTCTATTGTATAAGTGTCTATTTGACCTGAGTTTCCAAATATAAAAATCCTCCACACCAGGCTGTAGTTCCAGATTAGACATAGTGCCCTAGAGCTCAGGGAATTCCACAATGGCACCATGCAGATCCAGGATCCATGTCTGGTTTGCGAGACCTTCTAGGATACACTACGGGAAACTTGAATTGTTCTGTGGGTCTTAAACTTTTCCGTATGTTTTTTTCGATACCCATCGGAAAAATTCTAATTTTTCCACGTGTTTTTATAAAAAACCACAGAAAAATACAAAAACCCACAGAAAAATTACATGATTTTTCCGTGTGTGCGAAAACCCACAGAAAAAATAAACACACATAGAGAAATTATAATTTTTCCGTGTGTTTAACACACGAAAAAATTAAATGCACACACAGAAAAATTGCAATTTTTCATGGATTCATATAAAACCCATGGAAAATAAACACCCACAGAAAAGAGGACCCGTCCCATCATAATACCTTCATATGAACAAGCACTAGTTGCATGTTTTTAAATTCTACGTCAAATAAAACACTAAATAACCTCAAATGAAAAACTTTTGAATACCAAGATTTTACAACTCATTAAGATCTACATTTGTTACATGGTTCATTTTTGTATTTGAGAAAGTGCTAGTAAACACTAGTCGCATGTTTTTAAATTCAAAAATTTGACTTGGTCAAACTTGGTGAAATGAGACACTAAATTATCTCAAATAAAAAACTTTTGAATACCAAGATTGTAAAACACATCAAGATCTACATTTGTTACATAATTCATTTTTCAATTTGAAAAAGTTTTGATAAACACTAGTCACATGTTTAAAAATTCAAGATTTGACTTGGTCAAACTTGGTCAAATAAGGCACTAAATGGCCTCAAATAAAAAACTTTTGAATACCATGTTCGTAGAACTTATTAAAATATACATTTGATACATAGATTATTTTTATATTTAAAAAAGTGTTAGTAAACACTAGTCACAAAATCTTGAGAGAAAGTTTTTGCATTTAGTTATTAAACACTATATAGTGTGTTTATTTGCTCGTTCTCTTAGGAATGAGAGAAAACGAATGTGGGGCAATTTCAGAAATACATCAACCATGAAGACATCTATCTGTCCCAAAAATGTACGAACTACATCCCCATCTTTAGAAATGACTGCCGTCGAAAAGAACCATCTTACACATCGATGAACATGAATGGGGAATTTTGTCCATGGACGATTTGGCTCAGTTTTGTTTTCAACCAAAGCCATCTCATTCTGATGGCCCAACTTAGTTTGTGAAGATCTTAAATGCCAAGCCCAAAAAGCTCAGTTGGGCAATATAAATTATGGCATGCCACTTGCCACAAGACAATGTGTCCACCCTTTACATCATTCTTCCTTCCTTTCCAAACAAAGCCTCGTGCAATCCTATGAATCTATTTGGTTGGCCAAGGTGGGAGGCCTATTGCCATATAGCAATACAAATTATGGCATGCCACTTGCCACCACTAAGGAATTTAACTTCCGCAACGTTGCCCAAACGGCCTCCGTGACTGGCGTTTATTTTGCCCGCTGCCGTAATCCCATGATTTACTATAGCGGGCGCTTTTTATTTACCGTGGCGGATACCGCCACGGTACATTTATTTACCACAGCGGACATCTTAAAATGTCCACATCGAAAAATAAGTATTTTCCGTGGCGGGCATTTTAAGATGTCCGCTGTGGTAAATCAATTTACCGCAGCGGACAATGTTAAAGGCCCGCCAAGGTTAATCGTTGAGGCCCAAGAGGCCCAAGAGAGGCAGGTACTGATGTTCATATAAATATAGTACCAAGTTAGGGTTTTCCTCCTCACTCTCTCTTCTTCCAATCCCTCACAGCCGCCCCTCCCCCGTGACTCTTCCTCCCCCACGCAACTTCACGAGCCGCGCGACTCTCCCACCACCGCGCCTCTCTCTTCCTCTCTCACTCCCACTCCCTCTCTCTCTCCCCTTGCCAAAGTGTGGGCCTCTTCGTGGCGTGGCATTGGCGATGTGCGGTGGCTCGTGATGCGGCGGCCCATGAGACGCGTGGTTTCCCGGCGGCTGGCCGCGCTTGCTGCTCTCCGCACCAACCTGGGGGCGTAGCGGCGCTGCTCGCGGCGGAGGGTGGCGCGACGACGCGAAGGCGCTGCTCCGTGGGTGGAGGTCGGCGCTGCTTCTGCGGGTGGAGGGCGCCACAACGGCGCAATTCGCGCACCCGGAATCGGCGTGCGACCCGGACAGCCTGGATGGCAGGCCTCGGCGGCGCGAACGAAGGGTGTGGATCCAGCCAAGGAAGAGATACATCCATCTATCTCTCTCTCCTCTCTCAGATCCAATGCGGACCCATCCTCACTCCCTTCCTCCCTCTCTGGTCCGACGAGCAGCGGAGCAGCGGCGAGGTCGCCCCAGATCCGGTGGGTGAGGGCGGCGCATGGAGCAGCGGCGCAAGGAGCAGTGGCTCGGTCAGATCTGGCTCCCTTGCTCTCCTAGCAGCGGGATCTGGCGGCGAAGTGGAGGTCCCGGCGGCGCTAGGGTTTCATCGCTGCGAACGGGCTCATCGGTGGGCTCGGGACTGGGCTCGCCGGTGGGTTCGTTGGATTTTTTGTTTTTTTGGATTAACCACAGCGGGCATCCTAAAGTGCCCGCTGCGGTTAATGAATTTACCGTAGTGGGTAAAACCGCCCACTACAGTGGAGTCACGATTTACCGTGACCTTGTCTTTGTGGCGGACGGCTTTGTCTGCTGCTGTAAATTGAAATCGCGCGCGGCGGTTAAAATCTGTGTAGTAGTGTGCCACCAGACAATGTGTCCACCCTTTACATCATTCTTCCTTCCTTTCCAAACAAAGCCTCCTGCAGTCCTATGAATTTATTTGGTTGGCCAAGGTGGGAGACCTATTGCCATATAGCAAGATAAATCATCAGCACTGAGGTAACAACAAACTGTACTAGAATCAGTCACCCAACCTTTGTTAGAAGGTCGGGTTTCCATCCAGGAAGGTGACCAGCAATCCGAATCCGATCAATAATAGAACGGACCTATTCCTTTATCCACTTCAGAAGGGAGAGATGCAACCCCAAATATTTGCATGGGAAATCAAGCAACCCACATGAGAGGTGCATTAGACAGCTATGACGTTACTATTATCTACAATATTGGTCTTCAGTCCTGATGCCTCACGAAACTGATTATTTCGCCTCTCAAGGATTACGGAAAATGTCACACTTTCTGCACGTCAAAGGACAATTACAGCGTCATCAGCATATAATGGTTGCAATGCACGCAAAGTCATTTTGCCCTTTCGCACGGTTGGCTCATGCAGCAACGAAACACCACATCAAGATGTCAGGTTTTGCTTGCACCACTAGCCCACACTGGATGACTCTGTCGCAGAAACAAAACATCTGGCCTCTATGACACTCCCAATGCCTCTAACTCCTATATACATGTGCCGCATACACTTCATTGTGGATTTCATCTTACAGCAGCTATCTTTGTTCACGCTACACACAATGTTTCAATGAGTTTCTTGACTTCTTCTTAATGGTGGTGTCAACTAAATAAACCCTGGGAGGTATAATCTAGGAATCAAAATGCACAGACCAGGCTCGTTTGATTTGTCACTCGTGTCATCAATCGAGCAATGCAATTATCCACTGATAGATATTAGTGCCACTTCATCAGTATATTTATTTCCCCAATAGAGTCATATCTATACTGTAGTACTTCTTAACAACAAGTTATTGATTCTAGTTTGCCACAGATAAATGTGAAACTTGTCATAGATAGAAGTATTTATTAACAGCTTCGGTTTCAGCTTGCTTGCAGCTTGAAGTTGATGGTTGACTGGCTAGTAGAGTTTTGCTCCCCTACTCCTCAGATAGTTTATGCGAATCCTAATGCTGCTAGTAATTATTTTTTCTATCGATCTAGTGTGGGGCCAGCCCTATAAATGCCCAAGCCAAATATATTAGTACACAGATGATTTCTGTTGATGCTTCTATTTTTTGACACTTGTATAACTCCTACTTAGGTCCAGCCCAGTATTATGTTTCACACTTGTTTTCAGTCATGTTTACTCTTGTGGTCCGTACCGGCAGTACCGGCGATACAGACTGCATTGTCGCAATAAGGAGCCGACAAGGATAAGGGTCCCAAGGTTATAGCTAGAAGTGGAGTCAATTTGGCCAACTTGTTAGACTTGCAACATTAATAAGACGAGGCAGATTTGTGTTCAAGCCTTCAAGCAGGTAAGCAAGAATCAGATAACACAGTCTAACCATGTGGTGACTAACCATGTGGAGACTATAATGTTTCTATTTCTCAAGAGAAGAGGCAGAATGACTGCCAACACAGTCTAACCATGTGGTGACTAATCACCTCTAGAATCGTTTTGCCACATGTATATGCATAGCAAAATGGTGAGGATGAAATTTTGGTTTATACATTTGTTGCCTCCACTTTGTGCTAGCAAAGGAGTTCTAAGGAAATTCCTTTTAGCCCCAAAAGTTAAACTGGGTTGTATTTAAGTTCTCCATTATATTAACAAAAAGAATAGAAATTTTCTGAAGCATATTCTTATTTACGTGTCTAGAGATATAATAAAATGGAGGAACCAAAGAAGTCAAAGTGACTTATAATTTGAAACGGAGGAAGTACCATGTATCAGCAGTTTAACCAATGAAAACACTATTTTCAATGATAACAGCGGATGAACGGCTTTTCATGTTAGATGTCCTGTGGCATGAAAATCATGGTTGCACATACCATTTTTACTGTAGCTTTTGTACATACTACTCTAATGGTCGACACAAGATTGCACAAGATAACACAGGCGACAAATATAAAACCTGACATACTATAATCTTAATTTCAATAATCAACCTCGAAATGCATTACCAATGTGCATTTACAATCATAATGTCTGATAAAAAGAGAATGCACTATATTGTAGTATATATCGTTATATAGTAAGATGCATGAAGGGGTGTTGACAACGAAAGCCAAATAAATATCACTATATAGTAATAAGGAAAGGATAATTAAGGAAGGAAAAAGTTTTAAAAAAAATTGTCTAAATAACTTAGGAGTACTGTGATCTTAACAACAACCTCCAGACAATGTGACATAACTTTGATCGAATGACAGACTGGTTCCAGATAATGTGACCAAGCTACCATTGACAATGCCTCAATAGGAACTTGTTCTATAACAAGAAACAGCTTTATATGCCCCTGGGTCGGTTATGCCATGCAAATGAGAGAGGAACCATATAGCCACTCGAGAAAACTAATCAGCACGGGACTAATCTCAGTGGTATATTAGCAGTTGTATCTCTTAACCAGGGTTGGAGTTCCTGATGCCTCCAGCTCTTACTTAATTTTGTCTGACAACTAACCTCATCAATGGGTGCCATGAACAGAATCCGATTAGCTCTCAACTCCAATACCTACTCCCGCATCCACCGACTCGTATGTGTTCTTGTCTCAAACAAGAATGTGAACAAGTCAAAGAAAATTTTAGAGTGCATATATAGCTCTTTCAGAAGAAAAGAGAAACACATATAACTCCTATATATTTTGTACATGTAGGTAGTAATGCCAGTTATGTATGAATGGAGCATGCAAATAAATGTCAGTACCTACTTTCTCGCTTCTTCTTTATATAGAACATTGCTCGTCTGGGCACTAAATGCATTGGGTCTCACATTATATATAGAACAGTTGCTTCCGATATTTACCTTTGGCCGAGAGAAAAACAAACTTGTGCAACGAATGAACTCATGCTCAGAAGTAGTCGCTGGTTGTTATCTTAGGTATCAATAATCTAGCAACTGGAACTTGATAGTGGTGGAAGATACTAAAATGAAACAGAAAAGAAGACCCAATTCCTTATGTAGTTGCATTTATCTGGTTCACCTTACACGTAAATAAAATATGTGCGAAGTCAAAACATTGAAACTCATATGAGCTAGAGTTTATCTCTCAGTATGTTTCTGTGATGACAATTTGAGCACATGGGTCAAACACCTGGCTTATTCTACTGGTAAATGGGATTCCATTTCTTTCGTCACGTACTACCAAGTAAAAACATTTCTCTAATTTGTAGTTTCCATATGGTTTAATCTCTCTAGCAAAATTTACGGCACAAAAGGAACCGTGCCCTATGATTTCGTGATGACATTTGTAGGGTTTTTCCCTAGACCTTTTGATTCCTAGGGAAACATCATGACATGGCAGGTTCATCATGTGTATTAATGTGTCTCCCTTTGATTTTCTGTAATTTTATTTGAAAAGGATATATAATATTTTTTATTTTCTATACTTTCAACAGAATTTGTGTAATATTTAATTCTTGCAGTGCTCTTTAATAAAAGACTGACCCTCTCAATTACTCGAAATGATTTTATTACTATTTTGAATCAAATTACACATAGAAAACAACATAGATGCCTGAGGTAGATCAGTAACCAGAAAGTTATAATATGTAGAGATTTGACAAGAGATAAAAAAACAAGAACCATTCATCATCTAGCATATGTTATTTCACTACTCGAGAAAGGTGACTTTGCCGTGTGCCCGGCACTCGACAAAGCCTGGCACACCTCCCACTCGGCAAAAGATGGCCAGCCCGTCACGGCGATCACCTACAGATTTTACCATGTGTCAGTCGTTAGACAGACGACAAAGTTTTTTTATTATTTTTAAAACAAACTTTGCCGTATGCCACTGTAAGGCACATGGCAAAATACTATATTTTGCCGTGTGCTGTGGCAAGACACACGGCAAAATATATTATTTTGTCGTGTGCCAGTGTATGGCATACGGCAATTTTTTTTTAATTTTCTTAAATCATATTTTGCCGAGTGTGCACCCAAAGGCACATGGCAAAGAAATTTTTGTCGTGTGCCCCTAGTGGCACTCCGCAAAATATTTCTTGTTTTTTTATTTTGGGCCTAACTTTTTTTGAGCCTTGTGATATTATATAAAACTCCATTTTAAAATTTAGAGCAATTTTGACTTTTTTATATATTTTATTATTTTATTTCGTTTCATTGACTTTTTAGCATATTTCAAATCTGAACTGCAAGTATATGAAATAATAAAATTTGGTCATTTAAAAAATAATATTTATGATATTTGGTGTATGTTTTGGCCGTATTCGGGAGCTCACATAAAATCTCGAGCATCTCGTTGACGTAACGTATCGAGATACGTGCGAAAAAAGTGATTTAAAATTATATAAAATCCAAACGAATGCCTAAAATCACGAATCTTGGCGAGCTGTCGTGTCATCTAGGCTATGGTAAAAAATTGAGAAGGTTTCGAGCAAGTTGCGACGTCGGATGTCTATGACCCAGACATCTCCACATGTGATCTATTGTGATCACATATGGAGATGTGTGGGTTTTAGACATCCAGCATTACAACTTGCTCAAAACCTTCTTAGTTTTTTATCACAACCTACACATGCGATAACACGACAGCTCGACAAGATTCGTGATTTTTGGACTTCATTTGGATTTTATATAATTTAAAATTACTTTTCTCGCATGTACCACGACATGTTACGTCAACGAGATACTCGACATTTCATGCAAGCTCCTAGATACAACTTCAACATACACCAAATATCATGACTATCATTTTTTAAACACTAAATTCCATTACTCTATGCACCTGTAATTCAAATTTAGATTATAAGAAAAAATTAAATGAAACGAAATAAATGAAGAAAATATAGCAAAAAATTTAAAAAAATCCCTAATTTGAACATGTAGTTTTTAATGATGTATTAAGCCTACAAAAAATAGGACAAAAAAATCAAAACAAATATATATTTGTCTAGTGTGACTGACACTCGGTAAATATGGTCTTTTTAAATTAAAAATTCAGGTCTAAAGCCCACCCAGCCGGCCGGCCCAAACCGGCCAACCCTAATCTTCTCCACGCGTGCGCCTCACCCGCCCCCGCTCGCCACCCTTCTTGCGCCGCCGTCGCCCCTGCCCCGCCGCCGCTCGCCAGCCCCAGCTCCGCCACGCGAGGCGCCTCGGACCCGCCTCCCAGCAACGGCGGCCCCGACCCAGCCCGGTCGTGCCTTCGCGCGGCGGCCGCGCCTCCCGAGCCGCCCCGACCCCGGATCCCCCCCCCCGCCATGCCTCCCCCCGCCGGCGGCACCCACCCGGCCCGGCCGTGCATCCCCGCGGCGGCCGCGCCTCCCGAGCACCGCCGGCGGCCCCCGAGCCGCCCCGACCCCAGATCCCCGCCCCGGCCACAACCCCGCCCCCGGCCGCGACCCTGCCCGTGGCAGCCGTCGGCCTGGCCGCCCGTCGCCGCGGCACCGCCCTGTGCGCCGTCCGGCAGCCACCGTGCTTGGCTCCGCTACCGTCGTTGCGAGGAGGAGCATTGGAGGAGGAGCAGCAGGGGACCGCCAGGAGGAGCATTGGAGGAGGAGGAGCATTGGCCGGCCGTGCTCTTTCCGTCGTGTTCGCGACCGCGTGAGGACACAGCCATGGATCCAAGAGCATGGGTGGTCGTGGCCTACTCTGCCCACCTCCAGCGCTCCAGCCGTGCTCTTTCCGATTTACCGCTTTCCCATCTGATTCAACACTTGTGCGATTGCATCCGAGCACTTAGGAGTTGTACCATGAGTAGCCTTGGGCACTAATCTATTTTAACTCTATATTTTGTTTTCTATTGATTTACTTAAGTCAGTTTGGGATTAGCCTTGGGTGTGGTGTGAACCTTTGCTATGTTCAGAAAGGAATGGCTGTTTCAGGATCCAAATCTGTACAATTCAGGCAGTTGAACACTGATAATTCCATTTATCTCATGATGAATAGCAGTCTGCTTATTATTTTGGCTCAAGTGCTGCTATTACCAAGCTTTCTTTTTTATTAGGCTATTAATTCAAAATCATAGCTAAAGGTTTTGTTGCTTCAAGAAACAAGTCTGTTCTATTGGTAAGCAATTAGTCTAGAGCTGAGGTTGTGAAAATGTTTTATTCATTGCATTGGTTGCCTGCCAAAATCATTTAGTAGTATAAACTTCTCTGAATATTTAGGTTCAAGGCATGAGGAGTACCTTGAAAGGAAGGTAGGCAAAATCTGCTAAAATCATTTAATAGGATAAACTTATTCCCTTGATTTATCTTTTGATGATGATTCTGTAGCTGACAAAAAAATTCCCTTCCTACCAAATCTTGCTAGTTTTTTTTTTTTGAAAGAGAATAAGTCAAATCCCTGTGAGCCACCAGTTCTAAACTTTAGGAAACTTGTTGCTGGATTTATGAAGAGCTACCATTACATTCCTCACTCCTGATGTAAGATTTGTCTAAGTTGTCTTAAAATCTACCAGTTCCATGTTTCTTTGCTGTGATTCACATGCAGATATACTGTGTGGTTTAGTAAAGAATCAGGTGCCTACAACTTTAACACATCAATTGATTTCCATTGGTGCAGTGGATTGGCATGCTGTTATCTATACAACAAATGATTTTTAATCTGGAATCTATTTTTACTATTAACTGGTATTTCAGGTAATACTAGAGTGCAAGTAGATACTACTTTTCAGATCGCAGTATCTCCTGATACTTCTCTCTCGCTATTCTTTTCAGAAAAGAGTGTGATTGCCCATCAGTTGATCATCAGGCTCGTGCACAGCAGCTATGTTCTGAAAGTCATGTGAACAAGGCTCATTGTATATACCGATTTCTTTTACAGGTATGCATATATTCTGGTATGCACATATACTCTTCGGGTATATGTTTAAGTTTGTGTATGTGCACATACCTCTGTGAATAAGTACAGAGATATAATATTTTTTGGGCATTAGCAAATAATTCCGACGTTTCGATTAAAAATGTATACATTCTGGTATATACATACTCTTTTCTACAATTGTATGTACACATACTCTCTAATTAAGAAGTATATGGACCAGCCTTATGAAGTTGGAAGTGAGTATGTATGTGCACTCTCGATACATGTCCAAATTAGCAATCTGCATCTGATCTCCATTCAATTATGTCATTGGAAATTAGAAGTATGTATGTGCACTCTCGATACATGTCCAATTAGCAATCTGTATCTGATCTCCATTCAATTATATCATTGGATCATTGGATCATGAGAGTAATTGGATATCATGTAATAAACATTGAGTTATCAGTTGAGCTTCTTTTTCCTGAGCAGGTAGTTAGCAATAGAGTACATTACTACTCCAGAACTTGATTCCTGTATAATATCATGAAAATGGTGAGAATATAGGATAATTGTAAATATAGAGTACATTACTACTCGAGGAAGTTGATTCCTGTATAAGAAATTTTTTAAAATAAAATAAAAAAACTTTGCTGAGTGCCTGGGCAGGGGCACTCGGCAAAGTAATGTTTTTTAAAAAAAATAAAAAAACTTTGCTGTGTGTTTTGGTTGGTGGCACACGACAAAGTAATTTTTAAAGAAAAATAAAAAAACCTTTGCCCTGTGCCTTGGCTGGTGGCACACGGCAAAATATCCATTAACGGCTGGTGCCGTGACGGACGAAAAAAATTTTGCCGAGTGTCGTGCCACGGCAAAATATTTGAATATTTTGCGTGTGAAAATATTTTGCCGTGTGCAGCACACGACAAAGTGTCTTTACCGAGTTGTTGCCGTATGTAAAAAATTCTTTACCGTGTGTAATTACACACGGCAAAGTCCCAGTTTCTAGTAGTGCATGGCGTTTCCTCCTCCTGCACTTTCCCTCAGTGCTCGCCATGACCACAAACTCGATCTTGTGGGCCGACTACTTCCTTTCTAGGACGTCATTGACTTCCTCGGAACTGCCCACGCCATCGGGCGCCACGATGCGGCGACAGTGTCCTCCATCTACGTCGACAACTCGACATGCCCTCGCTGCACGGCACGACACATCCGGCTTGTACTCCTTGGTTCTACGACCAGCCCAGCCGCCTCCCCGTCCTCCCATGGACGTGTAGGGTTATGAGGGTGCTGTGCTAGCCAGAAAACAAAACTTTTCTACCTCATAAACCAGGATCTACTGCTAGTTACAGGTTACGGGATTACCACTAGATGCGCGGGTGCAGCGGAAGACGACTCGATGTAGTCGTACGCGTCGCAGCAGGCAGTGCAGTTGCGTGGTCATCCATCACGTCAATCCCCTCGCGCGGTTCGTCCCAGTGCTCTAGATGCAGCACCTCCGAGGAATCTCACACGTGCAGGGAAGAAGCGATGCGCCTCTGGACTACTAGGTCCGCGAGGAGCAGAAGGCCCGAGCGTGGTGAGGGCGATGGCGGCTGTCAAAGGCGTGTAACCCTGACCGCGCCCCTGCCCCTTCGCTTATATAGGCGTCCCCAATAAGCTCACGAGTTGGAGGCCCATTAGTAACCCTAAGCCTTGTCTAATTCAGGTCCAACCCGAATTAGGCTTCTAGCCCCTTAAGCGTGCGACCTTTTGGGTTCACGCACACATTGACATGGGCCGAGTACTCCTACTCGCCCAATAGTTGACAGCGGCCTCTAGCAAGACGTGACAACTCCTATGTGCACGCAAAGATCATATTAGACGAACCACTACGACCACATACAAGTTATTCCCTTTGTCACTCGTTATATGGTTCAACTCAAGGGTTAACACTTAACCCAAGCACGGCCATGCATTTGTTGATCCAATCACTTGAATGATCCAACGATATCTCTCGCGTAGAGGGGCAAATTTCATCTTCATTGTCTATGTCTCATAGCATGCTTCTCGACCACCCGAAAACCAGCTTATAACTACCCAGTTACGGAGCAGCGTTTGATAGTCCCTAAGAAGGCCGTTTCACATCTTGAGTACATACCACAATCTCAGATCTAAGGACATAACGTATATGACGTGAATAGAGATTTTCTCATGTCGGGTCAGTCCAGCCTACATGTCTCATATGTGCCCACATTATTAGTTTGACATCTCCATGTCTATGACTTGTGAAACATAGCCATCAACTAATACATGTGCTGGTCTAATATTCAAGTGTGTTCTCACAAGAACGCCGGGACAACTTTAGAATAACCATTCAAGTAATTAAGTTCTACAAACAATTCACATAATTGCCAATCAACACAAGTTGTCTATAATGGATATTCAATGAATACTTAATGCATGTCATATATACAACTGGAATATCATCATCTTTATGATTACCTCTAAGGCATATTCTCAACAGGACGCCGCTAGCAAGGCATTGCCGGCCCTATAATTTTGAAGGCCCTCTGGCGACCTCGTCGCAATGGCCCCTCTAAACCATAATATACATAGATGCTAATTTATCATGTTTGATAATTATCGAGAAACAATATACTCTAAAATAACAGTATTTTTGTGCTCGAACATAACAAAACATTATGAAAAGTACCTTGTTGTGACTGAACAAATTGCACTTGCTCTCTTTTCCATTTTCTTTTTACAGATCCCGACAAATGTTTCTTAGGTAATATTCTAAAGTTCTAATACCTGACCTAAATCAGAAGACAAACGTCACTATATAAGTACAAAGAAAACAAAAAATTGAACAAGGAAAAATCATCTGGGGCCTAGACAATTTTGACATGAAAAAATCAAATTGGCAAAAGGCAAAAATTTACCAAGATGAGATATTCAGATGTGAGACTGAGATGTCCTTGTTGAGCCCTGCTTCAGGCAAGAGGCAATAGCGTTGTGACGCTCACTAGTGACTGGTCGCCACCGCCCGATCTGATGATCCCCTGGCTCCTTGGCCTTCGCCTAAGAATGGAAGTGCAGGCGATCGGGCGTTGGCGGCAACTCCTCGTTTACGGAGACAAAAGGCCGATGATTGATCTGCTCCGTTGCTTCATTGGGCTGCTTCGTTACTTCATTGGGCCAACTATGCTAAATGGTATATGGGTCTTACATACCTGGGTCATGGGCCCCCATCCCGTCTGGGCCCTCGGCCGTCGCACTCGCTGCCCCTTCCATAGGGCCGGCACTGCGGCAGGGCCATGAACCTTACGCCAGGCACTCAGGTCTCCGCCACAACTGCACCACTGGCGATCTTGGATGAGCAACCAACAGGGTATGCCCACCCCTGCATTTCTGATCTAATCTAATCTAATCTGTATTTGGATCTTGGGTGTGGTGTGCTTATTTGTGTTCAGATCTGATCTAATTCTCTCTCTCTCTCTCTCTCTCTCTTCCTTCTTGGATTTGTTTTCTTAAGTTGAAACGAATTCAGTACCTTAACACAGTTTCATGTGATTTAATTCAGTACCTTAGCACAGTTTCATGTGATTTGGAGATTTTTCGTTCAATTGAACTTCCACAGTTTTCACTAGGTGGTCGATCTGGTTTTAAGTAATTAGACCAGTGTGTGCCGTGTGGTGACATATTATTGGTACTTTGCACATTTCGGCTTTGCCCCCTTTCATTCATGTCACTCTTCAATTTATAGTGCTTTATAGATGGTTAATTTTTTTTGTTAGTTCATAAGAATTCTATGCGCTTTTGTTTGCTGTTTCTTGCTCATGTTCATTTCCTATTTATATGCTGGCATTAAAGTACTGGACATAAGCTAAACAGTACATGTTGCTTAACACGTGGCTAATATTTTCCAAAGTTTGCTTGAATACTAGCATAAGGTAGTGTCGTGCAATTGAAAACTCATGTGTCTAAAACTATTTTTGATTGATCATGAGATAGTTGTCGAATCTCATGATACAAAGTATATAATCTGTCTACAGTTTGGCTTCTGCACTGCATTGATCATGATTTGTCCTTGCGTATAACTTGACTAAAACTGCTTCTTGTGTTCATATGCATGAATAAAATAAAACAGATTATCCTCAGAATCCGCACTTTTCGTTCATCTTATGAGATGCAGGAAGTGACGCCGAGGCAGCTCTAATGGTCCATTGAACGGAGACAATGAAATTTTGGATGATGACAAAAATACTGAGGTATTCAGGATAACCCATCCTTGAATTTCAAATTTACTTTTTTTTCCTGAGGAACAGTACGTATTTTTGTTACTCTATTGATCTCCTGGTTTGTTTTGATTAAGAAACTGTCAAATGCATATTTATTACACGGAGGAAAGCAACACTTGCATCAAACATAAAACCAGGTGTTAACAGAATTGTCTATCAGGTACGTTCCTTTGTAGCTACTAAAATAGTTGCATTCTTCCTTAATTTTCTCTAAACCAAAAGGCCTTGTGTCTCATGTGTAAGCTTGGTTTCAGTTTGTAGGAGTCCAACGTTACTAACACAAATAATGTTTGAGATCAATTGGAATCAAATGCTGAAGTTGATTTTTGGAGGTTAATGGCATTCAAGCTACATATTGAAGAATACACCGGAAACGTTGTTCTGGCGACAGCAGCCTGCTACCCGTAGCCACGAACCACTCAGACACTGATTGGGACAACAGCAGGTGCTTGCTTAGAAAAACTATTCTGCCTGTCTGATGGAAGTCCCTGATTAGACAAAACTATTGGAAATCTTTGTAATATCACATATAAGCCTATTTTATAGCAACGATGGAGCATGAGTGGCCACAGTAGAATTCAATGATATTGTAATCTTATTATAGGCACACATTCTCTTCTTTATATTTTTTTTGAAAAATGTGTTGACACATAGTAAAATGTGCTTGATTTCATTTAAATTTAAATTAATGTGATGTGTTAACCAAATTAGCTTTAGTGCCAGTGGTGCACATGTTTTATATAAAGCTCAATGGAATGAAAAGAAAAGCACAAATTCATTTTGTGCGTGTGCCACATTTTTAAATTACTAATAAGTAGGAAATTATTTTTTCACCTCAAGTAATAAACTTGTTCTAATGGATGTTAGGTGATTACATAAATATCAATTCAAAAACCTTTTCTGTTAGCAGCGAGGTTGTAAATTTCCCTATAAATGAGCTTCTAAAAATTCAAAGGTAAAACTTATGCAAAGAATGATACATGTGTCAGTGAGCTGCTATACAATGGTGCCGAACACAACTAGTGCATGACAGTATGTCTTATTAAAATAATAATTGTTCATAAATCAAAACTACAACAGTACCTATTACTCATTATCCAAGCAGAACTTTAAACCAGCCAGCTAATTGGGCCCTTTTCTTAGACTTTGAACATGTCTTGACCTGCATTATCTCTTCCTAGGCCCTTTTCTTTTTGGAAAAAGTCTGTTCTGTCTCTTTGAACTATTGCTATTTGTTTGATTCTCGTCTTTGAACTTTGAAACTGGATATTTTACTATATGAACTCTTGAAACCATTATTACTATCTCCATGCCATGGTTTGGAGTGGTTTTGACGGTGGTTTGTTCTTTTTTAGTCAAAAATTTGGTAAATATATAAAATGGTTTTGAAGGACCAAAATATCTCTATTCTTTTTAAAAACTCTAAAAAATTTATAGACATATTTTGATACTTGAAATAAAAACAAAATATTTAGAGCTCGTGAAAATTTATAAGAACAAATATATCTAGTTAAATAGAAAAATATTTTACATTGGCTTCAAGAGTTTGTGGGACAAAACATCCACTTTTTTTATAGTTGAAGGAGGAAAAATCAGACAGCAGCAATAGTTCACGAGGCAGATCGAATGGACTTTCTCCTTTCATTCTTTCCGGTAGTAACCCAGAACCGAGGGCCTCTTCTCTTGTTTGAGCAATGAATCCAGTCCAGTGACATCCCCGGCCTGGGAAATGAATGAAGGCGGCGGTACCAGCAATGAATGAAGGCAAGACTGCAATTCCTGACACATAGAGGTACTCATCTGCACCTTGGAGGTGCTTAAGGATGCTGTCTTCGTCCTGCACCGTGCAATCCACAACCCCGACAATCCTCTCATATGGGGCCTTTGACAGCTGGTCGGCTGCCTCAGCTTCTTCAGCTACCAAACAAGCATATCTAAAGAGAACAGAGTTCAGTTGTCAGTACAAATGTTAGAGAACAAAATAAGGTTCAGGACTGCAGGTACTGGGTAGTCCTAAGATGTGGATTTAACAAAGTCTGCAGGTCTAGAGAGAACACATGTTAATTACAGTTTTAGCAGAACGATCTTGACGCACAGCAGAATAACTTGCCAGTAACTCATGATGCTTTGTTCCAGAGCCAGGGATAATTTAAATACCAAACGCAAAGGTGAATTCTGCAAGATTCAAATTACTGTCTTGGCAAACATAACACTACTGAACTAAGATTGATGAAATATTGGTGACTAAAACCAACCCCAAAAAGTAGAAGTTTGCCACTGCCTGTTCAGAACACACATTAAGAACAACAAGAACGCATTTTGATGTGTAAATTTGAACATTCCACTAATTTGTTTATTCGAACAAGAACTACCTACCAAAAACACCACATTGCTCTAGACAAATTGAACATTCTAATCAAATCCAATCCGTGTACTATTTGTGATTGCTACCACTACCAGTCTTATGAAGCACAGGTACCCAAGAGCATGGTTCACCTGACCTGTCAGGCCGCGAGTTCCTCACTCTGTAGATGAGCGCCGACAGCACGTCCGCCTAATCTTGACGCAGGCAACACCAATAGCATGACACCATGAGGACGAACAGATCCATCCAATCAAATAGCAAGCTAAGCTCAGATCCGTGCTCACTTTGAAGAAATCGTAGAAGAAGTCGTCGAAGAGCGCGACGGGGACGTGGAAGGCCTGCGTCTGGACCTGCGCCACGCGCCGCATCTCCTCGCCGACCCGCCCCATCCGCCGCACGCCCCACCCGGCCTCCCGCGCCAGGTACTCGCCGTCGTCCTCGCCTTCCTCCCTCGCGGCGCCTGCTGCCGCACCGAGCGCCGCCTCCGTCGCGGGCAGGCAAGGCACCCGTTCCTCCTCCCGCGGCCTGCTTCCCCTTGCCGCCGGGGGAAGCCTCTTCTTGGCGCGCCCTCCATGGGCGCCGCCGCCGCCGCTACTGGAGCTGGAAGGGGCAGCGGCAGGGCCGGGTCTGACGACTGTGGCTGCGACTCCGCAGCAGGTGGTTGGGCGCCGCCGCTTGGACTGAGAGTGGGAGGGGCGCGAGAAAGGGCGGCGACGCGCGGAGGGCGGCCATGGATTCGGATTTCGGACTCCGGACAGGGGGGGGTTGCGAGCGTGTGGACCGTTTCGTTCGGGGCTGTCTCCCTGCAACCCGGTGATTTGGTTGCTTTGTTCACAGAAGGCCTCAGATCATCTGGATTTGCCGAGAGCTAAAAATGGGAAGAAAATTGGGTGCGCCCTGGGCTCATGCCGTCGCTCGTGCGCCCCTAGCCCTGATGGTCGACGCGTGTCACGGGATGAAATCATACGTCCTGGAAGGGGTGGCTCCTCCGCAGCACTTGGGCTCGAGCTCTCTACGCAGGCACACGGCTCGTCTGACTGCACGTGCGGCTCGGCTAAGCTGGCTCCGCGTCTTCGTCGCGCAAGTCAGTTAGGCTAGCTGCCCACAATTAATTAATCCTTCAACTCTCTTGTCATCTCCGCCTCCGACGAGCGCCACTGGCTGCGTCGCAGGCGCCAGACTCGCTCGCACAGCCACGCCAGCTGGGCCAGGATGTCGTGTGGTCAACTGAAGAGCTACGTACATAATTACTCTTCCTTTTCTCGGGTCCTTACAGAGATAGAACTAGCTGATGATTGTGTTCTAAAACATGAAGAAAGAATCGTACGGTGACGGGTAAATCTATCGCTCACTCGAGTGATTTTAAGCCTCTCGTCACTCGAATTTTGTAGCCATCGGATCACGCTTTGATGGTACAGATGAAAAGCAACGGTTCCTTGTTCTTATCCGAAGCTGCCTCTCCTTGAACACAACTTTTCTCCAACGGCCCACCGCTATCTCGCCGCAGAAGCTGCACACCCGACCTGCTGCCCCGACGACCTGACGCCACCACGCCGTGCGCGCCCCTGCTGCCTCGCCGTCCCAGTGCCACCATGCTGCGCCTCCAGCGTCCAGCATCCTGTCATCTCGCCGGAGGAGGACCAGCACCGTCCCACACGGTCGGAGCAACATCAGGCGCAGAGAGGCTCGGCAGGGGCAGGTAACCGCCGCCGCCTCCCCTCTCCTTCATGTCGCCGGCGATGAGCAGGGAGTCCAGCGTCTGCGGCCCGGTCCTCATTGACTACAACCGCTTCTTCGTGCCGCTAGATGCAGATTACATCTGAGTGTAGCATGTTTTACTCTTCTGATTAGGGTGTAAATTCTATGTTCAATAGGTGTAAATTCGTTGTTCGTAAATGAGAATGGTCATTTCGATTACTTGGACATTTCTATGTTTATTGTTTCGATTTCTCTTCTAATTTGCCTGATCTGTTAATTGTGTGTGTATTTTTTTCTCTATTTTTTAATCTCTTCTAATTTGCCTTCCCTAGAAATTATCTGAAAAATCTGTATTTTTTGTTTGATCTTTTTCTGATTTGCTTTTCATAGAAACTATCTATTAAATCTGTCTTTTTTTTCTTTGATTATCTTTTAATTTGCCTTCCATAGAATTTATCTGGTAAATCTGTCTTTTTTTTCTTTTGATTTTTTGCTCTGGCTTTAATCTCTTTTTTTTATTTATTTTCGTTCGTTGGACCTTGGGTTATAGAAATCGAGTGACCGAGAGCCTTGAAACACTCGATTTGGTTTATTGTGCAGATTCGAGTGTTATGAGGTGATGTGTCACTCGGGTGACAAAAGGGTCTAAATCACCCGAGTGACCAGTAGACAGACCCATCTGAACTCTGAAGCGAAGCACCCCTGCTGCGCCATGGAGTCCCGTCTGCGCGAATCCACGATTGGACGGCCCGAGGCTGCTGCGAGCGTGAAAATGGCTAGTGAAGAAGCTGAAGTAGCCCTTTTGCTGGACGCCGCGGCACATGACATCGTAGTCCTGCAGATCGGATGGCGCGAGCGCCGTGTGCGGTGCAGCCGGACAGCCAGTGGCGTTCGTCGGCATTCAAGATGAGGGGATTAATTTCAGAGCCTGCCGAGGACTTGGGAGAGGAGACGCGGAGCTGACTCGAGGCGAGCCGTGTGCCTGCGTAGCGTAGAGAGCTGCGGATGAGCCACCCGCTTCTGGACGTATGATTTCATCCCGTGACACGCGTCGACCATCAGGCCTGGGGGCGCACGAGCGACAGCATGAGCCCAGGGCGCACCCAATTTTCTTCCTAAAAATGCAGGTGAACGAAACAGAGTTGTCACCTATAAAACACAAAAGCATAAGATTGCAATCCAACGATTCAAAATCAACAAAAAGTGACTTGATATATCCTAGTTGTCTGGGTTTTGGCAAAAATCCAGACGACACCTTGTACCCATGGATGCAGATCCAAGGATTGTCATTTGTCATTTTACTATACCAAGCAACGAAAACGGGTTCACAAATGACCACAAAACCAATACAGGCAGGTATGGGCCCCCGCTAAACTTTAACAGGCACCTAAAACGGGTCAGAAAATACTTTAGATAGCACTGACTCTTAACGGGCACACGAACTAAACTCGCCAAACATTGAACTCTATTCTAAGCATTACACTCTGGGCTTTTACATACTGGGCCCAATAAAAAAGAAAGAAGCAACGAATCTAGCCCAATAAAATGAAAGAAGCAACGAATCTATCCTCTGTGCACGTCTTGCTCTCCTACTCTTGCACCCTGCTCCAAGAAAAGAAACAGATCGGATAAATGGGAGATCAAGAAAACAACGGAGAAACAAAGAGTGACGAAAACTAAAAAAAAGATAAAGACAATACATCAACTCGAAGATCCGTGGAAGCAAAAGGTACTTATCTTTACGATCATGCTCTTGTCTGTCTTTGTGTAGCGTCTTCACCTTCTTCATCTCAAGAGCCACCTCTGATCACAAATGTCCACCATTCCATCTAGTTTTGCTTTGACATGAGTATATACAGTAATCTCTAGCAAATGTAGGAATCAAAATTCTTCAGATGACCTATATACATAGTATTGGTGCATATGGACTATAGATCAACAAAATTTCATTTACTTATCACTACAATTGTAGTTATCCATATTTGCAGTTTTATAATATTACAGTTTGCAATTCTTATGCCCTATATACAAAGTTCACTGTAAAATAATGGAATCAATAATCATTTTTGTTACTCCTTCGTAACCACCTAATCATGTTGCAGCTATGGCAGCCAACAATGTCAAGTATCATATCCTCTTTGTATAGCCCACCCAATAATCTACAAGCAGATCATCCTAGAATCACTATTATAGCCATTCTCATGAAAACCTCTCCCAAGTGGCATGCAATTATGCATCAAGACCAATGATGTTCAATGTAGTTGCTTTTGACTCCGAGTTCAGTTGGCACAAAAAGATCAAAAACAACCATTCTAAAACTACATGCACCGATTTTGTCTGGAGTAGCGAGGATTCCGTATGTAGTAATAGAATAATAATAGTTAGAGTGATAATAAGCTACTATAAATAGTTACACTCAACGGTCTGTACCCCATACGTCAAGGTCCTACTAGATGAATCCATAAGCCTAAATGTTACATTCTCATTGGAAGACCAAGTGTGGACCCTTTTGAGAAAACTACGTATTGCGTGCCGCCACATCATCCTACAAACGAATTGGACAAAGAGACCTCAATGGCACCCTTAAGACAAGGGCACTGCGCACAATAGCCAACTAATACTAAAATAGCTATAGTTATAGACAAAACAAGATGTTGTAATGGGATGGAGTACATAGGTCTTACCTACCCAGTACCCATAATAATGACATGAGGTGTCAACCTCTCACTGTTTGAGAGTGCATACTATTTCCCTTTAACCCTTTTGTATTCAAAGAACACCAATCAGACATAAACAAGGACAAATATGTGTTGTCCATTGACACAAATCATAATTAACAGATTACAATTTTTTTCTACAGTAAAATAAGGACAAAGATGTGGTCAATGTTGGGACACAATAAACTTAGTTTATTTATACAGGCTCAAAACACAGAGTAACAGACTATATACAAGATCAAAGGTGCGAAAGCACAAGTTTTCAGAGATCACCTCACCTTCCATGCTTTCAAGAGCTGATGTTAGCACATGCTGATTACTGTTGAACAGACTTTGTTCAAGTTAAATATCAAGCACTTAGAACTACACTTTGTATAACTGGCACTACACAGTGCACACATCATCTCTTGGGGTAATATATAGAACATTTGGTCAAAAGTGCAGAGTGATCTTGTATAAAAAGTCTGATGCATTTCTAAATATCCCATCACATGCTCAAAACATATAGTATGCATGCATGCTTAATCAGGCTGTGACCACAAGCTGCGCACTAAAAAAATATGGCAATGAAATAAGCACAAAAACAGATAGCTCAAGGAATACCACCTGGGACCTCCGTAGGCTTGCGCGGAGATGTGAACTTGGCGCCAAAAGCAAACGCAATGGCAGGGCCAAATATGAAGCCCCTGGCATCAATCCCTGGTGAAAACAAGAAACAAGTAAGAACTAGTGCAAATGCTGAATGGAAGCCTTTTTCCACATATCACAATAAAAAGATCACAAGAACAAAGGAGAGGTGTGTGTTGGAACAATTTCTCTATTACTAATCCACAAATTTGAAAGGAACAAACTTAGTTATTTAAAGCTAATGATGTGAGTATAATAACAATGAGATCTGAATCTGATATAAACCTGACTTGGCATTCAGAAAATTCCACCTCGGACCATTGTTCTCCTCTAACGCCAAACCTCTAGCTTCTCTGTAATCTGCTATAACACAATATCTCTGTCATCCCTGATCCAAAAGAGAAATGTGTTTTTAATTCTCAGCCACTAGAAATTGTAGATAATGTATCCTATAATTTTAACATATAATATGTGCAATAAACATCAAATTGTGTAGCATTACCGTACAATTCAAGTGTACCATTAGTTATAGTGATAGAAAAGCTAAGCATAGCTCCTCAAAAAATCAAACAGACAAAAAACATTGACCCAATATGTCCATGAGCAGGTTCAAAAGGAAGTAGTTCATGAAATATGAGATGAAGATCTTTTTCAAGGAAATGGGTTTTGGATGTGATGATAGTGCACTTGAGCTTACTCAATTGTCTGAGATAGCAACTAACATAGATTGTCAACAGGTTTGAAAAAAATAAAGACTTGGGTCCATGTGATGAAATTTACGTTTTTGCTTTGTGCCCATGAATATTCAAAGAAAATAGTTAGTTCTTTGCCAATTGATTCATCATCTTTTTATATGCATGGTGCTTTGGAGGGATTTAGAAGAAAATATTGAAGTTACTACAATTTTTGATTCAAAAATTGTTAACCCCAATTATACTCATGACGTAAATAGAATTTATATTATTTTCAATTTAAGGAAACAGCAATTGCAGTGCCACAAATTTGTAATTTACACTATTCATAATTGCAGCTACTGATATTTGAGGTTCTTTTTGTTTGCTTGTAATGAACATGATACTTCAACAACCCTACTGGACTACAACTATTATGGGCAAGAGAAAAACAAAGAAGAAATCAATGTCAGTTTCCAAAATGTCATACAAAGAGAAGAAACAAACCTAAAACATCCATTATGGGGTATTCCAAAGCAACCATGCATATATTGGTAACCACCTTCAGCATTTGGGTTCCTTGCTCAGCTCATAAGTGAGCTTCAACGTTTACTCTAGAAACTGCACAACACAAATGTCATGATCTTATTCATACTGCTATGAACAGACCCCCGCATACAATTGTATAATGAGCAGTATAGTATCACAAAATGAATAAGCAAGGTTGTTTTACCTTCAAAGGTTCAAACAGACGATGCTCATTTATCACGTGAAGTTCCTGCTTGCAGTTTTCATTCAAATGTCAAAATATCATCACAAACAAGCCACCGATGAAATCATAGATGTGAGAACAGAACACATAATTACTCACCAGCCATCACTACTAGTCTACTGGAGTACTACATAACTTCACTAGATTAAATGGAATGGAACAAATTCATTCATGTTTTTATTATTCATCATCTTACATGGAAATAGTGTTCTAGGTTTCCATCTCAGCATCAAGGCTAGTAAACTCACAAAGATGCCTGGTCGTCCTGGAGGTTTATGCTCTGAACACAAGGCCAACTTCGAACACACGCTCAAACCAGCCGGAGATAGCTATATGCTTGTGTAGCTAAGGAGACTGTGCTAAGCAGGCAGGCTGTCCGTGTGCAACAGCTTGAACACAACTGCACCTCCCTCGCTTGACCCAGCCATCAGTGTGCTGTTCTTCGATGTGGATGAAGTCCTTTGATGACAGGAACTCTCTGAATTTCTACATGATGTTCAAAAATGATCAATTGATATACAAATAATTATTGAGCATAATTGAGATAGAGAAGAGCAGCATAACTAAACATAAGACAATTTCTCAAGACAGAATGCAAGGCACATTGATAGCCAATTTCTGAATTGAACAGTACTACAAGGCTTATAGAGTACAAGACGTAGTCTTACCCTAGCGTATTTCAAAGGTTTCAGACACAGAAGTGAGACTGACCTGTGTTCTACTAAAACACAATGTACGATAAAAAATATGTTTGATTTGCCCTATTGACTATATGAACAAAGCAAATAACCACAGTAGTGCGCAATCTCAAACTGTGGATCAAAATTTCACGGATAAATTCAATTTTGAAATAAAGTTTAAGAGTAATCCAAAGTAATCCCAAGCATATGGTGTGAAAGCATCTAGGCCCCTTTAATGTGGTTTCGATGATTGATGACAATATTTACCATAACTAACGTGTGTTTTGCAGAAACATTGGTAAGTTAGGTTATGGTGATGGATACCGTGGGCAATACGGGTTTCATGCTCCCTTGGCGATGGAAATCGTTTCGGTTTTCAAAGGATGGACGACAAGGTCAAGAATGGTTAGTTCTGATCGTCCATGGTGTTGGGTGACGTCGGATTAGTCGTTAGGACTTTGTTTTTCCTTTGGCCGTACTATTAAGGGGGGTGCAAACGGGTAGCTTGACCTAGATAAGTCTAATGGTTTAGGTGTGATGCACACTTGTGAAACTTAGCACTAGGTAACTACAAAAAGGCCCTAAGGTACGTTGGAGTTAAAGCCGTTCATGAAGATTGTCGAATTCGAAGTGGAACGGTTGTTTTAGCTGCACCGGACGCTGGACCGAATAGGACCGGACGCGTCCGGTCTATTCATTTGTGTGTGCAGCAGTGTTTGAACACACCGGACGCTGGGACAGTGAGTCCGGTGGTAAGCACCAGACGCGTCTGGTGCAACGCCGAAAATGATAACGGACCGGACGCCAGCCCGGACGCGTCCGGTGCTACACCAGACGCTGTCCAGAAGCTATGTTATCAGACCGAAACACCGGACGCGTCCGGTGTAACTCACCGGACGCGTCCGGTGATTATGTAACGGCTAGCTGAGTTCGGTCGCGGATTGAAAAATTGAACAGACCGGACGCGTCCGGTGCTGGGGACCGGACGCGTCCGGTGACCCCGAAAATCTTGGTTTGGAAGGTAACGGTTGGATTTGGCCCGTGGGGCTATAAATACATCTCCTACCTCTCCATACCGGTTGTCTTGCCCATCATTCTCAGCTGAACAACCTCTTTAGTGTCCAAAGAGAGCAAGAGCCCTAGTGAGGTGCTAGTGATTTGAGAATCCATTGATTAGCACTCATTAGTGAATCAAGAGTAGCAAGTGTGCATCCATCGTCTCATTAGGCTTTGCGAGGTCAAGTGAGAGCTTGTGCTTTTTACTCTTGGTGATCGCCATCACCTAGACGGCTTGGTGGTGTCGGAGAGTTTGGTGATCATCCGGCGGAGCTTGTGGATGACCCAACTCAAGTTGTGAGCGGTTTCGGCGATTCACCGCGACGGAGTGTCGAAGAATCAGCCCGGAGAGAGCACTTGGTCCTTGCGCGGATCAAGGGGGAGCTATACCCTTGCGCGGGTGCTCCAACGAGGACTAGTGGAGAGTGGCGACTCTCCGATACCTCGGGAAAACATCGCCGTGTTCTTTGCTCCTTTATTTTTTCGCATTTACTTTCTAGCATTTACACTTCCGCAACTTACATACTTAGAATTGTCATGCTAGATTAGGATTGGAACTAGGGTGCAAAACTTTTCTTGATAGAATCCTTAGAAACACACATAGGCACATAGGGTGAAATTGGCTAATAGGTTTTAATTCCGCAAGAAATTTTAGAATTAGCCCAATTCACCCCCCCTCTTGGGCATCTTGATCCTTTCATGGTGCATTGAAACAAAAGCACTCCCTTTCCCCTAAATACATTTCCACATGCTTATTCACTTTGTCAGCTAATAAGTGGGTGCATAGTATGAAGGTATTGCTACATCTACATTATGGATACATGAGAAATAAGTTACCTGAATAACAATCTTCATCCAGCACTTCTCAATTCTTTAATCCCCATTCATACCGCATGCCATATTCAAGAGCATATGAGGATCGCTTCACTTGGTGCAACCTATTAGGAAATATAGAGTGAAACAATGGTCCAAAGATTGAAGAAGACGAAGCATATATATAGACTGTCAAAACTCCCAACAACCTAAGTATTTAAAAATTCATGAAAAGACAAATAACCCCTCACAAACAAGGACAAACACAAGACTGTCAAAATCATCACTTAAAAGCTCTTAACAATCTCTACACATCCCTCACCATAGTCCTAAATTACTCCACAAATCAAAAAGGTGTGTAACACAAATACAATAATGAATACAGATTAGAAGAACTACAATCAAACATGCGGAGGAGTAGCACAATAACCTAATTAATTGGAACAACTATATAAACAAGGACAAAGAAAAAAATAACAATTTTAGAATGTGGAAACACAGATGACAAGTACAATACAATAGACATTTTTTTATATGGAATAACAATAGACAAAGTTCTCTCCCCAGAACCACACAATCCAAAAATACTTCGATGGGATATAGCGGCACAACAACAAAGACAATGGATAATTTTTTTTACTACGGAAGGACAATAGACAAGATTTTCACCCTAGAACAGCACAATTACATAACTACGATGGGATATAGCAGCACAACCACAAACACAATGGATAATTTTTTCTATGAAAATACAATAGACAAAGTTCTCACCCCAGACATACACAGCTACAAAGCATTCTTGGGAATGATCGACAAATAAAAATTAATTCAATCACCACATCAACGTATCCAAGTATTGAAACACTATGCATGAATTCATCATCCCCACCACTAGTTGGTCATCATTCAAGTCCTACCCCCACCACAAAGCAATACAGAGAATGAAAAGAAAACATCTCAGGATGAGAAGCCTAAAGCTCTGAAATTAAACATCTAAAGTTCTACATTCAGTTCACAAAGGAACATAGGAAGCATGCCGACATCAAAATAGACGAGAAGTCAGTCAAGAAGCATGCCAACATCAAAATAGTCATGGACTACCACACTGAAAAACTCTCTCAAGTTGTCACAAACATTACAGTATAACTATTAGTTATAGTGATAGGACAAAACGCACTTGGACTACCCCCCAAGCAAGACCCACCCCAATGGTGACCCTCCCGCTTGCCATGCCTGACATCTGAGCAAGCAACCAAGGACACAACAAAAATCCAAAACCACATCCAAATGAAACAAACAATGAGAGGAAAATAAGCAGACTCCATCATACATGAACTCGAACCAGTTCTACTACAAACAGACATTACCATGCATAGGCATCCTCCTCTTTTGAATACAAAAATCAAAAACAAAAATTCATAGAACACGTGCAGAATAACACAAACATAGTACAAAACAAAAGCTAGTACTGAAACAAATCCACCACCCAATGTCTCAATCGCCGACCCAGTGTCTCAATCAAACACAAATCCTGCACATCCCGACCAAAACACAAAAAGGCTAGTGTGAATTGACATGAAGCACATGATGAATCCATCAACCAACAACATCCCAAAATCATATATGCAGCAGATCCACCATTCCTGCCAGTCCTCCAACACAGAAACAAATCCCCCGCCCAATCTAATGAAATATCAAATGAAATCTTTCACCATGCATGGATTCGAGCCAGATCAAGAAGAACAACCCAACAAACAAATGAGCACAAATAGACGAAGAAGAAGCCACGATCGAATGTACCTGACAACGATGATGAGGAAGGACCTCTGGCCGGCCTCCAAATCGACGAGGGAGAACTCCTAGCGCGCCGGGCTGGAGATGAACACGGAGAGGAGGGGCCGAATCGCCCCTCCACCATGACCACACCGAGACCCTTCCTTTGTCATTGTGTGGAAAGAGAAAACAAACAGTGTCCTCTCAGTCTCCTATCCGGATCCGGCTTCACAAGTGATAGAGCAACTATGCGTGACACATGTCACCTGGGCGGACGGCCAGAAGCTAGGCGACGATGACATATGAAAAGTGAAATAAAAAGGAGTTAAAACTAGAGACAAAAATACATAAAAATAAATTGATCAACTAAACAAGCCCACAACATCGCATTAACACTACAAAGAACATTGCAGTAAGAAGCCTAGAACATCGCATTAACAATACAAAAACATCATAGAAAGAAGCCCGTAACATTAATTAACACTACAAGAACATCGTAGAAAGAAGCTCAGAACATCGATTAACACTACAAACATCATAGAAAGAAATCCAGAACATCGATTAGTACTACATGAACATCGCAAAAAAAGCCCAGAACATCAATTAACACTCCAAGAACATCACGGAAAGAAACTTAGAACATCGATTAACACTAAAAAACATTGATTAACATCAGATTAAAAAGATTTCACATATGTTTTTTTAGAGCAAGAAAATAAAAATTCTAAAAGATATCACAAGAACAAAGAAGAAATATAAATTTTCATATTAGATAGGCATGTAAAATCAACAGACCAGTGGATGCAGATCCGATGGGAAGAAAAAAGACTCGCTCAGGCTATTATAGCGCTGCCATGCACACGTGTCCTCTGTTGCATCCAACTGACTCAAGCACAAATGCCATCACACCTGACCTGACCTGACATGTCCTACACCACCTGCGGATGCTAGCTGGCTTGCTGCACTCCATCGCTTCCGTTCGGACGCAAGATCGGACGGCCAAAAACTGGATGACGGAAGCCAAAATTTTACCCAGGTGAGATTTAGCCTTCCCATTTCGTTTCGCTCTGGGAGCAAGTAGGGGACTAGGCATTGGGCCAAGAATCGAAGATTCAGAGCCGTCCTCCCCCCTTTCGGGAATTCACGAAAGGCAACATTTTTTGAGTACCTACAGGCTTTCCCAAATTCAATTCATGAATCCAACTAGGGCACCGTAAAATATGGAAACTATATTTGTAGTATCTATAGATGATATTGTGAAAAGAAACATACCTTTCTTATGCAAATTTTGTAGCCAATCATCTACTATGAACTTGTTATAACCGGCGTCCACTATAAAAGGCTGAAGGCCATTTAGTGGCTAACAAGGGCACCGGCGGTAAGGGCACTCATAATGCAGACTCTATCGTAGAGTCTAAAGCTATTTATTACCTCGAATATTGTGGACTTGAAGTCTAAATAAGACTTGGACTCCTGTTTTTTCTCCCTCTTTCTTCAATAAATAGGCTGCCACATCAGCAAAACACCATAAATAAGAGGCAATAAATAGTCTTGGACTCTGTGATAGAGTCTTGCATTGTGAGTGCCCTAAGGGGGCTAAAAGCTCAATTTATTATTTTAATTAATATTAGCAATTATTTTCTACTATTCTTAGATGAGGAGGATAAAATACTTTACAAGACACTTGAGATTGGTTTAAGCAAAGAGCAACCTAATTGTTGTCGTCTTCCCTTAGGGAGCTGGGAGCCCTAGTCACCTTGTCATTTTATTCCTCTTGCTATGGTAATCACGGCTCTAGTTCGTTGCCCTCACTACTACATGCCATGTTCTCAAATCCCTCACCTTTATAGCCTTCGATGTATACCCGGTAGGATCCATAATCCTACCAATCTGGTATTAGAGATGTCAGGTCACTTCCCACCACCACCAACCTGCCTCCGCCACTGCCATCTTCCTCGGCTGTGTTTCGTCCGCATCCGCTACATCCCCTCCGCTTACACTGGAGTCCTTGCTCGTGGCCGTTCAGGAACTATGCCGCAACATGGCTATGATGCAAGCCTTCATAGCTGGGTCATACTAGCCACCGTAGCCACCCCCACTACCACAGCTGCCGCATGATGTTGAGTGCAGATACTTTTTAAAATTATTATATATTGCTTGCATGATGTTGAATACAGATACTTTTCAAGAAAGTTGTAAGAATTGTTAATTATTATTATTGTCTTGCTAACTTTTATGCACTTGGTCCTCTATATTGATTCTTTATATTCCGATCGTATTTGACATAATTCGTTCAAACAAGTTTGTTTTCAAAATTGACGTTATTCTTCCGTAAGTTCGTGTTCATTTTCGGGTCCAACTTTACCACTTTTGCTTTTATTTTTGTATTCAAATGTAACAATAGAGAATTGTTGGGAGCATTTTCGATCATTTTCATCCCTACTATCAATTGGTACTGCAACTGTGAACGCAATATTATAATTTCAGTCATTAGAATCAGACGCTGAAACAGAAACTGAAATTACAAATGTTTTATGCCGTCCACATGGGATGGATCTTGAAAAATTGCCACCGATGCTACACATAGTTACTCGGAATATATATCACCAAAAGATCGAGAAAATATCTCCATAATTGATTACATTCTTATTATATTTTCTGTTATATTATGCTACAGTATATCCAAATTTGGAAGGTCACCCGCTAGCTGCTACACCTGTCTCTTTCTTTTTTCTGTCCGTGCGGCAGCAACCTTCTTTACATGTAGTACCTGCAGGCTGCAGATATTTTTATTTGCATCAATTTAAATACTGATGATCGATCAATCGCTTTCTACTCAAGGCCGTGGCGGTATATTGTGGGCACGAGCACTAGTGGCGTCTGGCGGTGGCAGACGAGCCTTCCTTCTTCCTCCATGCTCACGTCGTCCCCGGTCATCCCCTCTGGGAGTGCCCACTCGAAGCCGAAGAGCAGATTGGCGAGCGTAAACTCGACGGTGGCTATAGCCATGGCCATGCCTGGGCATATCCGGCGCCCCGTGCCAAATGGCATCAGGACAGCATGCTCGCCCTTGAAGTCTATCTCGCTCGCCTGGAACCTATCAGGGTTGAACTCTTCTGGGTCGTCAGGCCAGCTTACCGGGTCTCTGCCGATCGCCCATGCATTCACGTAGATCCTTGTCTTGGCCGGCACATCATACCCACCAATCTGGATGTGCCGCATGGTCTCCCTCGGCAGTAGCAGCGGTGTTGGCGGATGCAGTCGCAGGGTCTCCTTCACGACCATCCTGAGGTAGCCGAGTTTGGACACGTCGTCCGGTTGCACCCTCTCATTGCTGCCCACCACAGCCCTGATCTCGCTTTGCACCTTCTTGAGCACGCGCGGCTTCCGGATTAGCTCCGACATCGCCCACAGTATCGTCGCCGCATTTGTGTCGATACCGGCAACGAACGTTGACTGCGCATCACAAATAAATTCCATAAATGTTTTATATCTTTCAGAATCCATGCATGAACTGATTTGTAATGAACATACAAAGATTATGGCCTTGACGTGGTCCTTGGTGAAGCTGAATGTGCCATGCGGATGCTTCCAGAGGTCGATGAGGACATCGACGAGGTCACCGCCATTCTCAGGCACTGAACGCTTGGGGTCCATGTGCTGCTCGATGACCATCTCGAAGAAGGCATCGAGCTGCTTGAAGATCCGCTCGCGGCGGGTGATGAAGCCGTTAAGGTGGTCGACGAGGCGACCAATGGCTTTGGGGAACAAGTCCTCCGCAGAGGAGCCAGAGCCAGATAGCATCTCCATAACATCATCAAGCGCATGCTGAAAATTCTTGTTTTGGGAGAACTTATCGCGGGCGTAGATGTTGCCAAACGCCACCGTGCCGATGATCCCGTCAGAGAGGCTCAAGATATGCTCGTCGAGCGCAACCGGCTTTCCTTCACCACGGCTCAGGGTGCTTATCAGTTTCTCCACCTACGATATTCATGATATCGTTGACCATGTACGCAACATATAATGAGAAATCACTATCTATAGAAAGGAGTTAATCAATGAAGGACAAATATATAAGGGCGTCTATATATGTAGAACGAATTCTCAAAAGTTGGGTAGTGGAAACATAAAATTACTGCGCTGTTATTTTTTTGGCAGAATGGACAAACATTTCTAATTATATGTGCAAGAAGATTTAATAAAAACTGAAACAACCAGAACAAATATTTTATATGATGACAGAAACAAAGCGACCACCGAGGGCGAGGCAATCTGGTTTTCAGATGGAAGTGTGAGATATATATGCATGGCCGAAGAATGTTTTGAGATGAACGGATAATTTAGTATGTTTGCTTCTAAAAACTGAAAATGGACAATACAGAGCAGCTGAGCTTTGACGTCAGTACGTATTGTAGTCCACCCGAACTGAGAAGAAGACACTACAGATCCATTGTGCCCACATGATTGTGTAAATTAAGTTGTTCTGATTTAATCCTTCATCACCCAATTATATGCGAGATGTTTTGTATTTTTTGTGGGGTTTTTTCTATCTTCTTCCCCTTTTTATTTCATGCATTCATTCTAAGGTCGAGCACGTTACTGTTCACTTTTCTTCCAAGAAATAAATTAAGGATGTTATTAGCCACTTTTAATACTTAATTTTTCACGAGGTACACTATCCAATTTAAGACAGCTTGCACTACACCATATATGACAACACTAGGTACCCATGCATACCTGCTCATGGCGTGCATACCATGCTGCCTTAACGCGGCGCGCGCTGAGGAGCTCAACCATGAGAAGCTTGCGCACCTCGCGCCAGTACGCGCCGTACGGAGCGAAAGCCACATTCTTCATGCCGTAAGTTACACGTGTCGTCCCGGCGGACACTGGCCGTGTACAGCAGTCCAGGTCGTGGACCTTGAGCGCCTCCCATGCCACCGCCGCCGATGAAAACACCAGAGCGGGCGCCTTGCCGAGCTGCAGCTGCATCACCGGTCCGTGGATCCGCGCCAGATCTCGAAGGGTCCGGTGCGGCAGCGGGCCCAACTGGTGCAAGTTGCCCAGGAGGGGCGCCTTCGCTGGGCCTGGTGGCAGCCTGAGCCCTTTCCTCCTGGACAAGCTCCTCGCGAGCAACAAGAGGGAAGCACCACAAACCAGTGCCAAGAGGACGGCGGGCTGCCACTGCCAGTGGTGGGGAAGAGAGAGAAGCAGCGAGGTGAGTGGGATCGGCATCATTTAGACACCTAACTAATTCAGCTTGATTGCCCGTAGTCTATGTATGGATCGTAGACCAAGAATGGTTAGCTGTGCGTAGTACAGAGATGCTATCGTGTTACTATTTAAAGGCACGTACAATTGCGCTTAGTCAAGTCTACAACGACTTGACAGTCTATCTTCTTCGGCTGGTCGACGCATGAGTCGGAGAAGGACAAAGGATACCAATCTTAGTACATCCAAGTCCTAGATCTTGACCACATTGCACCCTTTGGTTCCTGGAACGCTCTCCATCCAGCACTAATGCAGCTACAAAGAACTCTCCAGTTTTTTTTTTCCCTGCCTCAAAAATGAACAAGAGAGTTTTCTCTTGACTAGGGAAACAAACAATTTAACGATCAAGTACCAAAGTGAGAGGCGTTTCTTGCGCAACCACAACTTTGTGATGTCCTTATTATCTATTGTAGTGATTTTTTTCCGTCCATACACTGCCCCAAACCAGGACAATACCGCCGGTTCGAAAGCCCCCACTACTACAGAATTTTGAACCGGTGAGATACCAAACCGGCAGTAGTGTTCTACGACTTCACAGTCAGTCTGAGACCCAACTCGGTTATGTTCAGTTGAGCCAACACTGCCGGTTCATCACACCACCCGGAATTATAACTTGTTGGTTTGTGTCTTTAGCCGGCAATGTTTTCCTAACTAGCACTGCCGGCTTCTGACACGTCCCGACAATGATGGTCAAGCCAACACAATGTGTTTGTACATTAAGCTGACAGTGATGGCTTGACCATCACTATAGGTTTGTAGCTCAAGCTTGCAGTGCTGGCTTGACAATTAGTGCCGGTTTGTGGCTCAAACTAGCAGTAGTGGCATGACCATCACTGCTAGTTTGTGACTCAAACTAGCAGTGCCATCTTGGCCATTACTGATGGTTTTGTGCTATCAAGCAGTGATGCCTCGTTCACATTTTATTGTAATTTAATTTATATTTTTTCATCGAATTGGGTTTCACTTAATATCTGCTACATAGATGACATCTATACATTAAACATTACAAATATTTAGAGTTCAAATGTTTCTACAAGATATCGATCCCTCGATAAAAATTACAATAGTCTAGCAATCTGCTCTGGAAACAGCATGTGCGATGGAAAAAATTCCTTATGTTCCCAATACCTTGGCTAAGATGACAAACTTGGCCAGACGATTGCAGTGCGACAATCTCCATGTCTAACAGCTGGCAGCGCTTTAATTTCTTGCGCTGTCGTTCAATAAAGAGGAATCAACTGGTCATTTTGATGAATTATTAACTGATATAAATGAAACGGAGATTATACACACCAATCTATCTATAGCTTAATTCCGATATACCGCTAATATAGCGAAGCATTACCCACATTATATAAAACCGGCGTTCAATGTTTTCCGCCGATTGTTCTAGGTACCTCGCCTGCATTTCGACAACCTTGAATGGGACCTAATATCCACTAACACGTCTTCTCTGGACATTGTGCCACATTATAAAGTGTGAAATAAAGGGGGAAACATTAGAATGCGCTTACCTATTCAACACTACCACCACTGCACCCAGATGAGTAAATGGTTTTTTTCATTCTGCTCCGCTAATTTTCGTTCAATTTAGTCTGTTTGTACTCCCTCCTACTTTTTAAAATTATAGATTTTATAGAGAAAGGGATTGGATTTCATTATATTAAAACCATTTTACAACAGAGACCTTAATATAAAATAAAATTATATTAAAGGACACCACTAGGTCCCTATACTTCATCTTCCTCGCATCGCGACCATGAAAGTATATCACATCTGGACTCGAGAACTACAATCTCAACCAAGAGAAGATTCTATAAAAATGAAAACCTCAAAAGAGGCGCAGTATGCTCAACCACTGTAGGGAGTAAAGGGCACCAAGAGCACATCGGTCATGTCTTCTAAAGGCTGGACTGAACATACGATCCGACGTCGCTAGTATCACCACCAGCAACCGGAAGGGCAGATCCGCTGCCACCAGTGGCATCACAGCGACCGGAAAACTATCTCCCAGAAGGAGAAAAATAGATCCAATCTCTTCTCGAGAAGGACTATGCCAATATACCTCGATCTCAGGAGCATGCCATCACTGAAGCCGACGACACATCTACCAACGATCTGATATGAAGTAGAAAGCCGGATCGATGACATCAAAACGACTAACCAAAACCTAGCCCCAATTATTATGGTGGAAAGGAAAACAAACGGAGAAAAAACCTAATTAAAACAGATCTACTAAAATGACGGACCCCCGCTCCTCCACACCAACGGCGAGGAGGCCAGAGGCGAGGGGAACAGAGGCCAAGTGGCGACGGCGGTGGGAGGTGCCCTTGGCAAGGAGGCGGCGGAAGGGTTACAAAAAAATTGTGGATTAGGGCGGACATGGGATGCTATTCCGACTAGACGACCAAGTACAACAAGGGACCTTGATGTCGGCTTTCACACTTTTCGTACAGTCTTCCTTTCATTGTGCGACGACCGACGACTACGACTTTGATGATCGCAACTATGTGACACGGTTGGCATTCAATGCTCCAAATACAGGTTTAAGAGACTTGACTGTGTTTGTCAATCACAATCAATCCAGACATCTCAGTCCACGTAACACTGGTGATATACGTTCCTTGACGGTTGTGCCTCCCGTTGGATTTATTTCAATATTCCACGAACATTCTATGGACTTGCGTGACCCGTTACATGACCCTCATTTCTAGTCAAAGTCTTGTGCTGACCTAACTTTTTCATTATTCTTGCACCCCGGCCTTTAGAATAAGTTCAGAGCATTCACGCGAGGAACACAAATTCAGTCATCTCTGTGACCGGATGTAGGGCTGATAAATCCTTGTATCGACCGGATGCTACCATCATCTTCTTATAGCAACGCGATAGTCATAAGTACATACTAGTTGGTTTACAAAACGTCGACAGATCCTTAACTTGGAATTGACATATACAAAAGAAAATGAAACTATGCATATTGTATGTGCTATTTCAATCATCAATTAAATGTGTTGTTGCTTATGTGGCAATTTTGGAACCACATATATAGCATGTCTCCCGGTATGAATGGTAGTCCAGAGATAAGTTTGTTAGTCCAGACTCAGTAGTCTTCGTTCTCTAGAAAAACACCATGCAAGTAGGGATGGCTGAAGTCATCCCATTGTATGTAGGTGCCAGCGCATTGGTAAGTCAAGTAGGACGACTTAGTCAAGTCTTTGCTCTGCCGGTGCAGACACGCATCTTCTGGTGCGAAAACGTAAGTAGTGCGTTCTCTCACCACTCACCAGTAAGTTCAAACTGGCAGACGCCCAAGTCCTCGGCGTTGACCCACCAGCAGCCCACGCCAGCGACAGAGAGCACTCCTGATTTCCACAGCCTAAACACTGACCAAGAAGATTTTTTTCTTAATCACAGACAAAAAGAAATGATATCCTGTTCACTGTTCAGAAAATCGAATAAATCAAGTACCACAGAGGGCGTTTCTTGCATTCCCAACCATTTATCCCTCGAAATCGAACCTGCTAGACATATTTCATTATAAAAGATCCACAACGTGCAACACTTGTTTCACCTTCGTAAGACTAGCCCATAAGTGGGAGTCCCCATTTTTATTAGTCTGTGGCAGTGGTTTTTATCCTAGACATTTGTTGCAAATGATTTGCCACCATGTGCCGTCTGAAAGAAGTTTGTAGAGCCATTTACTGACCAGAGCTATATACGTTGTTAATTGTTAATTTCCATATCATATACTTTCGGCGTTGGATTCTCGATCAGAACTGGGTCTTAAAGAAATATAAGTGTTAAGCAGAAATAAAGGGTTTTATCAAGATGAAACCCGTTCACGGTTTTCGCAACTGCCATGAGGTTTGGTTTCAGACCTATACAATATAATGCACGGTTTAATCTTGCATTCCTATAGGCTAGCCATTTAATTGCGATGTACACGATTATAAACGGTAAACGAAAGCCTCCAGCCCCCATGCCAGTTTTAACGTACTAGTATATTGCCCGTGCTATTACAAGAAATATGTTGATACATGTCTCAATTCATCACAAAAGCTCCAAAATCTGTCACCAATGTCCATCTATGACAGATTTTTCCAGAGCCTCATGGATTCACTAGGAGCCATCTGTCTTGGATTCACTATGGCAAGGAGGTTTTTTAAGGGCGGGTGGCTGACCTATGTAGGGGCGGTTTTCACAACCGCCCTTCCGTGGGGCTTTTACAAATGCCTCCACTGTAGGGGCGGTTTATCAACCGCCCTTACAAATCGATTTATAGGGGCGGTTGGTGATTTGTAGGGGTGGTTGGTGATTTGTAGGGGCGGTCTATAAAGTTTTATAACTTTTGAGATCTACATGCTTTATTTTGGATGTTTTCCATCCGAGGTAATTTATAAAATTCGAATTTTAAATGTTTAAAGTTTTGTTATAGTTTACCATGATAAGATGAACTCAAATAAAAAAATTTCAACCAAATATTTCATAACCTTTCGAGATCTATAAACTTTATTTTGGGTGTTTTTCCACCCGAGGTCATTTTTAGAAATTCAATTTTTAGTACTTTATTTTAAATTGTTGGCGTGCATGTGTAAGGGGGTTCAATATCCAACCGTTCCTACAAATAGGGGCAGTTGGATATTGAACCCCCTTTACAAATGGACTCCATTTATAAGGGTGGTTCAATATCCAACCGCCCCTACAAATCGGTTTGTAAGGGCGGTTGGATATTGAACCCCCCCTTACAGATCGAGAACCATTTCTAAGGGAGCTCAATATCCAACCCCCCTTATAGTGAAATGAGGCTGGCTCTTACAAATGGTTTTTGTAGTAGTGATTGCAGTTGATTATTAGCAAGGGAGCCGATCTAGCCTATTCGTTATTGTTAAGGGAGTGGCTCTAGCAAATACTTTTTTGGAGTAGGCTAATAGTCCACAATTATAGGCAAGGTTCCCTCTTAGGAATTGTACGTGGTAATTCTAAAACTATTCAATGAGCTTGGTACACCATTTGGTGGACAGATAACTATTATTAGTGTTTGCAGCTATTGTAATCTTCATATATAACCATTCAAATCAAAAAAACAGAATTGATTGAAGTAGCGTAGCAAACCTAATTTTAAATCTTCATAGATAAGTATTCAACTCAAAGAATAGTTTAGTAATTGCAATATAATAGTATTGGTTAGGTTGCAGTTACTGTTGGAGTACTTAGCTAGACAGTAGTACACAAGGGTGACTTTAACAATGAATTTGAATGTTTATAAATTAACAGATCCAATGGCATTCCATAGACTTACAGCTATGTGCATCCTAACAATTTGTGGATCGCAGTGGCAGTCGGCTCCGTGTAGTCCTTCCATTCAGGAAGCACAGGAATGTAGCTCCTCAATATAATGTTGCATTGAGTTGCAAACTTTGCAACAACAACAGGATGCAGCGGCCTTAGGTCCCCTTCTTTGATGAGAACCAGAAATTTCCCATGCCGAGATCAAGACATCCTTTGTAGATGTCCTCCTTTATTAATGCCCCAAATCCATGGTTCCACAACTAGGTATACATGATCAAATAATTATATCTAGCTAGTGAGTGGAAAAAACTTGATTTAACAGTTAATAATACAATAAATTATTGAACTAAAATCAACAGGGCTAAGAGGATAAGGGTGCAACAACATGCCTTCTACAATCTATGTCCATTGCAGCTGCATCTTCTTCCTAGACATTACCATAACCTCCATGTCCACCTGATTGTCCCCATGACCCTTGGCCATACTATCACAATCACTGCCACTGGCCACCTGATTGGTCCCATGCCCCTGGTGTATACCATCACACATCCACTGGCCACATTGATTTTTGTTCCTTCAAACCATCACCTACCAATAGTGATACAATCAGAATGCGCTACTATTTAACATGTGCAAACATACAGATGTTAAGTAACAATTTAGTGTTACAAAGGCTTGCCTACATGAAGTGGGCTAGTGCCCTTGTCACAGTTCCCAGGACTTCCATTAGCTGGGCCATCACGAGGGACTTTCTTTGTTTGCAAAAAGTTTCTTAACCTTGTAGTCTCTCCAGTCACTGGCAGAACTGCAAGCGCTGGCTTGTTACGCGTTGGGACTAATGGAAGGTTGTCATTTCACAGTTCTCACTTCTCTGGTTAATGAATAAAAATCCTCTGCCTTGTCCAGACTAGATGTGGCCCAAACCTCAAAACCCATGGGAACTGCTTCCAGATGCCTGGCACTGTGCGAACCTAGCAAAATTTTGCGCGCCAACATGCAAAATTTGGCGCGGGGGGGATTGGGGACTAGAGGCTGACAGGGAAGGTCAACCATGTCAACCCTTGTGATGGGTAGACTCCGGTCAGCTTGGTTATGAGGCTGACAGGTGGATTCTTGCCTACCAAATTTGTTTCAGTGGTAATTTTGGAACCATAAATGAATTCAAATGAATAAGTCATCAACATAAAATTTGTAGAACTCATCACTATCGACAAAAATTGTTTTGACCATTGCACCATTTGACAAAGTTTGAACAAATCAAATTTTGAATTTCAAGAAATGACAAATCCAAGCAACATTTTGAAACACTAAATGATTCCAAATTAAAATGTCATGAATACCAAGTTTGCATAACTCATTGGGATCTAAAATTCTTATATAGGTCATTTTCTTTAATTCCTAAGTCACTAACTCAAGCCTAGCATTTGTTGTGTCCTTTGTCTTCCCATGTATTTCAAGAATTGTGCCAACCAAGCTCTCACATATGTTCTTCTCAATGTGCATGACATCAAGATTATGTCTCAATGTGCATCTCATCAAGATTCTTGCTCCAAATTTTAAAATTTGCAGTTTTGTCACTATCCAAGGCAGAATGCTTCCTTTTCCAGCTCTGCTCCTTTTGCTTGATCCCAAGTTTGACATGTCTTACCTTCTCTAATTCTGCTTCTACCTCTTCTTTTATAAATTTACTGGGTGGATCATTGGTTCCATAAGCCCAGTGTATTCATTGTTCTTCCTTAAACTATGTCACTTTGGCAAGAAATGGTAGTGTTCATATATGCAATTTTATTCCTTATGGAATAAGAGAGAGGATTCTTGTCATAGTGAATGCAAGGAAAATAGCCTTTCATGGTATGCCCTAATGAAGTAGACAAAGCTAGGGAATCATGAATGCACCATAACACTGCCATGAAGTATGAACTCTTTGTCAATAATGGCATCATAAGTACACACACCATTCCAAAGCTCAATCAATTCTTCGGTAAGCAGCTATAGAAATAAATCAAAGTCTTTTCTAGGCAAAGACGGGCCTAGAATCAATAGAGCCATCACTAGATTGGACTGCTCCATGCATGCCCAAGGTGGAAGATTGTGGGGCACAACAAAGACAGGCCACATGCTGTACTTTGTGTTAAAATGGCCAAAGTCTAAGGTTTCTAGCTTCCTTAGCAAAACTTGTATATTCCCTGTTAAAATCATGCCAAGCCTCACCATCGGCTCGATGACTCATTTCCTTCTCACCAGGATGTCTCTTTAATTTGTCATTGTGTTGATTCTGAACCCTCCTTGGTTATGAATAGCCTCTGTAGTCTAGGCACCAATGGAAAATGCCACAACACTTTATGTGGAACTTTCTTCCTCCTTGGGTCTTTCCATCTTGACAGACCACAAGCCGAGCAATTGTCATAAGCCTTATAATCATTTCAAAACAGAATGAGTTGTTGTAGCACACGTGGATAGAACCATATCAAGACCTAATTCCTTTATTAGTTTATTTGCTTCTGCATATGATCTTGGTAGTGTATTAAACTCTAGGAATGCATCAGCTAGAAACTTCAATAATGCATAAAATGCAGTGTTGGTATCCCTATAAAATGACATCATATGAAGAATCTTAATCACAAATGATAACCATGAAAATTTGGCACAACCAGGATAAAGCCTCCTTTAATAGTTCTTCAAGATAAGAGGTCTTCCTCTTTGGAACATTGTTTCCATCATTGTTTCCACCACTGTTTCCATTTTTAGACTTGGTACCTCCACTACCATGCCCTTCTGCATTTTGTAGGTCCTTAAGTAAACTATCGAACCGATCACCACCATCGTTGTCATTCTCAGCCACACCAATGGAACCCTCTTTCACATGTACACTAATGTCCTCTCCATGATGTACCCATCGAGTATAAGTACAGTCCATGCCATTCATCAAAATGTGATTCTTCACATTGGACTAATGCAGGTACTTTTGATTAAGGCATTTAGTGCATGGGCAGGCAACGGATTGATCCTGAGCATATTTAACTTTGATGAAATCCATAAATTCTCTGACACCGTTGACATATTGAGTAGAAACTAGTGTGCGGTGTACCCAACTTCTATCCATCTGAACATGCATTGTGGAACACACAATTCAATTAACAAGCATGCACAGTACAAGAAAATCAGAGAGAAGATGATGGTGACGCAGAAGGCGGTGGGAGGGAAGTCACCTTGAAGCAAGGCAGCAAGCGGCGGGAAGGGACTGTGGTGAGCGACTGATGCAGCTACCTTACTCGCTACCTTCCTCTATCAGTGGCCCGTCGTACAACCCGTCATCACTGTCAGTGTGGGCAAGGAAACGTCCATGCTCCTGGTCATGGCGTGTGTTGGCAGTCCTTAAAGTCTATTTTTAACTACCAATATGTTACTAGAATAATTAGAAGGTAGGTCTTTTATGTAACATTTCCACAAGCTTTGGTGTATATGTGACTTACAAGTCTGACACATGGAAATGCACAAAAACCATAAAGAAAGCGTAATCTAGAATTCGTATTCAAAGAAGGCATAACCAAAAGAAGAACAGAAGCCCACCTTCATTACCATTCTAAGCCCAATCATAACCACAGGAGAGGTCTAGGCCTAGAGGTGAACCGAGCACGTGAAGGCGGTGGCCAGATGGACCTACCAGGGGACCGGCTGCCCTTGGGATTGACCACCCCCTAGGTGGGTCTTTCAGGGCCCAGTTTTCTTAGACGGTTGCATGCCTCCATGCATAGGATGGTTTCACCTGCTTCCATATTTGTCTCCCCCGAAACTGACCATGTATCACTGTAAAAGAGAGGGAGAGCTCCCCTCCAACACACACCATCATTTGGAGCCACTCACCTCACTTCTCACTTGTATTCTTTAGATTAGTTTTAGTAGTAGAGCAAGGCAAGAGCTAGCAAGGAGATTTTGTCTCCTTGGAAGAAGAAGAACGCCTTGGTATGAATACAATGCAGTTCTCTTCCAAGTTCAAGTTCTTACCTCATTTATATAGTAATGCATATGAACTAGAGTATAGTATTGTTCATGTTATGATCATAATATACGAACTAGCATATAGTTTGTGTTATGTTCTTGATATGTTCATCATTGTTCTTCATCATTCATTGAATTAGTATGAATGGAGAAAGAACTAGGGATGAGGTGATTGTTCATCGTGCCTTCTCGGTTGCTCTTCGCCTAGCCTGTCAATCCGAAGGGTTTGGGTCCCAGGGGGTTAGGAGTTGTTTTCAATTACACGGGCGTGGTGCCCGGGTATGTAAAGATCGGCGGATATGTGGGTAGCCCCATGGTAGAGGGGTAGGTGGGCATGTGGTGATAGCCCTATCCATCCCAAGCACTCCCCCATGTTCGGGTATTCAGTAGGAGTTCGTAAAGTCTCTATTGGCTGGTAGACCAGCTGCGGGGATCTCCCTGTCATCTCAAACTTAGTCCTGATGCTAGACATACTAGTTAGATGTCTACTAACAGTTCTTTGCATAGCTCTATATGACCAATGCCTACTCAGTTAGACATATTCTTTTATTCTTTGTTTCTCTTTTATCCTTGAGTTTGGCTCAGATGTGTGTCCACTATCTTTGAACCATGATTTACCCCTGCCTATGCTATGTCTACCTATGCATTCGATAAGTGATCATGTTTATACCAAAGCTAGATGCATTCATCCTGCCCTCCTATGAAAAATTATAAATACGACACCATTGAATAATCACGGGTTGAAATGCTACAATTATAGTTCCGTGCGCTTGCGGATTTATTGTAAATTCATACTCAGCTATCATGATTGGCGTACCTAAGTACCATTACTTAAGAAATGTAATTCTTGTGCACCCCATGGTACCATGCTACAGGATTGCATCCTCGTGAGTAATGACAGTTAGGAAGGCCAATCCGGACTTCTAACTATTATTACCAGAATTACAATACCTTGGCGGGCGCCGTTAAGGGCGAAGAGTTACTCTTCTAACGTAATGGTGGTTAGGTATGCCAGCACAAGTTTCTAGCGTTGTTACCAGGATGGACTTTTAGTCTATCTTTTTTGATGACGTTAGGAAATGCCAACAAGCATTTCTGGCGTCATTGCCAGGGAGAGCAAAGGAAATAAAATGCAAACATCTAGCTTGGCATAAACATTGATTGCACAATAAGCAATGGTAGCCATAGTTTAGGCAGGCTAACTTTGCTTGTTTTCTTCCTCTTTTTATTAGAATAAAAATAGGATAGTGTATGAGTGGTTTTGACCTGCTGAACAACTTCACCGATGATTCGGAGGCACTCCTAAGGAAGAACAGGTCCCGTACCACTTCTTCTTCTGCTACTCCATCGACAAATGAACCATTCACTCTTGCATCATCCGCTACTATCATCATGGCCAAGTCACTCCGCGACTACTCCACCCCTGCTATTGCCAACGTCCTTGTTGGGCCCGCTGCCAATTTCGGGAATGGAAACTTCGAGCTCCGCACTGGCCACACCAAGATGGTGCAGGCAAGCCTGTTCTGTGGCTTGCCAAACGAGGATGCAAATGCTCATCTTCAACACTTCCTTGAGTTGTGTGACACCATCGTCATCAAATACGTCACACCAACTAGCATCAAGCTCTGCTTGTTTCCTTTCTCCCTTGAGGGAAAGGCAAAACAGTGGTTCTACCAGAACAAGCTGTCCATACATGGGACAAATGTTCCATGGTGTTCCTCACCAAGTTCTTCCCCATGAGCAAAACCAGTGCTCTAAGGGGAGATATCCAACTTCCAGCAAACATCACTCGAATCTATCTCTGAAGCATGGAGAGGCTACAGGACTATGTCTGAGGTTGTCCCCACCATGGAATGGAAGATTGGCTTGTGCTCTAGAACTTCTATGAGGGCTTGACAGCCATGTCAAAGGAGCGCGTTGATGCCACAGCTGGAGGGCATTCCTCTACCTCATCATCGAGAATGCCACTGCACTCATTGAGCAGATGGTGGCACACCAAAGCTGGGGAGAAGGGACAGAAACATAAGAAGGCATGTATTCCGTGAAGAAGACGGACTTGCTTGTTGCAAAATTAGACCTCCTAATAAAGAGGCTGGACAACTGTACCACTAAGCCCACCACAGGCACCGTCTAAGCCATGGACTTACAAATGATGTGTGAAGTCTGTGGAAATGTTGGCCATTCCAGGAACAACTATCCCAAAATCTAGAAGGAAGCATTGTCCTACATCAATAATGGATTTCACCAACACCAACAACCAGGTAATAACAGGTGGAACATCCAAAAGCACCCGCAAGGTAACAATCTCAATTCAAATTTCAATTTGAATTTCAATCAACCTTCCTCGATAGACTTTGTTTTAGGGCAAGCTAAGTTTAATGCATATCTTGCTAGAAAACTTCCCTTCAATGATAAAATATTTGAATCTATAAATGCTAAACTTGAAACTCTGTCATCTTTTGTTAAACATCAACTAAGTTTCAATAAAATGATTAAAACCTAGATTGCTCAAATTATTGCTTCTATTCCTGTCAACTATACGGGAAAAATCTTGGGGCAACCCGAGAATTCTCCTAAGTTTGTTCATACAGCTGTAGAGCAATGAAGAGGGGGAAGTCTTGCCAACAGACTATAAATGTTGAGCCCTTGCTAAAGGTCATCGGTATTTATCTTTCAAAAAAAAGAGAGACAGTAAAAAATGCACCGGAGATATATATATAAAAAAGAAAGTAATGTAAAAAAGAAGAAGGAGTCTCCTCCTTTACACCTTTGCTACCAATAAAAAAAAGAAGAAGGAGTCTCCTCCTTTACACCTTTGCTACCAATAAGGCCCAAGGTCCATATACACTAGTTGTGTGTGTGATCTGGCCTGATGGTTCACCTGAGTTGGAGCCTGTACAACCATGCCACCGATGCAGCATCTTCAAAGAAATCCACATATGCTACTGATAAGTACACTTAGGTATGCAAAAAGGTAATAAATATTCACCAACTCCTTCGCTCATACTTGTCTCCATATGATGTTTCAAATAAATGCTTCCCATGTTTCTGTCATATGCTCTGGTTTGGGTATGCTTGTATACGATCATATACAGTATACCTATAGGCCTTTTAAATTAAGCATGGTGCTTAAATTAATATGGCCTTCTTTAATCAAATTTTTGACATGGTGTTAAAACTTTGGTTAATGAACTTGAGTTTTTATTATCATAAGCAATGGGAGTAGTCTGATATGGAGATAAATCTTGGCTATGTTTTCATTACATCATTGATCTCAGCCTTGCTTGAGCTATAATAAAAGTTGGTTGAACAAGTTTTTAGTAAAATAAAAATAACTAAATAATAATCTAGATAATAAATCTTGACTCCTTGGTTTTGATAAGTAGATTGACATTTGCTTGTTTTAGTTCCTCTTGTTTTGTTTTTCTCTATTTAAATAAAATAGGTAACAAAAGATAAGTGTGGGAGAGATCCCTCAAGCATAACTCAAACAAATTTGAGACCTCCCTAACACACTGCACAAACATTGAGCAACCCATCGTACAAAAGGACAAGACAAACGACTTCCATTATCTTCTTCATCTTCAACGGTTGTTTTTGCAACTATAGCCTTGCTCTTTTCAAAGTTCTAAAATTTAACATTGAACACTTTTGAAAAGACAAAACTTTTGATGCTCCATCTCCATGTCATCCTGTGATTAAAGTTTGCATACTCTTTATTCTTTCCCAATATTCCTACTACTTGTGAACACTTATCATAGGGACCCCATTTTGTCTAAGTAATTGACGAATGAGATATAGTAGGATGATATGGCGCTTGCTCATTTCTTGCAAAGAACTTGGGATTTATTTTTACAAAACAAAAATCAATATAGCATGCTTGAATGATATGAAAATACCTACCAAGGCCATATATGATCTTTCATGACAAAACCTTCCACATATGCCTCTTACTTTGTGTTAAGTTTGGTCAAGTTTTGTGACCCCTATTGAGAGAAGTTTCATGCTCCCAAGATCAAAATTCACGCACCCGCAAATAAAGTTGCCAACTCTTACACTGAGAGTTGTGCACAACATTCATTTATCCATTCACCAAATAATTGCACTACTCATATCCTAGGAGTAGGAGCAAGATATGTCTTCCACTTTGATCCACCCAAAAATGTTATACTCCTACACTAGGAATGAACCAAAAATATGCTTGTTAGGTTCCATCCAAATAAATGCTATGAATCCTTGTGCACGTCTCCCTTAAAGTTTTTGATGCAAATAGAGGAATTAGTGTATTGTTCAAATGGAGGAGGAGAAATGAAAAAAAATAGATACAAAAAAGATACAAAAAAAAGAGAAAAGGTGGAAGGAAAGAAAGAAAAAAAAGGAGAATAGAGAATAAGGATAGCCCATGTCCTTGTTGGCGGTTCTTAACTCAATTCTAACCCCGCCAACATTAGTATAAGAAATGCCAAAAATAATATAGATAGGAGTTTAAAACTAACAAATTCCATACTTTTGGTGTACACACTTGTTTTGCAGGTCATTCATGAAAACACATATATATTGGGCCAACAATGGAAGGAAACAATATCAAAACACACACCTCATTTCTTGGCCCAAGGCAAAACAAGAGAAAGAAGTAAGAAAAGGACAAATGGAGACATGCCAGCCCAAATCATCACCATGGGCTAGGTCCAGACGCAACCCAAAGCCAACTGACCCAAGATGGCGACCAAAGCTTTTTTGGGTGGGCTGGCTGCCCTACCTGGTCTAGCCGACGTGCCGACTAAGCCTGTCGGGCCCATCTTTGGTGAAGCGGTACATTCAATGCTGGAGACTGGCGGTGCAGGGGTGGTTTGGTAATTTGGGGCACGAAACCGACTTGCTCAGTCCCTATTTAAGCATGGGCTCTCTCCATCTCTCAAATCATTCCATTCTATTCTTCATTCCTCACCTTCTAGGATAGCCTACACACTGTAAGAGAGAAGAGAGGAGAGTGAGCCACATTTTCACTAGCTTCTAGCTAGACTAGTACAGGGAGTGGTGAGTGTTGGCATCTCTTACACCGCTTAAGTTAAGTTGTCATCCCTAACATGATGTAAAAAATGTGATTGTACTTAAAATCTAGGCACAGATAAAATACTTCCATTGTAGCATTTCATCCAAGAAAGTTCTAGGTATCGTTATTTATAATTTTACCACTAGGAGCATTAATCAGGTAATATAAAAGTAGAAAAGCAATATGGCCATAAGAATTACAAATGCATACTCTCTAGATATGAATCAATTAACCAACTCTATATTAACAGGGGTAAGGCAGATAATAGTAATGTTGATAATTAAAGAGGTAATGATAGGGAATTCATAATTAGAAAGAACTCATCTAATCAAGTAGGATACAAAATAAAGCGACACAATTAGAGATTTAATTCCTAAGTTATGATCCATCTACCAAGTCTCAGAGTGTTCTAATCCTTTTCCTATCCTCTATAGCACAATCAATCTTTGATCTACACATAAGGAATATTTCTTTAGGAAATTCATGAACATAGCAATCCTTCCCCAAGTAACCGGGTTTTACTAGGCCTAGATTCAGGGAGTGGACTACAGAGACTCAACGAAGCTATTAAAGTCACCTTTGTGATCTACCAAATGGCCCAAAAAATAGGTGAATTCATAGGTAAATATAATCTAGACACCACGTCTACATTATCTCTACCACCTAATCCAATCCGGAGTTGAACTAAGTGCTTTACAAACATATACGTAAACTTATTATCAATCATAGCTATATCAAAGATAGAACTAGAACAAACCAAGAACATAATAAACAAGAACATACTGATATTGAAGTAGCAAGAAGTCTTAATTACGAGATACAAGAGGTAGAACTACAAAATCTCCGGACGATGATCCGGAGTCCTGAGCCGCGCTCAACTCTACTTGTATCTAGCTAGATCGAACCCTAAACTTGAAGTAGAGCTCTAATCTTCTAATTGGAAACCCTAGCTTTTCACTCTAGCCTTCTGAATGAGAGATCAATTAATGAATTACATGGATTGATGATAATGCCTCAGGGGGGGTCTGCCCCTGCTTATATAGTCCGGTGGGATGAACCGTAGCCTTCGGATCAAATCGACTTGAAACAAGGGTCAAGATACGACGTAGAGGTCGGATGGAGGCCGTCACGCGAAGCGAAGCTTGCTTCCAGGTGGGATCAGGCCGACCGGCCTATCATGTGGGGCTGGCCAGCCCCACTTGTCAGCCGTCGAGCTCCCATCTTGCTCCGGTGTCTTCTCATGTCTTCTAGATCCTTCCCGTCAATTCTTGCATAAATTCGACGTGATTTGGTTCGGTTCCTTGGCTCCTACTCTTCCTGGATTATTCTGCTTTTATCCTTAAAAATTCACAAATCACCAAAGCTGTGGAAATTGTCATGTTAGTCCATAAAAATTTTGCTTGGTGATGATTCTAGGGTCTTCTAGAAGGATCTTATCGTATTAATGGGGGACTCTCTTGTCGGGACTCCAAATATAGCAAATGGCATGTCCATTTTGATCGTCTTGACGAGCTCTTTGCAATGATGTGCTCTGATCCATCACTTGAGATACTTTTCTATAGTAAAATATTGATAATCTACAAAACAAGTAAGAATAGCACAACTCGTGGAACTTGTTAGTTTTAATCCCTACAACTATGCACTAATAACTCTTTTCCATTATATTGTGCATTAATTGAAGGTATAATGTTGATGTTAAGGACTATCAATAGTGAGTGAGGAGCAAGTTAGTGGAGCTTTTTTGGAAGTTCCCGAGAGTATCGTCTTCCCCGTGGAGGAGTTCCGGAGTTGTTGGCTCCCTCCATGCTTGTACCTCGACGGGTGATTTAGTACTTGGAGTGAGAAGTTCATGTTTATCCTTTGAGTTTAAGTTCTTAAGTAAGTTATCTTTGTTCGCTTTATTCTTGCAGGATCATCAATCATCCTTGTGATGATTGCTCTAGTAGAAGGACCCCGGGGACGGGTAAGCCTTGTTGACACGCTAGAGTAGTAGTCGATAGCATAGACATGGTGTCTAGGCCACAGCTACCTTCATTTGCTCCGTTCATGTACGGTTGAGGTGGTAGGCGGCAGAAAGTGACCTTGTCCCGTCCGTCCCTTGTAATCCCCCACGTTCGGGTTCGGAGTAGAGCTGTACGCCGGTATCGCCTGGAAGACCAGGTGCGCTTCGGTGCCCGAAGCAAGTCTATAGTGGCAGAGTTACCATCCTTAGGATCTATTTTTAGAAAACCTCACTACCCAAGCTACTCTCCATCTTGCCTCCCTGGGTGAACAAGCTAAGAGACCTTTTTACACACCGTTCCTTATGGAAAATACGATAACCTGAATACTTCCAGGTGAAGTGCTACAACGGTACTTCCATGCGCTTGCGGATTTGGCTGCTTTCGCTAAGAAATACCAACATTCCTCATAGAAGATTTTTTTCTAAGTCCTAGTAAAGAGGGAGATGTGTTTTAAAGGGCATAGTAGGATTCGGTTAGACACATTTATATCCACCATATTTTCTCCACACACACTTGCACATTTTTGATCTAAGAGTATGACGCTTCCCTCCGGTGCGGTCCGGGATTTGACTTGAAAATACATGCAAGGTATGTGTGCCTTAGTATTTTCATCACTACCTAAAGATCTAGATAAACCTTTTAGAAGTAGGATGATCAAGTGTAGGCAATCCCTATATATGCCTTGGTGAGGAACCACATACAAATATATGAGTGACATGAGAGAATTGTTCAAGGAACAACTGCTATCTTTATGTTTTCAAAACTTTATAAAAACCCAAGTTTCTAAGTAGGGATACGAGTAAGAAGAATTGAATCTAGGCTATTCCATTTTTCAATTACCCAAGATAACTTGGTAGACACTTGGAAGTTCACAGGTTCAGGTAAAGCTTGGAATAACTTGTATGCAGATTTCAAATCAAGGAGATAAACCCGCTTCGTCCTTCAAAACTTTACTCGAGGACGAGCAAAGGACTAAGTGTGGGGGAGTTGTTGGTGGTCCTTAAAGTATATTTTTAACCGCCAATATGTTACTAGAATAATTAGTAGGTAGGGATTTTATCTAACATTTCCATAAGCTTTGGTGTATATGTGACTTACAGGTCTGACACATGGAAATACATAAAAACCATAAAGAAAGCGCAATCTAGAATTCGTATTCAAAGAAGGCACAACTAAAAGAAGAAGAGAAGCACACCTTCATTAACATTCTGCATCCAATCATAACTACAGAAGAGGTCTAGGCCCAGAGATGAACCGACCACGCGAAGGCGGTGGCCAGATGGACCTACCACGGGACCGGCCGCCCCCAGGGTCGACCGCCCCCAGGTGGCTCTTTTCGGGCCTAGTTTTCTCAGGCGGTTGCATGCCTCCATGCATAGAACGGTTTTACCTGCTTTCATATTTATCTCCCCCGAAACCAACCATGTATCACTATAAAAGAGAGGGAGAGTTCCCCTCCAACACACACACCGTTATTTGGAGCCACTCACACTATAAAAGAGATGTAGAGAAAGGCAAGAGCTAGCAAGGAGAGCTTGTCTCCTTGGAAGAAGAAGAACACCTTGGCATGAATACAATGCAGTTCTCTTCCAAGTTCAAGTTCTTACTTTATTTATATAGCAATACATATGAACTAGAGTATAGTCTTGTTCATGTTATGATCATGATATATGAACTAGCATATAGTTTATGTGTTATGTTCATGACATGTTCATCGTTGTTCTTCATCATTCATCGAATTAGTATGAATAGAGAAAGAACTAGGGATGAGGTGACAGTTCGTCGTGCCTTCTTGGTTGCTCTTAGCCTAGCTTGTCAATCCGAAGGGTTGGGGTCCTAGGGGGTTAGGAGTTGTTTCCAATTACACGGACGTGGTGCCCGGGTATGCGGAGATCGGCGGATATGTGGGTAGCCCCATGGGTAGAGGGATAGGTGGGCAGGTGGTGACAGCCCTGTCCATCCCAAGCACTCCCCCATGTTCAGGTATTCAGTAGGAGTCCGTAAAGTCTCTATCGGCTGGCAGACCAGCTGTGGGGATCTTCGTGTCATCCCAAATTTAGTCCTGATGCTAGACATGCTAGTTTGATGTCTACTAACAGTTTTTTGCATAGTTGTATATGACCAATGCCTGCTTAGTTAGACATATTCTTTTATTCTTTGTTTCACTTTTATCCTTGAGGTTGGCTCAGATGTCTGTCCGCTATCTTTGAATCATGATTTACCCCTGCTTATGCTATGTCTATCTATGCATTCAATATGTGATCATATTTATACCAAAGCTAGATGCATTCATCCTACCCTCCTACGGGAAATTATAAATACGACACCCCTGAATACTCATGGGTTGAAATGCTATAATGATAGTTCTGTGTGCTTGCGGATTTATTGTAAATTCATACAGAGCTATCATGATTGGCGTATCTAAGTACCATTACTTAAGAAATGTAATTCTTGTGCACCCTATGGCGTCATGCTACAGCATTGCATCCTCGTAAGTAATGATGGTTAGAAAAGTCAATCCGGCACTTCTAACTATTATTACAAGAATTACAATACCTTGGCCAGCGCCGTTAAGGGCCAAGAGTTACTCTTCTAACGTAATGGTGGTTAGGTATGCCAGTATATGTTTCTAGCGCTATTACTGGAATGGACTTTTAGTCTATCTTTTATGACGACGTTAAGGAACGCCAATGGCGTGATTCACTGTTGGTGGATTACCTCTCCTCACAATGGCGTGTGGTGCTGTTGGAGCGGCATGGAGAGTTGGATTGGACAGGTCGGCCAGCGAGGTCGTTTGGAGCGGCACAATGAGGTGGATTGGGGCAGCGTCGAGGTGGATTGGGGTGGGCAAGGACGAGGGCGAGGCGGCGAGGTGAATTGGAGAGGCGGCGATCTTGACTAGGGCGTGACGACGAGGTGGATTGGGGCGGCGGCATGGCTGTCGGAGGGATTAACCATAAATAGAAGACTCTGGTTTATAACAGCTAATAGGGAACTGTAAGAATATAAAAATAAACTCTAGTTTACCATAGATGAGAAGGTGTCGTGCAGTTGCAAGGTGTGTGGCATGAGATGCTTGAGGTCTCAGGTTTGAGTCTCAAGGGCCACGCTATTTTTTGTGAAGCCTTCCATTTAACATGTACATGGTCAATGCCGCGCGAACACACAATGCTGGATCGAATGTCAATTCACAGAAACTGGACCCAGATTGGGTAGCCACGAGGGTTTCCGGAATTCTGTCATAGATACCGGGCCCATGTTTGGGCTTTAAGTAGTCCATGTGAATCCATGACAAAAAAATCCTTCATAAAAAATCTGTCATGAATCTCCACATTCCTTGTATTGTCAAGAAGAACACTAAAAGGGTTACAACGCTATTAAAAAGATGGTTACAACACGGACATCTTTATTCATACATACGTTAAACTAGTATACCGAATGAGAGATCCTGTTCAGTGCAGCACTATATAATTGTCATCCTCCGATGTTTTTCTACTGCAATTCATTCGTGGAGTCAGCCTTCACGATTTTCGTACAACGTTTCTTTCAGTGTGACGACCGACGACTACCACTTCGATCATAATGATGCTCCAGGAGATTACTGTTAACACTCAAATGGACCAAATTAATACAGGTCAAGAGTGTTGACTCTTGGATCGGAAATGAGAGAGACATTTCAGTCCAACGTAGCAGTGATCGAAAATTCTACGGACTTAGCGTGACCGGCGGCCAGTTACTCGTACGACGCTCGTTTCTAGTCAAAGTCTTGCCCTAACGATCTTTACAAGGTCACTAGCTAGTATCTAGAGGATTTGGCATCCCCCAGTCGAACGCGATTATATATATAAACTTATCAATCTCTATAGCTTTTTAAGAAGACTTGTGACCTAAAGTCTAAAAGATGCGAAAAGACAAGCCATAACCCGACATTTTGCTACCACGTTTCATTCATGGTGTCAGCCTCGAATTTTCATAGTGCAACGACCGATGACCAAGACTTGTGGGGCGGTTGGCATTCAATGCACCGAATACAGGTTAAGAGACCTGACTGTGTTGGTCGATCGCAAACGATCCAGACATCACAGTCCAACATAACACTGGAGATACACGGTTATATGCCTTCCACAAGAATTCTACGGACTTGACGCAAAAAAAAAGAATTCTACGGACTTGCGTGGCCCGTTACACGACGCTCGTTTCTAGTCAAAGTCTGGCCCTAACACGTGCACATTTTTTTCACCTTTACAAGAATATATACAAACTTATTGATCTATAATAGCTTATTAGTATTAAGACTTACAAAGACCCAAAATCAATCTAAGATCCGACAAGCCAAGCCAAGGCCCACATAATAGGGATTATAATAATAAGAAAAAAGTTTATTTTTGATCCTCAACTTTCGCGAAAGTCTGCTTTGGTCCATCAACTCTAAAATCGGACAAAACATGTTCCTTAAGTTTTAAAACCGTGCCAATTACGTCGCTTGGCGGTTTTGGGCGGTGGTTTTGCTACAATGGCAGGGATTTTGGCAGGGATGTTTAAAAAAATCATAATAAATCATAAAAAGATCATAAAATGAAAATCTAACTTTGTTGGACTCCACATGAGTATATCTATAGAGTGAATATATAATATGTTATGCTATAGTACAAAGTTTTTGCTATAGTTTTAGATCTGTGTTTTTTCTCTAATTAATTACAATAATTCAGAGTTGCACCTTCTATAACCATTTTGTTGGACTAAAGTATACCATATTATTTAATGTGTAGATATGCTCATGTGAAATCCAATAAAATTAGATTTTTCATTTTAAATTTTTTATGATTTACTATGATTTTCAAAGATGGAGCTAAAATAAATAAAAAAAAAGATAAAATCTTTATAACAAAAACTTTGTACTAAAGCATACTATATTATAAACTCACTATGTAGATCTACTCATATGAAGTCCAAAAAAATAGATTTTATATTTTATATTTTTTAATTTACTATGATTTTTTAAAGATTCAGCCTAAATAAATAAGAAATGGAAAAAACAAAACCTCTGTTACCATAGAAAACCACCCTTCAGAACAGCCGAGGAATGTAATCTGCATGGTTTTAAAAGTTGAGGGACATATTTTATCCAGTTTTGAAGTTGAGAATCAAAATAAACTTTCATGAAAGTTAAAGGAGAATAAAACTATATCTTTTTCTCCTAATAACAAGCACTCTCCGACAAAGTATATGCTAAAAGGGCATTTGATATCTTGGATGGTGCGAGCCTCTCCAACACACCACACGGTTACTAATATTTACTGAAATTATATTATCCCTTTATGTTAAGCTTTCTATTCTTGTATTTAATAATCTTTAAAAATATAATTATCCTAAATTAAAGAGTTGTCTACTACAAAGTGATTGACCTCGCGGACCACAACAACTTTGATGTTATCATTATTTTCATCTAGGATCATTTGACTGTTCTAAGAATATTTGGTCATATAATTAAGCAACTCAAATTAAAAGGCTACCAATTACAAAAGTTTAAATATCCCCGAGCTCTATAAGGCCTTGTTTAAATATATGCGTATTCATTCCATTCCACATGTGTTAGAGTGGATTGAAATAGAACTTAGTTTAATTTAACTCCAATCCACTTCAACACATCTGGATTGAGAGAAATATATGCACTGGATTGAGAGAAATATATGCACATCCAGACAAGGCCTAAATGGTTTTTTGTAGCGAGCTATAGTGGAGCTAGAGTTGGTTTTTGAGGGACGCTGCTACAGGATTTAGTGGGCTATAGCGCATTATAGCAGAATAAAGTGGGCTAGACATATTTTTAGTAGCTGCCATTAAATTCTATAGCTACTATTTAAAATGTTAATTCTTATAGAACGCTGGTGCCCCGAATGTTCAAATGCCCTCGAAGGACTTCATTTTCAGAGGACGTGCGCCTATCGTGGGAAACAGGAAAATGTGTTGGACAAGGTATGTAACTAAATTACGAGCTCCTGGAATCTAAAAAAGAGTTTTATGACATGCCCAAAATGGTCGGGCTTAGTAATTGTTTTTTAGCAAATTTATTACGTGTTCTAGTGAAATTTCATAATACAAAATAGTGTGTTATAAACTTTAGTGATAAGACAACACACTTTTATTTAAAAATGTGTTACTGACCGTAACTGTAGTAACTCAAAATTATTGTTACAAGCAAAATGTTATAAAAATATATTGCACTGTAACACATTAATAGAATATATAAGAATGTGTTAAAATACTGTCACGTAGTAATACAAAATAATGTTACAGTCCAAGTGTTATAAAGATTCATAGAGCAATCGTCCCCTAGGATCTTCGTTTCACTTGCTTCCCCATGCTCACGTGCATGCGTCCTTGCGCGATGGACTCAGACTGTGGGTGTGCAAACCTGTATATCCTCATAGCTATTCATGGGCCATATCAGAGGAGGCAGCCACTAGTAGAAATATGACCTACTGTGATGAACAATTTTTATCACAATAGATGTAAAATTCATCACTATTTTAGTTCCATGACGAATCTGTGACCAAAGATCCACTGTCATGAAAGTCGCATCACACATGTCTACAAATAACACATTAAACAAACCGCTGTAGAAGATAGGTTTTCCATGACTAAAATGTGGTCGTCACCAAAGTGTTTTGATATGCATATAAGATGGCTACATATGCGTACATCATGGTCCAGACTGCCATTAGGCACCCGATGTCTGTTAAAGTGACATGGCATGCGTTGCTGCTTCCACGTTTTGGGTTCCTACAGGACCACGTGTTAGGTCAGAGCTGTACCACATGTTAGGTTTTCATTGGGACATGTTTCATGTTGTCCTTTTTCCATCTGTCTGTATTTTAATTGCCCATGTGGCAGTTTTTTATTCGACCATACGTCACTGTGGCAAGCGTTCGAGTGGCGTTTCGTTATTCGTCCACGTGGTGAGATTGTCTTTTTCCACGAGTCGGTTCATTAGAAGCCCACTTTTCCTATGCACAGAGTTCCACGCATATCGCATTTGGCTCATCCACGTGTCCAGTGTATATTTGACCAGGCTGCCCTGATTACCATGGGGAGGCCATTGTTTCGTCATAAAAAAACAAATCGCAAGTGTCACATAAACCCATTAGAAACAACAACAGTAACCAATTTGGAATCATCACATACAGTAATTTACAACTTCATGCATGTGTAGCAGGCTGCTACCATTGTTTCACAACAAACCAGCCCACAAATCCACACATCAAACTGCCACACAGGCCCACACACCAACCATCACATGGTCCTGCCAACAAGGCCAAAGGTGGGGACGTACAGTTACAGAAGACTTGATGCGAAGAAATTCCTCATGGAACTTCATGGGTGTCTCAGCTTGCATTCTCTTGAAGCCCTCAGTCTCCATTGCATTCTTCTCTATCATCCACTACAGTTCTTCTAGTTGACGACGAGGGCAGTGGAACTTCACTATTCTTCAACAAACTGGTGATGAAGGGCCCTCTCTTTCGACGTCTCTGTTTTAGCAGAGCTTGTTGGGATACCAGCATTCTTTAGAAAAAAGGTGATGCCAGTGACATCGGACTCAAACTTGCCCTGGGAGAGGCAGATGACCATGCAAACAACATCAACACTACTCAACAGAGGAAGGGGACTTACATAACACAATGTACAGGGACCACATTGATTGCTCTATAATTGCAAATTAATGATGACACAACATTTGCTCCTAACAATTTTTATTTTATGCAAAATGGCTGAGATGGATTTTAAGGAAAGATACTGTAGGTACTTACAACAGCTTCTCTTGCAGCATCACTGATTCCTTTATTATTATTTTTATTGATATGAAACTACTTGAAGACTTCCACAGCATTAAATCTCTATCAGGTTTACCCTGTTGTTCATGAAGTCCTTGATCATCATGTTGTCCATCAAGTCCTTGATCATGTCCTGTGGCTGTCCTCTTCTTCTCCTTCTGTTCACATTGCTCATGATTTGGCTTATATCTATACAAAGTCCAGGTAACGACAAAACGCAACCACAACTTACAAATTTATGGAGCTGGACAATATAGGATTGAGACCCTGTAGTTTGGTGGTACTTCACTTTTGCACGGTTTTGCTTGTTCTTTTCAGATACTTCCTATAACGACATTTGTGTTAGACATCAGCACAAGTAGACCATATCAAGACTAGATTGGAAATCGATGAGTTCACACACACATATACACCTTCTTCTTAGCACTAGACCAAGTGGTGGTCAGGGCCTCCCACTGTGTGTCGCTCATAGGTCTTGACAGGAGAGCTCATATAGATCTCACCAGCAGGGACTATAGTGAATACTTTTTCTTCAACTTGTAGCGTTCCTGCTTCACAGCACAGTTAAATACATTCCAACAAGCTGCTCTAGTTGAAGATGATTTGGGTCAATGGCCACCTTTGCGTGCAGTACTATGAATGTATATTAAATCAACTACTAAGTTGTTTAAGGCACAGTACAATATAACAAAGCTATCGATACATACAGCTAGCCCATCCAAAAATTTCTAGAAATAGACCAAGCCGTCATGTCTCTTGTAATGTTTTAAATGTGAGAAAATTGGTGTCTCATTTACGACAACTATAGTGGCCTGTGAGGCAAACTTTGCAGCTTGTACTGGATGGCCTTCTGTTCCCCTCGGTGTTGGCGGTCCTTAGCACCCTTTTTTACAGCCTATATTATATGCTAAAATAAATAGTGATAGGGCCTTACCACTAATATTTCTATGAGTTTTGGTGTTTACATGTTTTGCAAAGACAAACTCAGAAAACACCAAAATACGCTTCCAAGAAGGAGTATTTTGGCACAAGTAAAACAAGCCCAATCATCAGGATAATCAGGGCCCTATCAAAGAGAGAAATAGACCCAACATGAGCCATAGAAGCAATGGCCCAAGTAGGCCCGAGTAAAACGGTCGCTCTGGGCTCAACCAAACTCTGATTTGGGCGAATCACCAGGCGAAACGAAGTTATCGACGAGGCCTACGTGCTCACAAAAGGCGGTGGCCAGGGGGGCCAACCCAGGGACCGGCCGCCCCACGGTGGGGCCTCTCAGGCCTAGTTTTCTCAGGTGGTGCGTAGGACGGTTTCCTAAGGACGGTTCCACCTATGATCAATGCAGAAGGAAAGTGCAAACCACCCTTTGGAGGTCAGTTTGGGTCCCTCCATGTGGGGATGGACCTTTTGCATAGAGCCTCCTCCTCTCAAGCTATAAAAAGGAGGCCTCCTCTCTTCATCATTCATTAATCAACGCATCAAGGGATCAAGAGCACCACTTTAGTATTTGTGTACCATTCCAAAGGGGCTATGCCCTAGTAGCTACCTAGATTTAGAAAGAGAGATGTGAGGGAAGAGAGCGGGGAAGCGTCGGACTTGTCGGTGTCTCCCCAAGTTTGTACCTCTACGAGGAAGTACTTGGCTCCTTCACGGGATCTTGGCTAAGTAAGTGTTCATGTTTCTTATAGTCTATTAAGTCTTTTGTTTAGTTGAGCTTTACCTATACTTGTTTGCAGGTTCGTCGTTTGTCCTTGTGACGAGTGCTGTAGTAGAAGGACCCCTCCTGTTGGGTAAGCCTTGCTAGCACACTAGAGTAGTAGAACATAGCGTAGACGTGGTGTCTAAGCTATCATCTACCTTCGTTTGCCTCGTATCTCGATGGGCAGAGGGGTAGGCGGGTAGGTCGTGACAGCCCTATTCATCCCTTGCACTCCCCCACATCAGTGTGCGGCGTAGAGCTGCAGGCCAGCAACGCTTGGCAGACCAGGTGTTATCCGGTGCCCAATGTGAGCAAGTAGAAGTTTAGCAACGCTATTCTTAAAACCTAAAAGCTATAGGAATCCATATCTACCCCCTTTCTATCTCTACCCTTGTGTTGTTCCTTGGAAAAATTAGCTAGAAGAAGTATCTCCGTTCCCTGTGAAAAATACGATATCCTAAATACTTCCGGGTGAAGGCTACAACGGTATTTCCGTGCACTTGCGGACTTTTCTATTAACGTTAAGAAACACCAACAAGCTTTCTGGCGCCATTACTGAAGAACGGTTGCTATTTTCTTTGAACCTAGTTTGTCCTCGTATCTGTATCCTTATTTGAAAATATATATATATTTTATTTTATAAAACAATATATTCCTTTTATCCATTCCTTTCATCATGAAGCCAAATTCAAATCCAAATCTTTTGGCTTCAAAGGGGAAGTTCGTGGAGCAGCCATTTTTTTCAAAAATGAACTTTTCATTTAGCCATGAACTCCACCCTAGATTCAAAGCCATGGTTCGGGCAAATCCCTTCTTTGGTCCCGATAACAAAAATTCTTTTGACCACTTGCGAGAATTCAAGGAATTGTGTTCATGCCTAAGCAATCCTGGCATGACACAAGAAACTCTTAAGTGGAAGTTGTTTTCGTCCTCCCTCACGGGGGAGGCAAAGCAATGGCTCACTAATGCTGTAGGAAGTATGAATGGGGATTGAGAGGAACTAAAGACAAATTTTGTCTTACATTCTTTCCTGTGTCCCGTATCAACACTCTACCAGGGGCAATCCCTGATTTTAAGCAAGGCAAAGTGTCTATAGGTGCAGCCTGGGCCAGGTTTACAATGTCAATACATACCGGCCCAAATTTTTCTTCACCCGACAGCATGCAATTGCATCTCTTTTATTCGGGTCTAGACATAGATGCTGCCCTATGCCTTGACACGGCTACTGGAAGGACGTTTTCACATAGAACCACGACGGAACAGAGGAAAATCCTCGATCACATCCTAGGGAAGCACGCTTCCCCGTCGTAGATACCAAAACCCTCCAGGCCATAGTCATGTCAAGTGTGGGGGAGCCCCTATTAGCCGAATCCAACCTTGTACCTTCTATAGGTTCGACTAATGAGCCCCCACCCGAACCACGAACACCGAAGGAGACATTTCTCATCCGTCGGAGTTCCTCACAAGTTGTCCTTTGGATGAACTTTTTCAAGAAAAATCTACCCAAGGGAACCCTAATGAGAAGCTTGGGAACATTGCTCCCACCACTCACCTAGAGATTCCAAAGGTGGAGCATCTTCCTAAGAAGAACCCGTTCGAGGAGGTGAAGTTTAGTTCTCCATTCATTTCTCATACTTGTGAAATAGAACATCCATCATCGCCCTCACTCGAAGATAAGCATTGTCCCTTTAGCCTTGGAAATGTTGCTCTTGATAATGGCCGAGATGCAACATTAGTTCCACACGCAAACTTCCATGCCATGGACATGCCCGAAGCAACAACTCTAGAGACCAAGCAGCAGCCTGCTGATGAGCATGC
>CM041631.1:49934505-49954797 GCA_023333625.1 Bothriochloa decipiens
GCTTCTGACCCTATGGTTCTATGTGGATCCTAACCATCTCTTGTTTATCATTGGCAAACTTTTTAAGAGGTTGGTTGTAGATGCCAATGTTTATCCTAAGCATTCCAAATCTCGTAGTGGCCTGATGGTGCTTACCTTGCAGCTTGAATATCAATGCCCAATGCTTAGTGGTGAAGTTGGGAACTACACCACCATTGATTGCTGCAAGAAGAAGTTTCCACGGTCAAGGTTAAGACCATAACTTAAGCACTGCCGGGAGATACCTCGGATTATCTTAAAAAAATATTTATCATTATTATTATTTTCAAAAAAATCCTCTTTAATAAAAGTAAGGGCATGTTGTCAAGATAGTATGCACCTTCGGGTATGTCGCTAACCATTTCAAGAAAGGTTAAGAAGAACATGGGTCATATGATGCTTGACGACATGAAGCGACATCAGCTGCAAATTCTAACACTCTTGGGCGATGGAACACAATCATAAGAAGGCCCTGACTCTGCCCTTGACTTTTACACAAAAAGTTCAAGTGTGGGGGAGGATGGTGAGAAGTCCAAGTTCCATACATATCAAGTAGCCATCATGATGATGTCAGCCTTGCCTTGCTAACAAAAGAGAGTTTTAAAAAAATTTATTGAAAAAAAGAGAAGAGACGTTATAAAAAAGGGAAAAAAATATAAAAAAAGGAGAACTAAAAGAAGAGAGATTGAAAAAAAAAGTCTCCCTCTTCTGGACCTTTGCAATTACCAAGGCCCATGGCCATGCACACAAGTTGTGTATGACTGAGCCTTGGTAATCACCTGAATAGGAGCTCGTACACTGAAACCACCATTACAGCTGTTACAACACTTCCATTCACATATGCTGCAGGTAAGTATATTCAGGTATGCAAAGGTAATGATTGTTCACCAACTCCCTTACTCATACTTGTCTTCGTTTGATCATACAAATTCATGCTTCCTTTGCTTATATCATATGCTCTAGTTTAGGTGTATTTTATATAGATATGCCCATAGGCCTTTTGAATTAAGCATGGTGCTTAGATCAAGACAGCCTTCTTTATTTAAATTTTGACATAGAGTTGAAATTTTGATTAATAAACTTTGAGCTGTTGGCATAATCGATGAATGTAATCTAATATGGAGATAAACCAAGGCATATCTTTCTCTACATCTTTATCCTAGCCTTGTTTGAGTTTGAATAAAAAGTTGAGTGAACAAGTTCTTAGTAATAAATTAATAAATAGTTATAATAAAGCTCCACAGGTTTCAACCTGGTAGAGCCCATGTTTGTTTTCCTTTTCTTCTTGTTTCTTGGTTAAAAATAAAAGCAGGTACAAGAACAAGTCATAACTAAAGCACACTTGAGATCTATCTTGCACGTTGCACAATATCGAGTGACTCATGACGCAGGAGGACAATGACACTTGACTTCCATCAACTCCTTCATCTTCAACGGTGGTTTGTGCAACTCTACCCTCACATCTCTGAAGCTTTGAAAGTTTAAACTGATTAACTTGAAAAGGGTAAATCTTTTTGGCACAACATCGTCATGCTATCCTTTGATAAAATTTGCATACTCTTTATTCCTCGCTGATATTCCTATAACTTGTGAACAGCTGTTATAGGGACCCCATGTTATCTAAGTGATTAGAGTATGTGATATAGCTGGATGATTTGAACCTTGATCTTTTTTTGTGAAAGACTTGGGATTTATTTTACAAAATCAAAATGCAATAGCATGCTTCTCAATGATAATAAATTTCCTACCAAGGCCATATGACATGATTCATTTATGCAAACTTGAGTCATATGCTGCTTGTTGGAGCATTGAGTTTTGTCAAATTGTTGTGACCTATGTGAGATTATGGTCATGCACCCATGATTGAGATTCATGCACACCCACCAATAAAATGCTGACTCTTACACTAAGAGTTGCGCACAACATGCACCCTTTTTCATCCACCAAAAATGTCAACTCTCACCCTAAGAGTTGTGCAATCTTCAAGCAAATAAAAATGCTGACTCTTACCCTGAGAGCCACGCATCTATCATCCTCCAAATAAAAATGCCCTAAGAGCTGCGCATGCATTCTCCACCATATAAGTATTCCTCGCATTCCATCATGACATCTCTTCGTTCAAAGTCTTTCATTGCCATAAGAAGAGAAATGGACTATGTTTCAAAAAAATATGCCAAGGGGCATAAAAAAGAAGAAAAAAATATCCATGCCAAGGGGCATGAGAAAAAAAATCCAAGCAATAAACAATGGGAAAGTCCAAAGCTCGTTCAAAAAAACATATGAATACTTTCTTTTTATAGCCCATACTCTTCAAAGAATCATCCATCCACAATAAAGAGAGTCATGATGCATGGAGTTCCAAAAATATTTAGAATTAGGAATCATCTTCCATTCCACACACTTGCACATCTCAATCTAGTATATGACTTGTATCTCCGTGTGGTTCGGTTTTTGACCTGATAATATATGTGATGCATGTATGCCCACTTTCATACCTACCCAAAACTCCACTCAAAAGCTTTAGAGATAGGTTATGAAAAGAAGGCAACTTCGAAATGGCTTGGTGAGGAACCAAACACATATATGAGCGACTTGAGAGTATCATTTGAGGAGCAAGACTATCTTTTCTTTTTCAGGAAATCTTATGAAAACCCAAGTTTCTGAGCTAACTAATGCAAGGAGATTTGAATCCATGTTGTTCCATTATTTAATTACCCAAGACAATATGGTAGACAATTTGAAGTTCACAAGTACAGGTGAAGCTTGGAATATCTTGTATGTAGATCATATATCAAGGATATGACCCATCTTAGTCTTAATACTTTACTCCAGGACGAGCAAAGGGCTAAGCATGGGGGAGTTGTTGGCAGTCCTTAGCGCCCATTTTTACAGTCAATATTATATGCTAAAACAAATAGTGATAGGGCCTTTCTACTAATATTTCCACGAGTTTTGGTGTTTACATGTTTTGCAGAGACAAACTCAGAAAACACCAAAATACGCTTCCAAGAAGGAGTATTTTGGCACAAGTAAAACAAGCCCAATCATGAGGACGATCAGAGCCCTATCAAAGAGAGAAATAGACCCAACATGAGCCATAGAAGCAATGGCCCAAATAAAGCTCGAGTCTATTTTAGGACTCACGAGTAGGCCCGAGTAAAACGGTCGCTCCTGGCTCATCCGAACTTCGATTTGGGCGAATCACCAGGCGAAACGAAGCTATCGACGAGGCCTACATGTTCACAAAAGGCTGTGGCCAGGAGGGCCAACCTAGGGACCAGCCGCCCATGGGACCGGCCGCCTCCACCCCCCCCGGTGGGGCCTCTCGGGCCCAGTTTTCTTAGGCGGTGCGTAGGACGGTTTCCCAAGGACGGTTCCAGCTACGATCAATGCAGAAGGAAAGTGCAAACCACCGTTTCAAGGTCAGTTTGGGTCCTTCCATGTGGGGATGGACCTTTTGCATAGAGCTCCTTCCTCCTCCCTTCATCATTCTTTAATCAACACATCAAGGGATCAAGAGCACCACTTTAGTATTTGTGTACCATTCCAAAGGGGCTATGCCCTAGTAGCTACCTAGAGTTAGAAAGAGAGATGTGAGGGAAGAGAGCGGGGAAGCATCGGACTTGTCGGTGTCTCCCCGAGTCTGTACCTCTACGAGCAAGTACTTGGCTCCTTCACGGGATTTTGGCTAAGTAAGTGTTCGTGTTTTTTATAGTCTATTATGTCTTTTATTTAGTTGAGCTTTACCTATACTTGTTTACGGGTTCGTCATTCGTCCTTGTGATGAGTGCTCTAGTAGAAGGACCCCTCCCATCGGGTAAGCCTTGCTAGCACACTAGTGTAATAGAACATAGCGTAGACATGATGTCTAAGCTATCATCTACCTTCGTTTGCCTCATATCTCGACGGGCAGATGGGTAGGTGGGCAGGTGGTGACAGCCCTGTTCGTCCCGCTTGCACTCCCCCACGTCAGAGTGTGGCGTAGAGCTGTAGGCCAGCAACGCTTGGTAGACCAGGTGTTATCCGGTGCCTGATGTGAGCAAGTAGAAGTTTAGCAACGCTATTCTTAAGACCCAAAAGCTATACGAATCCATCTCTACCCCCTTTCTATCTCTACCCTTATGTTGTTCCTTGGGCGAATTAGCTAGAAGAAGTACCTCCGTTCCCTGTGAAAAATACGATACCCCAAATACTTCCGGGTGAAGGCTACAACAGTATTTCCGTGCGCTTGTAGACTTTTCTGATAACGCTAAGAAACACCAACACTCAGCAACAGAGATGTGTAACATCTGTCCTCCCAATGAGGTGTTTAATTTCTCAAGCATAAGTCTAGTAGTTTGCCCCCTCTTTTTCCTCTTTGTTGGCAGCTCTTGCTCTATACAATTTTCAACCATTTAGATGGTCATAAAAGCAGCATGGATATCAATTAGGTTGTGCGAACTGAATGATATACATTTATAAGTAGATACCGACCCTAGAACTTTCATTATTGTTCTACAGGTGGGGGGATACAGGAGGTTGCCCACAGAGATCGTCTCCTCCACCATGGGTATCATCATCTAGTATACATTCAGATTGTTAGAATATATGCTTCTCGCTGTGAAGTTCCATGCTGCTTTCGGTGGTACGGTGGCCTCCCGTAAGTGTGAATATATGCGCGAGCTCTTCCATGGAACACGTCAGTCCGAGCCCGAAGAGCTTGAGTAATGAGCTGCGTCTACGAGCACTCGCACAATAATTTATTTTTTATTACATCAAGGCTAATCCACCGTATAGGACGGTTATTTATGTTTAGTGTTTTCTCCAAGCAGCATATGGCCTCTCGTTGTTCACTGCTTGGAGCATGTAACACTTTCACTTCATGAAGAACATGCAATGTATGCTTCAAAAAAAAACATGATAACCAATATGGGCAAACTTTATGGGCTTTTATACATATCGATATCAAAACAAATACAAACTTATTGGAAAATCACGCAAACTTCCACAAAACGCGAGTTACAGGGATATAAATGTGACGAACACCATAAAAATATAAGTGATTAGCGAGCAGTACAATCGAGTCCAACTCAATTATATTGTTCTAGCGGGCAATTTCTCACCTGCCTCCCGAGAGATCCGAAATGTCACCGAAGCTCGTGGATGCCACAATATATGACATTACATTCTCGTTCAACTCCATGCTGTACATCCGCTCCAACATGGTTGAGCTGAGGTACGCCGGCGACAAGTCTGGGAGGATCATGTTGCCGTCAAGGTACTGCATTACTTGTCGCATGGTTGGCCTTGCGTTCGGAAGTGGATGCGAGCACATAAGCCCGAGTTTTAGCACAAGGCCAACCTCGTCGGGACTAAACCTGTTCTGCAGCCTCATGTCTGCTGCCCTAGTGAGGAAACCATTACGCCAATGTTCGACAACCCAATCCACCAGAATGATGCTGTTGTTTTCCTCGTCTTCCTCCATCGGCCTCCGCCCACAGGTGACCTCCAGAAGCAATGTCCCGAAGGCGAAGACATCAGTAGATGGAGTTGCCTTGCCGGTGTGTCCCAGCTCAGGAGCTAGATATCCCACGGTGCCGACCATGTGTGTCGTTTGTGCATCCGATCCATGATCGTAAAGCCTTGCCAGGCCGAAATCCCCTAATCTCCCATTCATCTGGTCATCCAAGAGGACGTTACTTGCTTTGACATCTCGATGGATGACAATTTGCTCCCAATCCTCGTGGAGGTACGACAACCCCGAAGCCACTCCCCTGATGATGTGGAATCTCTGAGGCCAATCCAATGTACCCTTGGTACAATCATATAGGTATTTATCCAGGCTACCATTTGGCATGTAATCATAGACTAAGAGAAGCTGTCCCTTTCGCCGGCAATAGCCTAGCAACGGCACCAGGTTACGGTGGCGCAGTCGCCGCATGGCTGCAACCTCCGCGATGAACTGCTTCATGCCCTGCCTCGACTCATGGGACACCTTCTTCACGGCGATCTCCTTGGCAGATTTGCGGAGCACGCCCTTGTAGACACTTCCAAAGCCTCCGGCGCCGAGTATATTCTTGTCGCTGAACCCCTTGGTCGCCTGAAACAAGTCCTTGTAAGAGAATCGGTGCGGCCCGAATTCCACCTCCCAGTCCTCGCAGAGCTCCGAGTACCTGAGACGCCGTCGTACCAAGATGTAGACGGCGATGCCCACGGCGAGAACCACCATCGCCGACGCTATGGGAAGAATGATCTCCAACACTTTGGACCGTGGCTTGGGCCCGATCGGCGGCAAGGCAGGCAAGGACGAGATATTCAGCGCCGGAGCTGGCCCGTCCAGTGCGAAGCTCCAGCCCACGACAAAGTGGCGTGAGAAGAGGATTCCCGTGGCCGACGCGAACCCGATGTATGCCGTGCCCTGCGTCACGGCTGAGAGGTCCACTGTGGTTCGCATAAGTGGCTTCTTGGGCCTGGCTATGCCCAGGGGAGCCATTGCCACCGTGATCTCCGTGGCCGCGCCATCATAGTCCACCCATACCTGCATCGCCTTCCGGCTGATCAGGCTTAGGTTCTGGAACTGCCCTGTGCCGTCGTCATGGTAGCCAGCGTCGGCAGAATCGCGCGACACCAGGCTATCCAGGTCAACACCGACATGGTTGCTGTTGATGTCGCGGCAGTCCGCATTGAGTAGGGTGTCCAACTCCACGGCAAAGATGTGCGCCTTCTTGTTGCTGTTGTAGGTGCCGTTCAGGAGGCCCATGAACTGGCCCGGCAGAGCAGTGGAAAGCACCTCCTTGGACGTAGTGATGAAGAAGGCCATGCCAGGACTACTCAGGTCGATGTACTGCCCGAATATGGCAAAGACGAAGGTTGTCGAGAAGGACTGTGCGCCGCGGAATGGCACCGAAGATGGATAGAAGGCGTGGCCTTTCTCCTGGATGGTGCCGTTCGTCAGCATCAGGAGGCCGTTCGGCGTCACAACGGCCACGCCGTCGAGAGTGAGGTTTTTGCCGGCAAAGCCATTGTAAGCGAACTGCCGAGTGTCATCGCCGCCGGCCGTCACGCCATGACAGCAATCGGCAGCCACGAGGAGAAGGAACAGATTGACAAAGAGGTGGGAAAGCTCGAGAGGCATGGCTAACTTCTTCACCAATTCCCTAAGACGCGGCAAGAAACGCCCTCTGGAACTTGATTTATTTGAATTTTTTGAACAGTAAACAGTATTATCAATTCTTTTATTCTTTGATTAACAAAAAATATCTTCTTGCTCAGTGTTTAGGCTGTGGAAATCTGCATTGCTCTCTGTGGCTGGCGTGGGCTGGTGGGTCAACGACGAGGACTTGGGCGTCTGCCAGTTTGGACTTACTGGTGAGTAGTCAGAGAACGCAATACCTTGTCCCACCAGAAGATATATGCGTGTCTCGACTGGCAGGAGCAAGACCAGACTAAGTTGTCGTACTTGACTTAGCAATGTTCCGGCATGGTTTTTTTTTTTTTCTAGACTAGAAGTTGGAGCAGAGAGAAGGAAGACTACCGAGTCTGGACTGACTAGCTTATCTCTGGACTACCATTCATACCGGGAGACTTGATATATAATATGTGATTAAAAAATTTTCACATAAGCAACGACACATTTCATCTTCTTTTGTATATGTTCATTCCTAGTAATAAAGGATTTGTTGGTGTTTTGTAAACAGACTAGTATGTACTTACGATTATCGCGCTGCTATAAGAAGACGATGATAGCATTCAGTCGACACAAAGATTTATACTGGTTCAAGCTAGAGTCCTACATGAAGTCTTAGAGATGATTAAATTTGTGTTTCTGACGTGAATGCTCTAAAGTTCATACAAATGGGGTGCAAGGATAATGAAAGATTTAGTTTAAGACAAGACTTTAACTAGAAACGAGCGTCGTGTAACGGATCACGCGAGTCCATAGAATTTTCAAGGAATATTATTGAGATAAATCCAAACGGGAGGCATAACAGTCAAGGAACGTACGCATATCACCAGTGTTACATTGGACTGAGATGTCTGGATCGATTGTGATCGACAAACACAGTCAAGTCTCTTAAACCTGTATTTGGTGCATTGTGAATGCCAACCGTGTCACATAGTTGTGATCATCAAAGTCGCACAATGAAAGGACGGCTGTACCAAAACTGTGGAATAGCACCCGTGTCCGCCCTGATCTACAATTATTTTAAAATTAGGAGGGACTACAAACAGACAGTTGAATGAAAATTAGTAGAGCGGAACCAAAAACCATTTGGTCATCTGGATGCAGTGGTGGTAGAATAGGTAAGCGCATTCTAATGTTCCCCTTTTCACACTTTATAATGCCGCACAATGTCCAGAGAAGACGTGTTAGTGGGTCGCAGGTCACGCTCATGGTTGTCCGGCGGAAAACATTGAACGCAGGTTCTATGTAATCTAGACAATGCTTCGGTACATTAGCGACATCGGAAGCTATTAATATATTGGTGTGTATAATCTCCTTTTCATTTATATCTGTAAATGATTCATCAAAATAATCAGCTGATTCCTCTTTTTTTGAATGACAGTGCAAGAAATTTAAGCACAACCAGCTGTTAGACATGGAGATTGCCGCACTGCAATCAGAGCTGCCCAAGTTCAACATCTTAGCTGAGGTATTGGGAAAATAAGGATTTTTTTCCATTGCACGTGCTGTGAGGTTCAAGGAGCATGGGTCCCGAGCAGATTGCTAGACTACTGTAATTTTTTTGAGTGATTGATATCTTGTAAAAACATTTGAGCTCTAACTCTACCAAATATTTTTAATGTTTAATGTATACCTTTCGTCTATGTAGCAGATATAAAGTGAAACCTGATTCCACTAAAAATATAAATGAAATTACTATACAATACGAACGAGCGAGACGTCACTGCCGGATAGCACAAAACCATCAGTAATGGCCAAGATGACACTGCTAGCTTAAATCACAAACCGACAGTGATGGTCATGCTACCACTACCAGCTTGAGCCATAAACCGGCACTGATGGTCAAGCCAACACTGCAAGCATGAGCTACAAACCCGCAGTGATGGTCATGCCACCACTGCCAGCTTGAGCCACAAACCGGCACTGGTGGTCAAGCCAACACTGCAAGCTTGAGCTACAAACCCGTAGTGATGGTCAAGCTAACACAGTCTATCACTGTTAGCTTAATGTACAAACACACTGTGTTGGCTTGACCATCACTTTTATGAAATTCCTCGCAAGAATAGTGAAAGAGATAGGAGACTAGAGCCTATGGACGAATAGCTCGAATGAGTGCTGCTGGAGTTTGGAGATGCCCTGGCCTGCCTTATATATAGAGCACATACAACTTTGTTTGATATCCTTGTGTAGTAAGTTTTGGCCATTCATTAGAAATCCATAGTTGGTTAGATCCCCTCTTAGACATTCGGATAAGTGACGAGGAACAGCTCCTAAAATGAGTTTGAGAACTCCGGAGACGTAAAAATATTGTTACACCCTTCAATTCCAATTAAAATCAGTTTTGATATATTTTTAGTTTTGGCTCACAACTTAAATTTCCTTTCCTTAGTTCCACATATTTTTAAACCATCAGATCTCACCAACAAGAGGGCTTTCACTATTTCCAAACACTGTAAAATTACATATTCGTTACGATCTAATCTTACGACTGAGATAGTCACTAAAATGTTTGTGGCCTTTGCTTTTTTTACTGCCTGCCTCTTGTTTAGGCAGAGGCCGTAAGGTCGCTTCAAGACTTTATATCACTCGACATATTGTTCTTTACAAATTAATAAAAGCTTTCGCTATTAAGAAAAGTCTATGGATTCGAAGGAAACATATTAAGGAGAAAGGTGCATCCAAGTAACATGTACCCGACGGACAGCCTCTCAGGATAACCCAGTCCCTAATACTTTAGCTTGACCATTTGAATTGGTAAGACGATATGTCTGAAAAAAGCAGCAGAATTATATGAGCAGTTTTGAAAATGTATGGTGTTAATTAATGTCTATGAAGTTGCATGTAACAACTAGTTCAATTCAAAAGTTTAAGTTAACGGCGTGAGGTGATCAATTCACTTATACTCTAACATTTCCTCTCACATTGTGACTCTCTCAGGCCTCAGACGTGGAATAGGAGCGAGCACCAACTATTTTATTTAGTTATGCTAACTAAGATTTAAACTCGAAACTTATGGCTTTGATACCATTTTAAGTTACATGCAATAATTAATTTAACATAAAAGTTTAAGCTGATAAGAAAAGGTGAGCTATTCACTCGTACTCAAACGATGTTAATAAACCACGAATGTGCGGTGATCTCACCTAGCATTACGAACTACCCTGTAGCCTAGTGGTGCAGCTATTTGATGGCATCTCAATGGGTCGAGTTCGACGTCCCATAGAAACCAAATTTCGAAGCTGGTTAAATGACCAACCATGTACCCCTGCTGTTCCGACTTCCGTTGTTGCCGTTTGAGAAATATATGTGGCACTGAGTTGTGGACTGCAGGCGCGCGTCTTGGCTGCTTCTGTGAGCGCGGCCTTCGCAGTTTATTCTGGTCCTACAGAGCAAAAAAAAAAAAAAAACTTCTTCTCAATCATTGCAGGGCACGGCGTCTGCCCATCTCAGAAGATATATAAGTAAACAAGACTAGCAATAGTTCAAAAATGAGCCATCTGTGAAACCGAAAGGTAGGTCCCTCGCAGAGACTGTCTGTGGTCTACACTGATGCCGTGTGAACCACGGTGTAGACAACTAGTATATTCACTGCGAGACTGCGATGCCTAATTGCCACTGTGAACCACATCCTCTGATATTTTCAGCCCGGCCTTCCCTGGGCCTTCTTCCTGCGTCCTCTCACCAACCATCTATATATGCTTCCCCGCACCATTAAAAGCTGCAGGCCAGCAGCGGATGATCATGGAGCCTATATATATAGTTAAATCATATTGAGCTTTATCTAAGCTTCTTCTTGCCAATAAGGCAAAAAACAAAAAAAAAACCCATGCTGCCCCACCTCCTGTTGATTCTGCTGAGCCGTCACTGGGAAACGGCCTCTTCGTTGGACGATGGCCAGTTCTCCTACCAAGGTTTCGCCGGCGCTAACCTTACACTGGATGGCCTCGCCACCATCATGCCCAACGGCCTCCTTGCGCTCACCAACTTCACATACCAGACAAAAGCCCACGCTTTCCACCCAATTTCAATCCACTTCCTCGACAAGTCGTCATCGATGAGGAACACCACTACCCCCCTGGCACGCTCCTTCTCGACGTCCTTCGTCTTTGCAATCGTCTCAGGATACGACGGCCTGAGCGACCATGGGCTCGCCTTTGTTGTCGCCCCGACCACAAATTTCACGACGGCAAACGCCGGGCAGTACCTGGGGTTTCTCAATGCCACAAACGGCACGGCGAGCGACCGTATCTTGGCGGTCGAGCTGGACACCATCATGAACCCTGAGTTCCGCGACATCAACAGCAACCATGTGGGCATCGATGTCAACAGCCTCATGTCGCAACGGGCCCAGCCGGCTGGCTACTACGACGAAGACGATGAAGGAGGCAGCACCTTCCGAGAACTGAGGCTGAACAGCCGCAAGCCCATGCAAGTGTGGGTGGACTACGACGGCCCGTCCAAGCAACTGAGGGTGACATTAGCTCCCTTGCATGTGCAGAAGCCTAATAGGCCTCTGCTCACCGAAGCCATCGATCTCTCCATGCTCATGGAAGAAGCGATGCACGTCGGCTTCTCGGCATCGTCAGGAGTCGTGTTCACGCATCACTACGTGCTCGGATGGAGCTTCAGCTTGGACGGACCTGCCCCACAGCTTGACATGTCCAAGCTTCCAGCCCTGCCACGCCTGGGACCCAAGCCACGGTCCAAGGTCCTAGATGTCGTGTTGCCACTCGCTACCGCGTCGCTCGTCGCTGCAGTGTTAGCTGCGGCCTTCTTCTTTGCATGGCATCGGCGCCGTTTCGCCGAGGTCCGTGAAGACTGGGAAGACGAGTTTGGCCCCAACCGTTATGCATATAAAGATCTGCATCATGCCACTGAGGGGTTCATGGAGCGGAATTTGCTGGGTGTCGGAGGATTTGGGAGAGTATACAAAGGGGTGCTTTCTAAATCCAATTTGGAGATTGCCGTGAAGAGGGTGTCACATGATTCAAGGCAAGGAGTAAGGGAGTTCATTGCCGAGGTGGCGAGCATTGGCCGTCTTCGACACCGCAGTCTAGTGCAATTATTGGGCTACTGCCGGCGAAAGGATGAGCTTCTGTTAGTTTATGACTACATGTCAAATGGTAGCCTTGACAAGTACTTGCATGATCCACATATGCCAACCATATCCTGGCCTCAAAGGTACGAGATCATCAAAGGCGTTGCATCAAGCCTATTATACCTTCACGAGGACTGGGAAAAAGTTGTCATCCACCGAGATATAAAGGCAAGCAACGTGCTCTTGGATGAACAAATGAATGCACGCCTAGGAGATTTTGGCCTAGCAAGGTTATATGATCATGGAACCGATGCTCAAACAACCCATGTTGCTGGCACCATGGGATACCTTGCACCAGAGCTTGTGCGCACTGGGAAAGCAACGCCCCAAACCGATGTATTCGCATTTGGTGTGTTTCTCCTAGAGGTTTCCTGTGGACGAAGGCCAATCCAGCATGGACAGCACGATAACCATCTTGTGTTGGTTGATTGGGTGCTTGAGCGCCACTGCAGTGGATCGATCCTCGAGGCGGTCGATCCACGGCTAACAGGGAAGTTTGACATAGAGGAGGTGACCCTCGTGCTGAAACTTGGTTTGTTGTGCTCGCACCCATTGCCGAATACTAGGCCTAGCATGCGAACGGTCAATCAGTATCTGGACCATGTCCAATTCGCTCCTGACTTGTCGCCAACTTACGTGAGCTACAGCATGCTCGCACAACTGCAGAACGAAGGGTTCGATTTGTACGTTATGTCCAAGTTCTGCCCAGCGTCGGCGTCTAGCGTTGGCGCGCAGTCCTGTGGATCTTCAGGGACGGTACTAGCTGAGGGCAGATAAAGCTGTCCGCGTATTTAATTTATTTTAGTGGGTTCATTTACGAAAAAGGTTATCTTTGTGGCCTGGTCATCAATAAATTTGTGATCCTAGCTCCAAGCTGGTTCTCTTTTTTTTTGGTTATTTTCTTTTCACAATTAACCATTGATTCTATTTTCACACTACATTTTATTTATTGTACAGAAATTAACTTAACTGCTAGTTAAATCCTCATGTCTTCCTACAGGCAAAAAACATATTTTTTAGATACAGAATAGTTCATATCTGTCTTCTATCAAATGATAGAATCAGACCAATTATTGCAAAAGTTCACCTCATAGGCAGTGACACCGACTGCCAACAAACATATTCGCAGCCGACGAAACTCAAAACCGAAACAAGTCAAAGATTTGACTAAACATAACCAATATGCCTTGCAGATAACCACCCATTGAAACTTAAAAATTACAGTGATGACGTCTCTAGATATTGAACAACTAATATTAGCTGGTCTCACAGATCATCATGTCGTTGCAGATTTGCCCAATGTCGAAGCGAGTGTGTTCCCCTAAAAAGAACTTGCAAAAAAGTTTGTCTACATTTGTTCAAAAACCACCTCATTTCTTGTTATCCAAATTGCCCAACAGAGTACAGAGTGCAGATATTTTTGTTAATAACAATGAATTAGGCAAAAAAACACATATAAATCAAGTAATCAAACAATACGTAGCTAATTTATATGAAGGCAAAGGAATCGATTCTATTGAAAGTTTGGAACGTCCTCAACGTAAGCATCTATCTATACTATAAGGAACCAATCAAAACTATACTAGGTCCACCGCCCAATACAGGTGAGGCGTCTATGATGCTACAAAAGTGGTTTTAATTTTGGTGCTCTCTAGAGCATTTTGGTTTAATTTAGCTGATTTGGTTCTTGCCACTTGCGGATAAGGGATGCGCAAGGATGGCAGTAGCAGTTCCCTAGACCTAGATCCCATTTAAAAGAACTTTGCCAATGAGTCTGCAGTTTCCTTTTGAGAAGAGGAGAGTGATGATGTGGTGTGTGAAAATAGCCCAGGCGTGGTGCGAGATATTGAGATGGCTGCAATCGAATTGCTTGCTGCAACTGACGAAAGATTCCCGCCTAGAAATGTTTATGATATTTTTCTAAATCTTGTTCGTACCTACTATACTGAAAGTTTATTTTCTTTCACTCCGTAGTATGTGTGAAGTTGATGGAACGACATACCCTTCCCCTAGGTCTTGGCTCCCTGTTATATGGTACGTGGGAAAAGCCCGTGATGTGGACCAAAATAAGTTTTGAGATCTAACCAAAATAACTTGTGGTACAAGATATGCTAACCTATCCAAAATAACGTGGACAGTACTATCAGGTGAATGAACCTTGACACTCGTCTAACGCTCTCTCTCAATCTCAGCCACTAATTGTTGTTGAACTTCAGTAACTTCATGGCAGGGGAGAGCTTCAGTAAAACTAGCAAAGAGTTGATTGCCCAAGTCAATGAACCAGATGTCCAATATAACTTGTCCTGGAAGGCGCCCTGGGGAAGGCGTTGTAGTGCCCTCCGTCATATTCTGCCTTAATCCCTCCATCACCAGGAGGACCATGGTCAATGCAACAAGGCCGAAGAGTCTGCACCACCACATCCGAATTGCATGCTATCCGACTTGAAGAGTTGAGAATCGGACTTCAATCCCGCCTCTGCCTCTTCTCCTCTAACCCCATCCACGCGGCTGTGGCGATCAACATGTGTGTGCACCGGAATTTGGAAGAGGAAACACGACAGCAGAAAATCCAAAGACCGTGTAGGTCGGAAGAAGTCAGTGTCTGCTAAATTTTTGGATGAATTGGAATTGGCTATTTTGTAAAAAAGGTCGGCAGACCACGTTGCATCAGAGGGAGAAACACATCGGACTTTACAGAAGGGGAAGGATTAGAGTGAAAGTTATCATTGAAATTAGGAAAGTTTTGTAACAATTCCCGGATATACATAGTAGACACCGGCCATTGTAAAGAAGACACACCAATTTATCAAAAAAGGGTCAACCGCTTCAAACCATAACTTTTTTCGCACTAGGAGTAGGAGTAGAGTAGATCTCGGCGAGTTGTTCAACTAGCAGGCTTCAGCGGCGCAGACCAACCACTGGTTTGCCTTTAAGTTCCATCACAGTTTATATCATCGCGTTGTGAGGCTGCATCGGCTTCATCCGAGCTCTTGCTATCTTTGATATAAGCCACTTATCGGTTTCTATATGAGTTTTATGTCCGTAGTGGCTCGATCAGTAACTTATTATAGCCCTGGTAGAGCTAGTTATCGATTTCTTTTCAACATTGTAAGGCTGCATCGGCTCTGATCGATCTCGTATAAATATTGACAAGGATTAGTTGTCTAGTTTAATCTCATAAGATTAGTGAGTTATTGCTTGATTGTTTTAGTAGATTTGCTAGCTTTTGATTCTTGTTATATTTGTTATTTTACTATTTATAGCAAAAATCACCCTACCCAAATGAGATTGAGATAGATCGGCATCATATCCTCTTAGATTTCTTGTCTTGTTGCTTATATCATGTTTAATCTTGTTTTGACAATGGACCCGGCCTTATTGGCTGTTTTATTTCAATCATGATCGAAGATAGCCTGTGGTCATAGGTAGAAAAACAAAGTGAACAATAATTTAGTTGTTTTTTTAGGAACAGGAGGAGGTTTGACCTCCTACTGGATTTTATTAAAAAAAAGAGTTACAAAAAGATTACAAAGCTCCACTCAGGAGATTAGGAAACAAAAAAGGTTACCAAGAAAATAAGAAAATTAACAAAAAGGCTTCTAGCTATGAACACATGAGGGGTTTTACATCTTCTTTTGCTCGAAGGACAATCTGAGCAAATTCTTTACGGAAGATCATGTTGCACCTTTGAATAGAACTGTAATTTAGTTTTTACCTATCTTTTACTCTAAAATGGTCTAGAAGATCAACACTTAAAAGAGTTACAAAAACACTGCTAAAAAGATGGTTACAACGCGGACATCTGTACTCACACATACCACAAACTAGTTACCGAATGAGAGATCCTGTTCAGTGCAGCACACTATACAATTGTCATCTTCCGATGTTTTTCTACTGCAACTCATTCGTGGAGTCAGCCTTCACGATTTTCGTACAACGGTTCTTTCGTAGTGTGACGACCGACGACTACGACTTTGATCATAATAATGCTCGAGGAGATTTTGGTACTGTTAATAGTGCACTCAATGGACCAAATACAGGTCAACACTCTTGACTCTTTTGGTGGATCGGAAATGAGTGAGACATCATTTCAGTCCAACGTAGCAGTGACCTTGACTGCGATGTCTGCTATTTTCAATATTCCAGGAAAATTCTACGGACTTGCGTGACCGACCAGTTGTAGGACGCTCGTTTCTAGTCAAAGTCTTGCCGTAGTATAGCTTATTAAGAAGACTTGTTACGAAGACCTGAAGTCTAAAAGATGCGACAAGGCAAGCCATAGCCCGACATTTTGCTACGACGTTTCAGCATGGTGTCAGCCGCGATTTTCGTACATCCGTCCTTTCATGCGAGGACCGACGACCGACGACCGCAAGACTTTGACCATAACAATGCGCATGCCTCTCAACCACACCACACGGTTACTTGTTGTCTTTGCGAAAATTTTTTTATAAAACTCCTATCTAATGATTTGACAAATAAACTTTATATTTTTTAAATTAGCAAAATCATAGGATGGATTGATATATATGCAAGCTCGTGATCGACTTGATATCCCGTTTCGCGTGCTATTCTCACGCGCGCTCTTCCCTCCCGCGCCACCGGGTTTCCTTTTTTCCCATAAATTCCTTTTTTCAAGTGAATAATGGCAAATCATTAAAGATTGACTCTTTTTACCTTTGTCATATTTATTTGGGACTTGGCAAACTCATAATTTTGCCAAATAAAAATGCAAAACCGTTGAAGTTGCTCTTACTAGAATTACATTATCCTTTTTATATTAACTATGTTTATTCTTATATTTAATAATCTTTAAAAATAGAAGTATCTTAAATTAAAGAGTTATCAACTACAAAGTGATTGACCTTATGGACCTCTACAACTTTGATGTTATCATTATTTTCATCTAAGATCATTTGACTGTTCCAAGAATATTTGGTCATATAATTAAGCAACTCAAATTAAAACCCAACCAATTAAAAAAAGTTTAAATATCGTCGAGCTCTATAATTTTGATAAATGGTTTTATGAAGCAAGCTATAGTGGAGCTAGAGCGGTTTTTGAGGGACACTGCTGCATGATTTAGTGGGCTATATAGCATTATAGCAGAATAAAGGGCTAGAGCCATATTTTTAGTAGCTGCCGCTAAATTCTATAGCCCCCTATTTAAAATGTTAATTCTTATAGAAAACTGGTGTCCCGAATGTTCGAATGCGCTCGAAGTACTTCATTTCATCGGACGTGTGACCATCGTGGGAAACAGGAAAATTTGTTGGCGAAGACACTTGTGCAACTGGATTGCAAGCTCGACTAAGTACACCCCCCCAATCTCTCGACCCCCGAGCGCGCTCCCTGGGTAACTCAGTGGGAGACCGCTGCGCCGCCCCTACTTCCCCCTCCTGGCCGTCCTCCGATCGCTGTTGCTGCCTACCGGCGTGCGGCGGCAGCAGCCTGCAGTGCTCCTAAAAAAAGGAGGTGCTGCGTCGTCCTCCTCTCTCCTCCACCCTCCCCCACTCTCTCTCCCTCTCAACCCTCGACAACCTCGACTTTCGGTGCTTCCCCAGCGTCCTTGTTGATTGGCCGACCAGATCTGCCCCCCCCCCTCCGCCCCCCTTGGCCGGATCCTTCTCCCTCCTTGGCGAATCTTCTCCAGGCGGCAGAGGATCGGACGACAATGGCCTCCCTCCAGTGCCTTTTCGGTCTGGCGCTCGAAGACCGGCGGGATAGACAGAATCGTGACCTCTGGGTCAGATCTGATGCCTCCCGTGTCAGATCCAGCACTGACCAGGTGGACTTCGCCACCAGCTGGGGCGCGGGTGTCACGTGCTTGGGGCAGTGGCTCGGTGTGGGCTGTCGCCGGCCGCCGGCCGTTGCATCTCGTCCCTGTCACTCGTGGCTTGGCATGCATGGCCCACTGCTTTGCCTGCGTCGTGTGTTGGGTGCGCATGGTGTGCCGGTCTCACGTGGCCTGACGGGACAGGTGGCTGGCTGCTGCTGCTGCTTGGCATTCTAGTGGTGTGATGATGTTGCTGATGAGTCGTCTACATCTGCGGTAAGAATTAGGGCAAAAATCCTGCCCTATTGCTCTGGATTGGCGGCGGTGGCATAGCATGTGTCGTTGACCTCCTTGGAGGTGTCGCTGAAGCTTCTTCTTCTGGACCAGGCTGGGGGCGAAAGTCCTTCTCAAGTGCTTTCCAACATGGTTGGCATCTGTGGATGTCAATTCCCTTCTTGAAGGCTTTGATGGAGTAATATTGTAGCTCTTCGCCCACTACCCTCCACCCACTACCCTCTGCCGTTGCTTCGTCGCCGTGGTTGCTTGGTTTATTGGCGGATGATTTGCCACCATTGCTCTGGATGATCTTTCTGTGGGTGGATGCTTTGCCATCATGGCCTAGTCTCTGGCGTAGCAAACCATTGCGTTGGCTTTTATTGCAGGCACAGTTGTAGCTCTTGTTGTAGGTTTGTCTTGAGGGCAGTCGCTCTCTCTTATATATCTTTGTTTGTTTTTTTGTTATTCCAGATTACTCACTACTATCTTAGTAGTTTGTAATCTGCGCTAGGAGGGTTCTCTCATAGCCAACTTATAATTCACTCCTCTTAATGAAAAATGGGCTATATCCCCCGGTCGTAAAAAAAGGAAAATTCGTTGGCCAAGGTATGTAACCAAAGTACGAGCTCATGGAATCTAAGAAAAGAGTTTTATGACATGCCCAGAATGATCAGCCTTAGCCCTGCAGCTTCCTATCAGTGATTGCAGATGCTGACCGGTTCTCACTACTACACAACAAGGATATAAGATCACTTTCTTGCAACATAACTGTCAACGTGTTCCAACAAAATTTTATAGTAACACAAAATAGTGTGTTATAGACTTCGGTTGTAAGACAAAACACTTTTTCCATAAAAATATGTTACTAACAGTAATTATAATAACTCAAAATTAATGTTACAAGCAAAATGTTATGGAAGTGTTTTAAGTTGTAACACATTAATGGAACATATGAGAATGTGTTACAAATATTGTCATGTAGTAACACAGAATAATGTCACAGTCCAAGTGTTACAAAGATTCGTAGAGCAATCGTCCCCTAGGCTCTTCGCTTCACTCAATTCCCAATGCTCACGTGCATTCATCCTTGCGCGATGGACCCAGACTGGGGTTATAAACCCATATACCCTCATAGCTATACAATGGCCGCATCGGAGGAGGTGACCTAGCCCGCACGGATGACCCATGCATGTCACAAAATAGGTCAGCGTGATCCACAGATGTACGAGATTACTTCATGAACAAGCAGAATCTGTTCGGATATGCTAGGTATCATATCCCCTAAGGATACTTTCCTTATAACCCATCAGGACTAGATTAAATGGACTTGTAAACCCTACCCCCTGGCTATATAAGGTGGGTAGGGACACCATCGGTCAACTCATCTCATATCAATACAACATAACAGAGCACATGATGTAGGGTATTACATACCTCAACAACCCAAACATGTACAAATCATGCGTCTTGTGCCTCTGTTTACATCTAGTTCATCGTCTAGCGCACCTCCACTGATTCATTTACTACTGTGGGCGTACCCTTTGGTAGGCTGTCGATGATATCTCATCGACAATGGTGCGCCAGGTAGGGTTCTAACCAACGGCCTTCTGCTTAGTCGTTCGCTTTCACCCGGTATGAGAAAATTACATATTTAGGACTACAATCATCATGCATTGTAGTTCTGGGTCTCTAATCATTGACTTCGTAAAAAATAGGCATCCAAACATTTAGCCACATGATTTTCACCAGACCATGTGGGACCAACCCATTCCAGTTGAATCCTAGATAGCAGTTCACCCGACGGCTCAGATAAGAGCCAATGTCAGATGCAAAAAGGGGCTCGATGGCTCCTCATCACCACAATATGTGAAGGAGATGTACTATGGATGTAGTCAAAAGGATGGTGAAAAGGGAAGGCTCGATGGCTCAAGGGTGTGTCAGAGCATGCTCAGGACGCCC
>CM041631.1:49954807-50031663 GCA_023333625.1 Bothriochloa decipiens
GCCCCTTAGATCAACATCATGTGGCTTAGATCCAAAGTTTCAAGTTTACACAAGTCAACATCATGGTCCTACAGCACATGCCTTCTATACGAGCCCTGCACATGGGAAGGGAAGGCTTGGTCTCCGCCACTCTTCTTTCTTTCGAATCTTCTCATCATCTTCCCACCAGCGACCTTCCCAATGTCTCCCCATGCTCCAGTGCCTTCACGGGCGTGGCGAGCCTCCACCCAACATTATACCCATCAGCCTTCGCAGAGTTCGTCAGTTGTGGCGAAAGGCTTCTGCAAGTTTCCTGCTTAGAACAAAGTGAATGCCACTGTTTGCATTCTAATTAATTTTGTTAAGATCTGTGAGGGGAAAACAAAAAACAGAAGTCTGCCTTCATATCGGATATATGGACTCTGGGTATGGTCACCGCCCCCATACACAACATGTCTGAGCTATCGGCCCAAGAGCCATTAAGGAGGAAGCGTGCAAGGGCATGCATGCCACCAATGCGGCGAGCATGGCATGCTACCAAGGCTACCATCGGATAGTCAGCTTTCGGGTACCCATTGCCATCTTTAATTGTGTTAAACCTTTTTAGGCATGATGTGGCATTTCCTACTCTAACACATTTCCACTTCTATCATGGAACTTCTCAGAGATCCAAATGGAAACTTTTTTTTGTGAACAAGATCCAAACAGAAACTAAGAGAATAATACGCTAATGTTATGTGTCTGGCGAAAAAAAAACGAATAAAAGAGCTCTGTGGCTGGCGTGGCCTGGTGGCTCTTTCCACGAATCGAACGGGGTCAACAGTCAAGGAAGAAGACTTGGCTGCGCTGCAGTCTGGAGTGGTGACCAGTGAGAATGAAGACGGTTGTCGTCCAATAGATGCGACGACTGTAACGATGAGTCGAGTACTCCATCAGCATGTCTACATAAAGACACCAAATGCTTAGCCTACGGCAAAGGCATAGCAAAGGCTGTCAACTGGCACATCTTTAGAGATGGAGGGTCTTGAAAGAGAGACGAGCTCGTCATCCCTCCATCGAGATCTACCCTCCTTTGCAAACGATGAGCGCCCCGATGAGTTAGAATTGGCAATGGAGCAGCCCCATAATGGTGCTGCAAAAACAGAGCATGTGCCTGAAAACCTGTTGCTTGACAGCAGCAATTTGGGAGCTTTGAAGAGGCGTGCGTTCATCGACAGTCTTCTAAAGAACGTCGAAGATGACCACCTCCGCTTTCTGCACAGACAAAGGGAAAGAATTGACAGGCACGTTTTGTTTTTTAAGTACAACTTTTGTCTGTAGATAAAACTCTGTTTTATACAACTTTTGTTTTCTGGGATTCGTATCCACAGGGTTGGTATCAAGTTGCCAGTGGTGGAGGTGAGGTATAACAATCTGTCTGTGCAGGCAGAGTGCAGAACTACTACTAATGGAAATCATCTCCCATCGCTATGGAATAGTACCAGGGGAATTTTCTCAGTAAGACGACACTGACATGATTAATTTTATTATGGACTAGATAAGAGCATCTGAGGCAACAATTATTCGTTAAAAAAAATCACTTTGGAAATTCGTATACTTTTACGATGCTATCTTGAATAATTGACTGACTTACTAGTTTTTCCTTTGATTCATAGAGCTCTTTGAAGTTGTTTGGCTTAAAAACGAAAAGAGAAAAAATCAGCATTCTAGAAGATGTGAGTGGAATCGTCAAACCCTGCAGGTATGTGCCATGTCTCAAGCATTTTATTATGGAAAAGAACAATATATACGGCCTTCAATTAGTAATAATAAGATAGTAAGTCAAATGTGAGTATTTCTCACTGTCCTATGGGCTCTGATTGGGTATATTCTCATATTTGTAGATTGACTCTTCTATTGGGACCTCCAGGATGTGGCAAAAGCACTCTTTTGCAAGCACTTGCTGGGAATCTTGATATATCTTTAAAGGTGCAAACACTATCTTCCTCTCATATAACCATTATTAATAAAAACTAGTTGATTACCCCGCACCTCGTATTAATAAAAACTAGTCGATTATCATGTGTGGTGCTCTGAAAATTGTGATTTAGTGGATTGCATGGTATGATGATTTGAATAATAAAATGCTTATGTGCCTTGCTGACATGGAGATGACAGTTGCATATGATAGGGGATGTTATTTGCATGTGCAGTGTATTGCCTAGATGGATAGCTTACATATTGAGAGAAATAACTTGTGGAGTTTTCTTAATAAGAGTATAAGATTTAGGACCCTACTGGGTAATAGCCCTACGTCTAGTTCTTCTTTACTAGATCTTGTTCGGTACGTAGGTGTAATACCCTAGCCCATTTGAAGCCTACTAGCGGTGGTTTGTGGCCCAAGTGGCCTAGTTGTGGTTTGATCTCGATCTGTGGTGCAGATTTATTAACATATTGGAAGTATAGGTGATTGAGCACCACTTATAAGCCATGTTGTGCGAGCCATAACATCTTCAGGTTAAACCTCTAACGGGAAGCAAGGACAAAAGTATAAGTGAGATGCTATGTACATGACCCCACCCCATAAAAGGGCTAGGCTAAGCCGAGAGGTGTTTCCGGGCCTCGGCCACATGAGTGGCAGGCTACCTTAGTACGTTAACCCTAAGTGGGGTGAATGCCCCTAGCACGTTTGAAGCCTAGTCGTGATAGTTTTGTGGCTAGAGTGGCCCAGTTGTGGTTTGGTGTGAATATGGTCCTGGTTTTGAAGGTGAGTGTATACTCTAGCCCGTTTAAAGCCTAATAGTGATGGTTTGTGGGCCAAGTGGCCTAGTTATGGTTTGGTGTGGATGTGGTGCTGGTTTAGAACCATATTGAAAGTGTAGTTGATTGAGGGTCAACTTATAAGCCATGATAGCGCCTCAAGGTTTATCCTTTTATACCTAACAAGGACAAAAGCATAAGCAAAGTGTAACGAAGACAAAAGTATAAGCAACGTCCTATCTATATGCGCACTCACCCCATGGAAGGGCTAGGCTAAAGAGCATTTTAGTTGGCAGGATACTACATTAGGTTATAGCTGTTGTGTCGTCCAACGTGTCACTACTTGTCCTTCTATATTCAATATTGATTTCCCTTGTCCCTTTATATAGTATACTAGTTGGGTCGTCTAAAGTGTTACTACTTGTCATACGCACCCCTTGTCCCCTTGTCCCTTTATACAGTTCTATATACTTTCTTCGTAAATAGAACATGTCATCGGATCCTAGGTATGGTTCCACCCTATAGAAAAGTAAGAAACTGGTCCATCCGTCATGTCCCTGCCCTCCACCGTAGTTTTTAAGACCGGACCAGAGATCGAACTGGTGAACGTCTCGGTTCATGGTTCAAATGATCTAAGAGTTTGGACCGCCGGTTCAACACGGCTCAAATAAAGTGCATATATACTCAAGACAAAAACACCAGCATAGCCCAATGGTTGTGCCACAGCTCCCAAAAGCTAAGCAGGAGGGTTCGAATCCCCTCCCAGCACGTTTAGCCCCCTTTTCACTATTTCTCCACCTCCTCCCACGTGACCAACATTATCCTTTCACTCAGTAACTCTCGTTCCTCCGTCCACACCACTGCGATGGTCGGCGCGGCCACGAAGGCCAAGGGCCGCTGGTGCGGCCCACACTTCGGTGAGGAGAACAGGCTTTTCCTGGACCTCCAAGCATGTAGGTCGCGAAGGCCAACGACGGTTGTGCTTGGCCGTGGCGGCCATGGATGATGTGGGCTTGGCGCTGTCGTCCTCCGATGCAGCCGTCCGGCACCACCACCCGGCAGCAGTCGCCACCATGAGTGCCGCCTTCGGCGGCATCGACACGGGGACCTCGTCGTCATTCATGAACTGGTGTCCCCTACAGCCCGCAGCTATACACGGGTGCAGCCCGCAAGCCGGCGTGGAGGAGGCGCACTTCCCTAGGCTTATAGGCGTTGTGGTCCTCCGTACGTGGGTACAGCTTGCACGCCGGCGTGGAGGAGGCGCACTTTCGTAGGCTTCTAGGCGTTGTGGTCCTCCGTGGCGTCCGATGTCGGCACAGGTCGCATGTTGTATAGGAAGGAGCAGTGGAGCATAGGAGTTGGAGAAGGCTAGATCTGGAAGATGAACATGAGAGGAGAGCGCCGGAGGAGAGAGAACGTGTGGGGACAACGGGGACAACGGAAGTAGGGGCCTGCACATCTTTTGCCATCCATCTTAGTAGCCGTGCAGGTTCCTAAAACAAACTAGTATTATGGGATAGAGAGAGTACTGGGTTAGAAAGGAGAGATCATGTCAAATGCTCTCTTAAGTACAATGCAGAAGCTCATAAAACATGCACACTCATCACTATAAACACGCGTACGTAAACTTTATCCCAATCAGCATGTCTGAAGGACAACGCATGCACACTCACCACTATAAACATATATGCGTCAACTCTAAGCACCTATCAAGAAGTGAGCCAGCGGATCGAGAGTTCAAATATAGCAGGGAGTCACGAATGGCGCTGAATCTAATTTATCTGTTGGCTCCCTTATCTTGCAAGTATTTCTAGTCGTGAGCCCCCTTTTGTGGAACATAATACTTTGTGGGCCTCCATCTTATGCGGGCTGCTTGGCCCATTCTCTGTTAGATGAGAGACACACCAACAGGCCCTCGTGTGCTGCAGGGTCGAACTACATCTTTGTTGAAGTCTTAGTCTCTTAGATGCCTTCAGATCTCCTGTGTAGCTTTGTTCAGATGCCGTCGATCTTCCTTTGTCTCGTGTACAGAATCTGTGGAGGACAACCAATTGGATTTCTACGGTTCAAGAAGATTTACCCATCTGTGTTATTTTCTTGCAAAACACAACAGTAGATTCCATTTCTACTTTCGGGATGTTGGGCGTCAATGACCCAAACCTCGCCAGGGACATGTTCAATGGGTGGGTGACCCTGGCTAAGGTGCCCAGTGTCCTACATTCTGACGCAATCATGCCAGGATCCTTCAATTTGGACTCGGGGAAAGCTTCTCTAAACCATCCCCTCAAGTGTATCCTTATTGTTTGGTGCGGTTGCTGGCTCAAGACACATGGATTTATACGGGTTGAAACCCCTATATTGGTTAATAACCAACGTCCAATTCTTTTGTATTAGATATCTTGTGCTGTAGGATATGCCGATGGATGATTGTGTTGTACAGTGTGACTAGTTATCCATTCGCTAACCTGGGCACCCTCGTCCCTTCTTATATAGTTTATTACAAAGTACAGTCCTAAATCAAATTTCATGTTAGGATGACAACAGAGTCCGACTAGCCTTAAATCTATCCTATCAAGTATTATTCCTTGTTCAAGACCCAAGGCCGCTAATGGTTCGTTTATGACATATGGTCCTTGATGGACCTCCGTCTTGTATGGGCTTGGCTCATCCCTTTGTTAGATGACTTGCTCGGTCTCCTTGGGATACCTGTGGTGTAACCACACACAGTATGATCGAGATGACAAGAAATAATTGTTGGCATGGTTCGGACATGTTTGAACCCTGCACTATTTACTGGTTCAAATAAGTGGTTATTCGTGCAGCAATTACTTCTACCAAGTGCTGCATAATGATTTCTCTAATGTATGGTCCAAGTACTTTTTTGAGAATATACTATTTTCATATCGGCTTTTAATTAAATCAATAATCAAAAGAACACACTATATTATGGGTACATACGGGGTACTCCTGCTAAAGATACCACCACAATAACAGGAGGGTAACATGCAGCTCAAATGCCCTTTAGGCGGTGCCACTACCTAGCTACGTAAGATGACCCAGATGGGCGCTGCCAGTTCTGAGTGTTTCCCCAGCATCAGTTCCATGCTATATTTGCTTTGTAGGCAGCACAAACTATGCACACTCTCCTACGAACATACGTATGCAAAACCTACCTCTATAAACACCCTCGAGAGAAGGGCTGGATAGATCATGAGATTAACAAAGTCATCATAGATGCCTTACTATTGACCGGCTCGTCGGCTACCATCGTATCCAAGAATAAATTCTAAAAAATACAAGAACAAGTGCCAAATCAAAGACTTAACCTAGTTCAACAAGCTGAGCTATGCTCAGTTCGCTAACTATCACTTAATATGCTTCAGGAGTCAATGGCAAAAACAGATTAGACTACCAATTCTTTTCATAGTAACCATTTGGATGCTGCGTGCTGAGTTCACGCAGGCCAATACGACGCTCCTTCTATTACAAAATTACGCACATCTAGATGTCTTTTGGAAGAGAAAGCTAATATATATTTATCATTTTAATGTTATAATATTGCAAGATAATACTAAGGACAACAAATTTTCAGACAAACTAAATGTAAATATGCAAGCTTTTGCAGGTAACAGGGAATATTTCTTACAATGGTTATCAACTTGATGAATTTGTACCTGAAAAAACAGCTACATATATAAATCAATATGATTTGCACATACCTGAGATGTCTGTGAGGGAAACACTAGACTTTTCATCCCAGTGCCAAGGTGTTGGAACAAGACCAAGTAAGTCCAATGGAGACTCCTCCAAAAAATACATTGTCAGAAGAAAGTTCTTAATTAATTACAATATTTCTTACTCGCTAATTTTCTTTGCCCATAGAAATATACAAGGAGGTGATCGCAAGGGAAACTGTGGCTGGGATCATACCTGACGCGGACATAGATCTATACATGAAGGTAAAAAATGTGTTCCCCTTTTATATACTGGCTGGCACCATCCTTTATCACTCATCATTATCATCACCATAGCCTTTTTTCTAAGCAAGTTGGGATATGCTAGAGATAAAACCTGAAAAAAACCGGTCATACAGTAACACATAAAAGTCATGGTTAGGCACGTAGATGGCTAGTCTCCGAGCGCTCCTATCCATAGCTAAATCCTTGCAGATATCCCACTCCTTAAGGTCTCTCTTAACCGACTCATCCCAAGTCAGTTTAGACCCACCTCTGCCACTCTTTATATTTTTGTTCCGCTTTAGAACCCCACTACGCAACGGCGCCTTAGGAGACCTTCGTTGAACATGCCCAAATCATATTAACCGATGTTGAATCAACTTCTTCTCAATTGGTGCTACCCCAACCCTATCCCGAATATCATCGTTCCAGACTCTATCTCTCCTAGTGTGCCCACAAACCCAACGCAACATACGCATCTCCGCTACACTCAGTTGTTGGACATGTCGCCTTTTTATAGGCCAACATTCCGCACCGTATAACATCGCCGGGCGAATCGCCGTCCTATAGAACTTACCTTTTAGCTTCTGAGGCACCCTTTTGTCACAGACGACACCAGAAGCTTGACGCCATTTCAACCAACCGGCTAAAATTCTATGTCTAACATCCTCATCAATGTCTCCATCCTTTTGTAGCATTGATCCTAGATACCGAAAGGTATCCTTCTTGGCCACCACTTGTCCATCAAGACTAACGTCTTCCTCCTTGCGCCTAGTCATGCCGAAATCGCACCTCATGTACTCGGTCTTGGTCCTACTAAGTTTGAAACCTTTCGACTCTAACGTGTGCCTCCATAGTTTTAACTTCCTATTAACCCCTACTCTACTCTCATCAACTAGCACCACATCATCAGCAAAGAGCATACATCAAGGCATATCCTCTTGTATGTCTTTTGTGACCTCATCCATCACCAAAGCAAATAGATAAGGGCTCAATGCTGACCCTTGATGTAGTCCTATCTTAATTGGAAAGTCACCGGTGTCACCATAACATGTTTGAACACACGTCATGGCATCCCCGTACATATCCTTGATGAGGGTAATGTACTTAGTTGGGACTTTATACTTTTCCAAGGCCCACCACATGGCATTTCTTGGAACTTTGTCATATGCCTTCTCAAGGTCAATAAAGACCATGTGCAAGTCCTTCTTTTGCTCCCTGTATCTCTCTATCAGTTGACGTATTAAGAAGATCGCCTCCATGGTCGACCTACCAGGCATAAACCCAAACTGGTTTTGGGTTACACTTGTCTCTCTTCTTAGGCGATGCTCAATAACCCTCTCCCAAAGCTTCATCGTATGGCTCATCAGCTTGATCCCACGATAATTGGTACAACTTTGAACATCTCCGTTGTTCTTGAAGATCAGTACTAATATACTTCTCCTCCATTCTTCAGGCATCTTGTTGGACCAAAAAATAAGGTTAAAAAGCTTAGTTAACCAATCTATCACTTTGGCACCTAGGCATTTCCACACCTCAAGGGGGATACCATCCGGGCCCATTACTTTACCTCCATTCATCTTCTTCAAAGCTTCCCTGATCTCTGTCTCCTGGAATCTCCTCACAAAGCGTTTGTTGGTATCGTCAAAGGAGTCGTCCAACTCAAGGGTAGGACCCTCATTCTCCTCATTGAACAACTTGTTAAAGTACTCTCTCCATCTGTCCTTGATCTCCTCATCCTTCATCAGAAGCCGGTCTGTTCTATCCTTGATGCATTTGATTTGGTTGATGTCCCTTGTCTTCCTCTCGTGGATTCTAGCCATCCTATAAATGTCTTTCTCTCCTTCCTTTGTGCCTAACCGTTGATAAAGGTAATCATATGCCTGACCTTTTGCCACACTCATAGCTCGCTTTGCAACTCTCTTTGCTATTTTATAGCCCTCGATGTTGGCTGCACTCTTGTCCTGGTGGAGACGCTTGAAACACTCCTTCTCCCTAATAGCCCCTTGTACCTCGTCATTCCACCACCAAGTGTCTTTCGCTTCCCGTTTGCCTCCCCTACTCACGCCTAACACTTCTGAAGCCACCTTCCACACATATGTTGCCATCTTTAGCCACATGTCATTTGCATCTTTTCCTTATTCCCAAGGCCCCTCGCCTAGCATCCTTTCCTTAAACGTCTGTGCCGCTTCCCCTCTAAGGTTCCACCACTTCGTTCTCACAATCTTGGCTCGATTGTCCCAACGGACACGTACCTGAAAGCGAAAGTCAGCCACCACAAGCTTATGTTGAGGGACAACACACTCACCAGGTATCACCTTATAATCTAGGCAAGCACGTCTATCCACCCTCCTCGTAAGGATAAAGTCAATCTGGCTCGAATGATGTCCACTATGAAAGGTCACTAGGTGGGATTCCCTCTTCCTAAAGAGGGTGTTCGCTATCAACAAATCATAGGCCAACGCGAAATTCAAAACATCCTCTCCCTCTTGATTCCTACTACCGTACCCAAACCCACCATGCATCCGCTCAAAACCTACATTAGTCGCGAAGACCCTTGCTCATTTTGCACTACACCGGGGCGCCGATGTGGCGCGCCACTTAGGATGTGACGACCCGATCCTTGCTCTCTTGACACCGTGTCCAGATCACGACACGACGCGTCACGGGGGTGACGACCCTGCCCTTGCATATTTAACACCATACCCGGGTTCCGGCATGGCGCGTCGCTAAGAGGGTTACGCCCCAACGGGATTCTTTTAGGTTTCATCTCTATAAAAGTGGCTAAGTTTTTATGTTGGCTCGCCAAACCTAACGCAACCCTCCTCCTTTATCAGGGCTTGGGACCTGCTATGTTGGGACACGAAAGCACCCCGCCATAGGCGGAGTTGGCACCATCCTTTATCACTCTACAAAAAAAAGGAATATGCAACACCTGATTATTTGAGTTAAGGAACAATGTAATTTACTGTGAATGGAATATATTGTGTAACTGTTCTAGCTAGAATAATATTAAAATTAAGGTAGCTTCCAATTAATCAACACTTCTATTTCTATTAATGAAACATGTTCGGTTTTCAAAAGTAAAGTGGCCACTGCAGGCAATAGCGGCTGAAGCTTCCAAGAGAAGCCTACAGACAGACTATATTTTGAAGGTATATATCTCCAAAACATACAAGTTTATGAATAACTTGGTGGTGAAGGTAGATAGTGACAATATACTAACATAATCAAAGCACTGATTTATTTGAAGATCATGGGGCTAGAAATATGCGCAGACACGATGGTTGGGGATACAATGAGAACAGGAATATCAGGGGGTCAAAAGAAAAGATTAACCACAGGTATAGTACAGCAAATATGACAGGGGATTAGGTAAATACATTCTCCAAACATGAAGACCTTGTAATAATCTTTCACTTGCTTGCGCCAGCTGAGATGATTGTGGGACCTGCAAAAGCATACTTTATGGATGAAATATCAAATGGTCTGGATAGCTCTACCACTTTTCAAATAATAAACTGTTTCCAGCAACTGACGAACATCAGCGAATATACGATGGTTATTTCACTTCTTCAACCAACACCTGAGGTATTTGATCTTTTTGACGACTTGATATTAATGGCCGAAGGAAAGATTATCTACCATGGCCCTCGAAATGAAGCTCTCAATTTTTTTGAGGAGTGTGGGTTCATATGCCCAGAAAGAAAAGAGGTGGCAGACTTTCTCCAAGAGGTAATAATTGTTCTCAATCACAAAAAAGCTGTAGCATTTGACATATAATTTGTATGTTCATGAAACCAGTTTTTTTTTCTAAATACGAAATCATTAGGTGCTGTCCAGGAAGGACCAACAACAGTACTGGTCTGGTCCAAATGAATCATACAGATATATCCCACCTCCTGAATTATCAAGCATGTTCAAGAAAAGTCATAGAGGCAGAAAACTAGATGAACCAAGTGTTCCTCCGAAAAGTAAACTGGGCAAGGAAGCTTTAGCATTTAATAGGTATTCGCTACGAAAACTGGAAATGTTCAAAGCCTGTGGAGCAAGGGAAGCACTCCTAATGAAAAGGAGTATGTTTGTGTATGTCTTCAAAACAGGCCAGGTTATGCTTCATTCTATGGTGCCCTTTCCTGTATGTATGAAATAAATTATGAGTCTAACTGAGGCTTATTCCTCAATGCAGCTTGCCATTATTGCTCTCATGACCATGACTGTATTCCTTCGAACTCGCATGGCAGCAGATCTCACTCATGCAAATGATTATATGGGAGCATTATTCTTTTCCATCTTCATGATTATGCTAAATGGCACACCAGAAATAAGCATGCAGATTAGAAGACTGCCAAGTTTTTACAAGCAAAAGAGCTACTATTTCTATTCTTCATGGGCATATGCAATACCAGCTTCAGTCCTAAAGGTCCCTGTTTCCATACTAGATTCACTTGTATGGATATGCATCACATATTACGGTATTGGTTATACAGCTACTATTTCGAGGTAAATAATTTATTGGAAATATCTTTAGTTTCCAACGTTAAGAACAAACATTGAGAAACTTTGGCATAATTTTTTTATATGCATTTCCAGGTTCTTCTGCCAGTTTCTGATACTTTGTCTTCTCCACCAATCAGTCACTTCGCTGTATCGATTTATTGCTTCATTCTTCCAAACACCTACTGTGTCTTTCTTCTATCTTTTCCTTGCTCTGACGCTATTTCTTATGTTTGGAGGCTTCACTCTTCCCAAGCGTAAGATAACCATCGCTCATTAAATGCTTATAAGGCTAGCAAATGTAACTAATTGTTGCTCTGTTGTTCCAGCCTCCATGCCAGGATGGTTAAACTGGGGATTTTGGATTTCTCCAATGACATATGCAGAAATTGGTACAGTCATTAATGAATTTCAGGCACCAAGATGGCAAAAGGTGGATGTATTTTTTCGTCAAATAGATAAATGAGAGATCAGCTGCTTTCAAGCATCTAACATGATTGCTTCTTGTATTATTTTCAGGAAAGTATTCAAAACATAACAATTGGGAACCGAATCTTGATTGATCATGGCCTATATTACAGTTGGCACTTTTATTGGATATCCGTTGGCGCATTGCTTGGATCTGTCATTTTATTTTATATCGCTTTTGGTTTGGCACTACATTACAGCAGATGTAAGTTTGCTATTAACGAACGAATAAAGTGCACTTATATCGAAACTCGGGCTCCATGGTACCCAGACAGCATGATTGGAAATACAATTAATTAGGTCATGCTTTTGAACATTTCAATTTTATTAGGGTAGTACTGGTTGTGATTTTCTGATATAATTTCGAAAAAAAAGCTACTCAATTTCAAATACTTTTAGGTATATCCACATAGCACGCTTGTATACATAATCTGCAGACACCCACAATCCAATAGTCAATGACAGAAGAAACTACAATTTTGGAATGGTTGACAATTAAATTAGACTAGACAAATTTTCCTGCAATATATCTTGACAAAACTATGATATGGGGATATAGGCACTATGGCACATCAGTTATTTCAACTTTATAAATCCATTATTTACTTGATAAATGAATTAAAATTTTACCAATTTCAGCTATAGAAGAATACCATGGAAGCAGGCCTATAAAGAGTGTATGTCAAGAACAGGAAAATGATTCCAATGTTCAAAAAGAATCTGATGATCATTCTATTTCCAGAAAAGGTAAAGACAGATATCTCAATACTACTAATTAATAGTAAGAAATGAAGGTCCAAGAATAACAATAAATGAAATTATTAGAATTGTGTTTCAAAAGCAAAATTCATGGTCTTCAATAAAGCATTGATCCTCTCGCAGCAAAGATGACTTTACCTTTTAAGGAACTTTCAATTGCATTCCGCAATCTGAACTACTACATTGACACCCCACCGGTAATTAAGCAATCTCCTCCTGTGTGTGTGGTTTGTATTTGATGATGAAGTTATGTAAGAAATTTACTCTATATTGTAGGAAATGCTGAAAAAAGGCTATCCAAAAAGAAGACTTCAACTACTTAACAACATAACTGGTGCACTTCGTCCTGGTATTCTTTCTGCTCTAATGGGTGTCAGTGGAGCTGGGAAGACAACTCTACTAGATGTATTAGCAGGAAGGAAAACAGGAGGTTATATTGAAGGAGACATAAGAATAGGTGGATATCCCAAGGTGCAAGAAACATTTGTAAGAATATTGGGCTATTGCGAGCAAGTCGACATACATTCCCCACAGCTTACAGTTGAAGAGTCTGTAACTTTTTCTGCTTGGCTTCGTCTGCCCTCTCATGTTGATGCGAAAGCAAGATCTGTATGTCCCTTGGAAGACCACAGATAGATATATTTATTTTAATAAGAGTAGTACCACATCGATACACAAGAGTGTTACCCAAAAATCTAACAATATTCTTTTCTTCCTCCACGTAGGAATTTGTTGCTGAAGTCCTTGAAACTGTTGAACTAGATCAAATAAAAGATGCTTTAGTGGGGATGCCACAGACAAATGGATTATCCATGGAGCAGCGTAAGAGGCTAACAATTGCAGTCGAGCTTGTTTCAAACCCATCAGTCATACTAATGGATGAACCAACAACAGGATTAGATACAAGGTCTGCAGCAATTGTTATTCGTGCAATTAAAAATATTTGTGAAACAGGAAGGACAGTAATGTGTACAATCCATCAACCAAGCACTAAAATATTCGAGGCATTTGATGAGGTAATTGAACTTTCAAAATTTATTATATATATCAACAATAAAATCACAACATGGTAAAGTTATCCTTTTATTTTCTGGAAACATTAGTAAATCTAGTTTTAAAGCTATTCCGATTAAAAATAGCTCATGGCTCCAACATAAACTTCCTCCAAACTTAAGATGTACATTTTAAGTTACTGAAAATTTGAAACACATGTATTGGTTGGTTGCATTTTCCATTTTTTTCTTTTTATAGCAAAAAAACAATATAATATTGTGGCAAGTTGCAATTGAGGCTGTTCAACCATTTCACTTTGCACAATAAAGCCATCAGAATTGCATTTTGTCCCCTCAATTGATCAGTGAAGCCCTTTAACTTTCATTCTTATTATTTGAAATTTTAACCATTCTATTTTTTGGTTTTTGTTAGATCAATCCCTTTTTACAAAATACCTGATCAGGCCCTTTGAATAATATATCTATGATATGGATATTGATTTAACTAGGATTGGTTTCTAAACTACAGTAACATACATAACAGTCTATATACTATCTAGCCATCCTTTTTTCTTTTTTCGGAGCAAATTCTTGCCCATACATTAGGCTCAAACTTTGTTATAATATAAAAAACAATAACTCCATTGTATCAGCTAGCATTAAGAATAAAGTATAAATGTTCAATCGGAGTTTGTTTTGTTCTTGTGTATAAAGTATATATAAACATGGATATTTCCGATCCAAACTAAGAGTCTGCGCTTACATCAACAAAATTGGACTTTTTACGCTTGATTACAAAACTATGACACTTTGAAGGCTTATACTGTAAAATTGACATACCTTTTTTGTTTCTTGAACTATATGTTTATCACAAATAGAGATGATGAGGGACAGCTTATGTTCCAAGTTTTCAGTTTATGACAACAAAAAGGACAGAAAGTTTCTTTCCTACAGGGCTAGTAGAAAGTTGTCTTTAATGCATGGAGTAAATTTTCTTGCAGCTCATATTAATGAAAAGTGGTGGAAAAATAATTTATAGTGGACCAATAGGAGAGCGCTCCAGCAAAATGATAGAGTACTTCGAGGCAAGTTTCTTGAACATGTTTCCTCCAGTGTGTCTTCCTTTTTATTTCGTTTTTCACGTCTTTCTAAAATTTGGAAATTTAACGTGAGAATGATTCATCACTTCTTGATGAGTCGTTATCATAAAAGATGTATTCCACATGTGATATGGAGATATATTCATTCCATATATGAATAAACAAACTGATTTTGGATATTTTCTGGGGGAGTGGCAAAAACTGATCACTTCCTGGTGGATCGTGGTTTTGTATGGACTCAACAACTTTTTTCCGTTGTTTCCATGTTTTATTGGAGATTGATTTTGCTTACTCTTGAGTCACTATTCTATTGAAAGGAATCTGTTCCCTGTTTTTTGTTTGAATTATACTTTGGCTCAATTTGATTTGGTTACAGTTCGGTGCATCAACTTGATGCATTAATAAAGTTCCCTTTTCAAAGAAAGGAACCCAAAATCAGTGTGCAACAATATCTCCTATTCTCCATCTGTATTATTGCTCACGGGGTAGTTCATACTGGGGATCTTTTTACTCTAACTCAATATAGGGTGAATATATAATCATGATTGACAGATCTTACTACTCCTAGAAACAAACATAATCAGAATATGATGGAGGAAATCAATATCCATAATGTTGTTATGCCACAGGAACTTGCATATGGTAGTAAAGTATCATCAAGAACAGAGGCTTTTAGTTGCAAGTGAAATGGGGTAGGCTAGATATAGAACTCAAGAAGAACCTCACAAACAAAAAGGGGTAAAAGGAAGTAATATAATACTAACCAAAAGGAATTTGATATGATATTCATGTATCAGATAAAATTAGTGCATATTTATGAAGCACCATAGTGATGGATATTGTATGCGAAGTAGAAATGAACAGTTCAGAACAAAGACATATCGAGGTTGCTATAATATTTTCAACTGGTGACATGGCGCAATTGTGATTCATATGAACACTAGATTTCCCGTATCAGATCTATCCTAGTGCGATTGACTTGCCAATGCTTTTGTTGATACTATTCCAAACTGTCAATTCCATGCCTGTGCTATAAGGTATTTTTCTCAGCACAATGTGATAGATTCATGTCATACTGAAAACAATTAAATCAACAATATGTGTCATCTATGTTCAATGTGTAACTTGGTTAACTATTCATATGAAATATATAGGTTACAATTTTAGTGAGTCATATACATTTCACATGTCAAACTGAAAACTTTGTTTGCACATCTATGTATATGTTTTGTGGATTCAGAGAACAATCATGGTTTCCCTATGGCGCTGGCATATTCCTAAATGTGTCTTCAGGTTGTAATATATTTAATTAATTTTCCTTGTCTATTATGATAGAAAATTTCTGGAGTCCCAAAAGCAAAGAGTAATTGCAATGCAGCAACTTGGATGATGAACGTAACATCAACATCAGTGGAGGTTCAAAACAACATAGACTTTGCGATTTTGTATGAACAATCATCACTGCATAGGTACATATGTTGTAAATCTATTTTGAATTTTATAAGTGGAAGGAAATATATAGAAAGATAAAATAAAACAAAATTCAATTAACAAAAACTGTTAACCAAACAAATTACCACCATTTAAATTTCACAAGGATTAACAGTTACTTTTCCACAGTGGAATGGAACAGCTAGTGGAAAGGTTGAGTACCCCAATACCAAATTCAGAAAATCTATGTTTCTCCCAACGTTTTGCACAAAACGGTTGGGTCCAACTTAAAGCCTGCTTGTGGAAGCAAAACATAACTTACTGGAGAAGTCCTCAGTATAACTTGAGGCGTATAATGATGGCAGCAATATCTGCCATGATGTATGGAGTGCTGTTCTGGAAGCATGCAAAAATATTGTAAGTCCACTACTCCATTATGCACATTTCAAATTAGTTAACTTTATTTGGGTGCTTACCACAAAGCATTTCCTTGAATTCCTCACCAGAATAACATCTAACTTTCTCTTATTCCTTCTAAGAAACAACGAGCAAGACCTGTTCAATATTTTTGGTGCAATGTATCTGGGTTCCACAACTGTAGGCTCTTATAATCATCAGTCAATCATACCATTCAGTGCAACTGAGCGCATTATAATGTATCGTGAGAAATTTGCAGGAATGTACTCATCTTGGTCATATTCATTCGCACAGGTCAGATAATAAACACAGGCTTGTAAGCAACGTAAAATCTTAATTGATGCTAATGTTCATATTTGTTCACATTCTATAGGCTGCCATTGAGATTCCCTATGTATTTATCCAAGTGCTACTGTATACCTTAATTGTCTATCCGTCAACTGGTTATTATTGGACAGCACACAAATTCCTATGGTTCTTCTACACCACATTTTGTTCAATGCTCTCCTATGTTTATGTTGGTTTGCTCCTTGTTTCATTAACCCCCAATGTTCAAGTTGCCACCATATTGGCTTCATTTTTCAACACCATGCAAACACTATTCTCAGGATTTATTTTACCCGCACCAGTAAGTCTATTTCCTCCAAAAATTTTACTCTCCAAGATGTAACTTTGATGACTTCATTTTTTAGAAAAAATTTACTGCTCACCTTGAATATATATCAACTAAGTAAATAGCAACCTACATGAAAATTTCTAATTAATGTGATTTATTAGTTTTATTAAGCAATTATTCAGTGGAACTGTTAACAATGTGATAGCCTGTTATGGGCTTCTGAGCTTTACTTCATTCTACAACTATGTATAGGTTGCCCTTTAGGACACATATCAATGCATATTCTCTTAGGATTTCTCCTGGTGAACCTTTTTTGATCCCTTTCTTTTGCCAATATACACCCTTGCAACATCACCACCACTGACACATTTTTTCCTTCTTCGCAAGATCCTCAATTTATCTGATTGCTTCATCTTTGTTATTGATCGTGATCTGTCCACCTGATAGATATTTGCGATTGAAACATCCTCAGCTTTGGAAATATCTTACCAGAATTTTAAAAAATGCAATAACAACCTGCAACTATAAGGCATCAATATATGATGATACACCGAAGCACTCTGAAAGTCCACTACAAGTGTAACACTGTACTAGTTAGGGATGTATAGCATCTTCAATTAATTATATCATTTGCCTTCTCTATTTCTATTTATGCTAGGTTGGAAATCAATTAATTATTTTTTCAGTTTACTCAATACATGAATCATGTTTGGCTGTGTTAGGGAGAACCTGAATCTTAGAAAACTCTAATATGCATTTCAATTTGAGTCGTTGCAGAAAATCCCAAAGTGGTGGATTTGGCTCTACTATCTTACTCCTACATCTTGGACACTCAATGCCCTCCTGACATCACAGTATGGAAACATTGAACAAGAGGTCATAATCTTTGGAGAAACTAAATCAGTTTCGGTCTTCCTGAGTGACTATTTTGGATTTCATCAAGACAAGTTGAGCCTAGTAGCAGCCATTCTCCTTGCCTTTCCTTTTGTGTTGATAACCCTTTTTTATTTGTCAGTTGAGAAATTTAATTTTCAGAAGAGGTAAGCATGTTATGATGTCCCAACGGACATACAAATGTATCCTGTAACAGATTGGGTTGATATTTTTCTCAAATCTGATGTGTACGTGAACCTCATGATTAAATACTTATTACTTACAAAAACCTTACTGTGCCAAGTGCAATGACCTACAGTATGAGTTATAAGTGAATATAGGATCATGCTAGTTGTCAGAAACAGGCAAACCAAAAAGAGAAACAAATGCTCAAGGCAGACTGAAGGAATTTAGATTTTCTAGACTAGAGATTTATATTGCTATTTTAGCATCATACTGATTTTCAGTTTGCTCTTATCAAGGCATAGCATACTTGCATTGAGAGACATGCTAGTAGTAGTTGTTTTAATGTTATTTACATAGAGTTACTGCAGGTTAGACAATAGAGATTCTATTGCTGTAACCTTTAATTTTACAAGAATCACCTCAAGTTGTTGGGAAGGAGTACAAACAAATCTTAAGCATGCAAACCAACATGCTGGCTGCCCAAGACCACTCCACATTATAGCACAGAAAAAAAAAATTACCTTGTACAGGAGGAAGCAAATTTCGTGCCAAGCCAAATCGATTAGGCAATGACAAAAATTGCCTGTACAACGTTATGTTGCCATTCTTGTAGCATGGATGCTCTGGAGAAACTAAAGAAGTCTCAGATTAATTGCAAGAAAACCAGTGGTCATGGCCAAAACACTATTGGCTTGGTTACTTCTGGAGTTCAGGTATTCTTCTAAGTTTTCCAGCACTGAGAGAGCTTCTTCATTTATTTTCTCAAATGCTGGTGTAATGTTGTAAATACTGTACCGATACTGTATAGCTTGCCTGTTGCAGACTCTGGAATGAGATTTGTCAATGAAACTTCAGTTTTCATTCCATGTTTGGTGGAGAGATAGCCAACTGTCTCCTGTGTTGTCCAAAAATACATGTAAGAATGTAAGATGCTGCTCATATGGACAGGAAACAATACACATTAGCTGGGCATGTACACCCCCATTCAACAAACATACCAGCGTCATTGCTGATCAATCTGATTATCGTGAACTAGCAACTCTTTTATCATCACAACACGCCTTCTCTTCCCTATCCAGGTGACTCAGTCTGGATCCCCTTGACACGACCCTGTACCCTGCTTTGGCATAGAGACCTCAAGCACGATCATCATCCTCATATGCTCTCAGAACGATGAATCTGTGCCTCCATTGGAGACCCAGTACCTCGCAGGCCTTCAGCAGTGCCGTCCTGCCTTCCTCCTCCTGCAAGCGGGAACAAAATACACACATCTATGTTATTAACTGATTTTTCAATGTTTTGGTTTTAGTCCCATTGAGCAAGTAGAGCTGTAGAACATAGATGTCAGAGATCACCTGAATGATGGCAAGACTGCAATTCCTGACACATAGAGATATCCATCTGCACCTTGGAGGTTCTTAAGGTTTTCATCTTCGTCCAGCACTGTGCAATCCACAACCCTGGCTATCCTCTCATATGGTGCCTTCGACAGCTGGTTGGCTGACTCAGCTTCTTCAGCCACCAAACAAGCATATCTAAGGAGAACAGAGTTCAGTTGTCAGCAGTCAGCAGAGAACAAAATAAGGTTCAGGTATTGACTAATCGAGTCGTGGATTTAACAAAGTCTGGGGACTAGAGAGAACACATGTCAGCTGCAATTTTAGCAGAAGGAACTTGGGACACAACATAATAACTTGGCAGTAACTCAGATACTCTGTTCCAGACAGTAAAAGGCAAAGGTGAATTCTACAGATGAGCGCCGACAGCACCTCCGCCTAATCTTGACGCAAGCAAGACCAACACCATCACACCATGAGGACGAACACAGACCCATCCAAAGTAATTCGCAATCCAGCTCAGAGGATACGTGCTCACTTTGAGGGAATCGTAGAAGAAGTCGTCGAAGAGCGCGACAGGGACGTGGAAGGCCTGGGCCTGGACCCGCCGCATCTCCTGGCCGACCCGCCCCATCCGCCGCACGCCACACTCGGCTTCCCTGGCCAGGTACTCGCCGTCGTCGTCCTCGTCCTCGTCCTCCTCCCCCGCCCTTCTCCCCCTTGCCGCCGCGAGCAGCGCCTTCTTGGCGCGGCAGCACTCCATGGACGCCGCCGCCGCTCCTGGAGCTGAAAGGGACAGCAGGGCCGGGTCTGACGACTGTGGCTACGACTCCGCGGCAGGTGATGGGGCGCCGCCAAGTGGGAGGGGCGCGGGAGCGGCGGCTGCGGGAGAAAGGGCGGCGGCGCGCGGAGGGCGGCCATGGATTCGGATTTCGGGGGCTTGCGAGCGTGTGCTGTGGACCGTTTCGTTCCGCTCCGGGGAGCTGAGCACTCACTGGGCCTTGGGCCTGCAATTCGATTCCAGACTGAAATCAGTCCTCCCTGTTCGTTGGAAGAAAATCCAGCTATTTCTCAGTGGACCTTTACAAGAAAATCTAGCTATTTTTGAGTGGACTATCTCTTGTGTAGGCCCACTCCATCCATATCGGTTGGGTTATTGTACTTGTGGCGAGAATATCCACTATTATAGAAATTTTGATCAATACGAGGACTTTCACTGCCAGTTCATAGCTAGTCTGAAGGGGTTGCAAAAAGATGACTTACTATGGTGATAAATATTTTCACCACCTCTTCAATATATGATCCAGTGTTGGACACATTGCCACTCAGATCATAGACGAAACTAGTAGTGGAACATTTAGCAATGATGATAAGTTTGACCACCAGAAGAAGATGGATGGATCTAGTGTTGGAAATCACAATGGTTCAGAACACCACATCGTCCGCTTGCCCAATGATGGTAAGAAGTTTTACCACATTTTTTTATAGTGAATTTCACATACTGCGATCCAGCGGTAAAACATATACATTTCAACGTTGGTTGTCCATTTAATGCAGCGGAAGTAAACCCCTCAGAGAAAACGTACCACACTGCTACCCTCTTCTTCATCACTCACTCAACTCTTCTTCAGTCATCGCGGCTCCTGCCACCATTTTTTGGTGGCTGTTTTTTCATGAAGGCTCTCAAATTTCAAAGGAGGTTCTAAGCCTGGTTATTACAGCATAGCCTAGGCGACACCTTGGCATTCGGGCAATTTTTGAAGATGAGCGTTGAGCTCACCTAGATGCCGCATAAGAGCATATATATATGTGCGCTTGTGGGGGACCAGAGGGTAGGAAATGGAAGCTAATACACATGTGGTAGTGAAACAAGCGCGGGAGAGTTGTGTGATGGGGAAACAGGCGCGCAAAGCAGAATATATTAATTCGTCCGCACAAACCTGGAGTCCCCGTTGGTAAGAGGGAAAGGAAGAGAGAGGGAAAGAGAAGAGGGTGGACGTCCACCTAGAATCCGACGGCGGTAGTGCTAACCTCATCCATCCCGTTGCCTGCCTTGCTCGCTTTCGATCGCAACTTCCACTACATCCGCGAATTCTACTACATCCGCGATGGTGTGACCCTAGTAGTGTTCACGACCCCTTCTTTTCTTTGTGTTCGAGACTCCTCGATCATCATGTGCATACGTTCTTTCTCCCCTAGCCCCCTCCTTCCACTGCTCCACTTGCCGTGCTAGTGCTGGATTGTTAAGACATAGATATATGCACTCCATCCTATGCTTTTTGCTATTAGTTGTATATAAATCATTGTGTCTTTCGTGGATGCTTCTGCTAGATTACTGTTCGGTCCACTGCTTATTTGCTTTTAGTTGCTTGGCTCTTCTCTGCTCGACACCTAACTATTAAGGTAGGATTTGCTTCTAAATTCTAACTATTATGGTATAGTTTGCTTCTAAATTCTAGTCGCATTATATATATTAAGATATTTTGTATGTGTCACCTCACCTCATGCCTTAAAACACCTCGGCATTTGGAATGAGGTGGCTCGCTTGCGCCTCGTCTTACCACTTTAACAACCATGGTTCTAGGGTTGGTAACTAATAACAACCCCTTTTCCTAGCTAGCTTGTTCCTGTAGTTAAATTATACGACTGAAAATCATCCTCCTTCATTCTAGAGTGTTTTGATTATATGTGAAGGTGGCTTCTGATTCTTTATTGTTGGTAGGTATGTATTTCTGCAGTTTAATTGTATTAAATTAAGTGACATATAAGCTAGTAGATCCAAGTCACAAAAGTTAGTCATGCACCGATGGATTGTGTATGGATACACTTGGAAACAATGTCTACCATGTTCATGGAAGGCATTGACTCTTTTCTGATGGTCGTTGTGCTGTATTTGGCAAATAATGTATGGAGTAGAAGATACATACATTGCCTATGTGCTGACTGCAAAAATGAAAACCAGTTTAAGAACATCGAGCAGATACCATTTCATCTAATAGTTAACGGTTTCATGCATGAAAAACTATAAGGCCTGGAACAAGTATGGCGATCAGACTGTACATGAGGAAGTCTCACGTGAATAGTGTGGCACCCTTGTGGGAGAACCACTACGGCAGGAACCAATTACTGCAGCAGGCCAAAACAGTTTGCTGCGGCGGGCATCGGCGTCCGCTTGCGGTGCCACGCCACGGTAAACAGTGGTCGCACCGCAGCGGGCGTTAGTGTCCGCTGCCATAAACGCCAAGTACCGCAGCGGGTAGATTAGGATGCCCGCTGCAGTAAACAATTTCAAAAAAATAAAAAAACAAAGAAAACCCTAAATAGGCCTGCCGAGCCCATCCAGGCCCAACGAGCCCATCTAGGGTTGCGCCGCCATCATCTTCGTCGTGGATCTAGCCCATCACCGCGCGCCGCCACTGGCCGGATCCAGTCACCGCGCGCCGCCAGCAGAGGGAGGGAGGAGAGGGACGCCACGCATGACTGAGGGGAGTCGGATCTGGCCGTCCACCTCAGGCCACCACCCTCGCGGTCGTCGGCTTTGAGAGGGAGAGAGAGGGGGCCGCCGGCTGGGGTGAGAGAGTGGGTCTCGGCGGGGGGAGAGAGTGGGGGCTCGGCGGGGGAGAGAGTGGGGTGTGACGCTCGGGGGTGAGGGAGTGGGGCGCGGCGAGCAGGAGGGAGATGGAGCGCGGCGGGCAGAGGGAGTGGGGGAGCTGAGGAACTGAAAAGAAAACCCTAACTGGCCATTATTTATACGGAGGCAGGTTTCGGGCCTCGTGCTAGGCCATTTGGGCAGCGGGATTTTCTACAGTGGGCATTATAAGACGCCCGCTGCGGTAAATTGATTTACCGCAGCGGGCACAAAAGGCCAGCTGCGGAGGGCTATTTTGGAACGATGTGCAAGTTCATTTTTTGCGTAGTGAACAGCCAAGAAATCATGTGTATCGTATAAGTGATCAGTAAAAACATTTAGCACAGCGCAGTTAGTCAGCGTCCAATATATGAGATGCACAAACAAACCTATGGAGATAAGAAGTTTCACCACCGGTTTGAAGATGGAAGGACAAACCACCTATTTTAGGTGATGGAACAAGCTAGCTTGGGAAAGGGTTGTTATTTCTGATGGTTCACATAAACCAAACCACCTATGTTAGTGGGTTTACTCCGGCAATTTGCTTTTTTTTATTGAAGTCAGCACGGGAACCCCATACCTATTTATTTTTGATTTTTTTAATAATACAGACCTGTTTAAATTCGCTCCCACAGGGAGTCGAACTCAGGTCTACTGGATATTATTCAGGTACTCTAACCAGTAGGCTAGAGGCCCTTTCGCCTGGCAGTTTGCTTTAGGTGAACCGCCATTGTAAATCTTTTTTATAATGACAGTTGAGTTAAGTGAACCGTGTGTATAAATGTATTAACACTCTTGCATGTCAAGTAGACGCCTGTAATTTTTCACGAGCCTTTCACACTGGCGGTGGCCCTAAACGCCAGTAGAAATAGGTCTGAAACTGCCGGCACTGAGCTCTGCCATAGTAGTGTATATTTGTCCATTATTACAAAACCTAGGTTTAGGTGGATTCTATAATGTTTTTAGTGGACTGGAGGATACTCGATATATTATATCACATATATAAAGGAATACAATAATTTCGCCAGCATAAAACATGAAACACTAGAATTTTGAAGCCATTAACTGAAATATTGATGTCCCAGAATAAGGCTGGCACCTTGCCAACCAAGCATACTATGTGGTGTCCACATAAAAGAAAGTGTCATTAGTTACATAAATCCCATAACTTATCCGAAGTACTAGTATCATGGACAGAAATACGACATGGCATTTATAAATTTTCCAATTTGTGATAACATACAAGCTAGTTCATATAGAAGCTCCGTATGCTTAAAAGCATAAATGTGCTGGCCGGCATTGCAGTTCTTGCAAATTCTTTTCAGCTGCTGATGCCTCTGAAGTAGACTTCCCTTCCTTCAAACATATCCACTGAGAATGTGAATTCCGCTACTTTGTGGACTTGATCGGTACCATCTCTAGAAAATCATGTAAACATATTTAGAATGTGTTCAAGGGATGAAATTAACAAAAGATGTCATAAAGTGACAACAATAAGATATCATCAAATAAATTACCTTAATTTCAACATTTTCAAGGAATCGAGAAAGATTGAATAGATGATGTGGTGGAACATAAAAGTTTGCATCAAGTTTCAAAATCCTTAGATTTTCAAATCTCCACAAAAGATCTTGGAATATGTTGATTGCGCCTGCCTGAAAATCCCAATATCTTTTTGTTGTGAAACATCATCTCCATGTCATGTTATAGTGACCTAATAATTATATTCAATCTTTTGAATAAGAACATGTGACATATGAACATCAAAATTAGGCAGCACCTGTTTTTTTTTTTTGTAATTCTATGTAGACATCAGGGATGACAGATGCCTGAATATGTACATGCACAACTGTTATAAGGAGGCACCAAAAGATAACGAACTAGGTACTCTCAAAACATGAGCTATACATTATAGTTATATGTAATTTCCTTTTTGCACATTTACTTATTCTACCAATGTAACTAGGCACACACTCAAATAAGACGAGTTAGACATTTAAGATAAGAGCTTTATTATGTTTTACATTCAATTGTGCTAGCTCTAGGAGATGATAGAGGATGCAACAAAGAGCCAATTTGTTCATTTCACATTTGCATAGACTTTCATTAGGAATTAGCCTACTTTTATTCATCGAATAATAGAATTAATTATAGGCAGATAACTAACACTAAGAAATAATGAATTATGCAGAAAGAATCTCTTAGTACACTCTGTATTCATGAGGATGTACTAATAAGCTACACATGAATGCTAGGGGTAATTAAGAGAAGCAATTGGAGAACAGAAGACTGAAAGCATATTATTAGCGCTACATGCATTTCAGTAAATGTGTTGTTGGAACAAGTTATGACTATCTCATCGTGACCACATAGAAATTTACTTCTTCCCAACATGTTTGGTGATGTATGCTAAAAAGACATGTTTGATGATGTCTCTACAGAGGTTCGGGATCAGGTTCATCTATATACTATCGAAACCATTTATTTATTACTATGGTTTTGTATTTTCATCATCAATATATAAGGACGGGACAACAAAAACACTGTAAACAGAGGGCAATGCAGGGCAAAAGATGGCTTTAGTTCCCTCAATCTTTTAGAAAAATAATTTAGATTTTGTTGGCTACAAAAATTAAGGATCGCTCGCAGCATCGAAAATGATTCCTACAGAAATCAAAGGAAAAGATAATTAAAGCCAACCATCTATACGCCTGCTGGTGATCAAAGTATGGTTTTGACTTTGAATAATCTCATGTAAGATATAATTTTCCAAATATAACCCACATACATATGTTATATGTCAGACTATTGTTTTGCATGTCATAAGCTATTGTGTCTGTGCGCACTTTTCCCTTCTCAGTTTTCCAATTGGTGTTGAACGCCAATAATTTTGCTCCAGGCTTTGAAACACGTGCACACGCCTCCAGTAACTGAATTGCGAATATATCTTTTCCTTTGAACTTTTATGATGTTACAGAATATATAGATTGATATAAAACTTATTCGTTCTAATGCATTTTATGAGTTTATCTGTTTATTTATAAATATATGTGGTTTGTTTATCACATGATCTGACGTGTGGTATGTCAGGGATGCTAGGTTTGAGAGAAAATATGTTGGGGTACTAGAGGCAGTGATGGTGAGGCAGCACGCGCTTGACTGGTTTTTGTACAGTTGTCCTTTGACATGGTAGAATTGAATCTTAACATCATATATACTAGGTTTAGATTCACGGGTATATGGATACGTTGTGTTTGGTTCTATCGTCAACGCTCATCACTACTTGATCTCCTCCCATTTTATTGACGCGTACATAAAACTGGTCTATCTATATGGTCAAGTTAATTAATTACTTGGTTTCTTGCATTGTATTCTGTCACTTATAAGACCCCCTCGATCAAGCAGTGTTCACCTAAAACGCGTCTCAACGGGTATATCTAATTCTACACACATCTAAATGCTAAACTGCAGTGTGTTCCCATATAATTTAGGCCCTAGTAGTCACTGAACTATAATTATTTTAAAAATTTTAATTTTATATGGATATTACTGATGCAGTACACAAACTATCTTATACTTACCATTCAGCGTTCAGCGTGTACGATAACAACAGTGCTCCTAAGTATGCGGTACAGGGTACCATGCAAAATATCTAGTACTTTGAGACCAGTAATGCAATGATTAAGCACTGGTATATAGGCAAATCATGATAGCAAGTTAGCAACCACTTGACCAATACGAATATATGGCTTAGAATTGAACAAACAAAGCTAGTGTCGCACATAAATTCATTGGATAAACATGGACGCCACACAATAATGGTGAAAGCGGCACGGCTGCAAAAATAGATCGGTGCGCTCGATCTCTAGCGGGACCGATCGATGCAAGATCGAGCTGGTAGTAATGAAGAGAGAACCTCCCAATAGTCGCTAAAGGACTCGCACCACCATGGAATCATCTACATGTCATAAAGAATTTGAAATGCAAGACGACCAAATGAAAGCTACTTAATCTCAAAACGAATCAGTATTTTTTTTATTTACCTCAAGGAACTATTCCCGGGTCAGAGGCATCCGTCTTGCCTGTGTCTTGCTGACTTTCTGACCAAGTCGCATGGCATAGTACTTGATGATGCAAATGAGGCGCTCCTCGTAGTGCATGTCGCTGATGCGTTTCTTGTCACTTTTCACCAAGTTCTTCTCCGCCCTCTCCTCCTGTCCCTCTTCACACCTGAAAAAATTCTGCAGACAGACACAATGAATGAAGTCACTATGTCAAAAAGCGTGAAATGAATGCGATGTGTTGATCAAAGTTGTGCGAACGAGACTTACCCAGAACTCTCTCCTGACCCGCTCCTGCTTGTCTCCATAATCTGCGTCGGGGGCAGATTTGTAGTGGTCCACGATTTGGCCGGCCCCACAATCCCCTTGTGTGTGACAATGCTGGGGTAATAGTGCCTACACACAAGCCCCAAGATGTGGTTGGGGTTGCGTGAGTCACCAGGTGACACAACCTCCCAGTGCCTGCACAAGTCATTAACAAACCTTATTAGTTTCTCTGACAATTTTCAACAGGTTATATGAAATAGCTGTTATTAAATCTAAAGTTAGTTATCGGTCCCCCTAGGGGCAGATCACTGGGCGTAGAGGAGGAAGCGGAGGCCCAGGGAGTTTTGAGGGACCTCGCAAGTAGGGCCTCGCAGCACAGGCAGTGGAACTACTTCCGGCCTCGCCGCCCTCCTGTGGCTCTCCCTCATCGTCCGTCGCCCGAACCTGCTCGTCCTCCGAGGAGTCCGTGGTACGGCGCTCCTCCTTCGGCACGTCACGCGGTGTGGCTAGAGGAGGCTGGCCCCTCCTGCTACCGCTCCCGCTACCGCTGCTCCTGGCCCGCTGCCTCCTCCTGTCCGACGAGTTCTCTCTGGCATCTGCATCCTTACGTGCCCTCTGGTACCTCGAGTTCACGTTCCTTGGCCCACTGCCGCCCGCCATCTTTGTTCAATCACCTGCAATTGAAAAGAAACAAACAAGACATATTATTACATGTATTAGAAATAGATGCTAAGTAAATAAACAAAACACGATTACAAAATAACATTGTATTACATGTATTAGAAGTAATCATCATTATTGGGATTATCTGGATCATATGTCTCGTCATCACTATCAAAATTGTCCAAATAAACAAGACTGTCCGAAGGATCGATGTTGCCTTCATCGTCATCGTCTAAATGTAATCGCTCAAGAATTTCTATGTCCTTGGCATTTTGCACCTCATCTCCTTCTTCCTCGTCATCAACCCTTTCATTGTCTACTTCCATTTCGATTGCCTCGGTTAAGTCTACCACCAACTTCCCTTGTAGCCCATCTTCTTGATAGAACTCTCCATCATATGTGTTTGGGTTGAAGTTGTAATCTTCATCATTTGGGACAGGACATCTACCATGTGGCGATACCTGGTGCACAATAGACCAACCCTGAAGAGCCTTGTTTCCATGGCATGCGTATGGCAAATAATAAACCTGCTCGGCCTGATCCACCACAATAAAGACATCTTTTCCTTGATAGATGGAATCGTGTCGAATCTCGACTAGACCAATATTAGGGCTCCATTTCATTAGTCGAGGATTGAACCAGTGGCATTTGAACATGAAAAGACAAAGAGGTTTTGAACCATAAAATGAAAGTTCATAGATATCTTCAATTATGCCATGATACTCAAGGCCATCAGTGCCGGGAGTACAAACTCCGCTGTTTTTGGTTTTTCGCTTAGGCTAAGCTCGCTCGTAGCTTGTTGGCTGAAAGCGATATCTATTCACATCATAACATGAATAAGCTTTCACCTTACTGTCGAAGCCATTTGCAACCTGTCTCAACTCCTGGCTCATAGTTGCATCGGTTTAGGCCTGCAAGCGCAAAAAGAAAAGATTACCAGACTAAGTATGTGAAACTCGGAATCACGAACTAGGTACGAGGTAAATTGGACAATACCTTTGTTTTGAACCAAGAAATGAAATCAGGCCTCCCTACTCCCGGACCCCATGAAAGAAGGGTGTCGGTTTGTCGTTGGGTAAGATCCCTTGGTTGATGCCAGGATACACGAATAAATTCCCTGTGCAAACTAGAAAGAATCAGTTGGATACAGAATAGTGAGGGTGTATTGAAACAGGTTCTTTGAGAACTTACTCAATGAACGGCTGCACCTCGGGTAGGTTGTGGAACACATATAGCATGATCCTGCGCCACTCTTCATTGTCCAACCTCTTATTGGTCGATCCACTTGACCTATCGAGTTGCCCTTGGAAAAGGCTGAGGTTGGATTCATTGTCATCAACATTGTAGCGAGGGAGTGGATTATGCATGCTAGGAAGGTTCTCCATGTAGTATAGCTGTGTGAAGTTTGTCACCTCCTTTAGAATGGATGCCTCTGCAATGGAAGGCTCAATTTTGGCTTTATTTCTACATTTTTTGTGAACGACCTTCAGACATCTCTCAATTGGATAGCACCAACGGGCCTGCATGGGCCCCCCATACACGCCTCATACGGGAGGTGCACAATCAAATGCTGCATCGACAAGAAGAAGTCGGGTGGAAAGATCTTCTCCAATTTACAAAACAAATCAGGTGCCACTTTCTCCAAGTTTGCAACCACGGTCTGAGATAGCTACTTGGTACAAAGCTGGCCAAAGAAATAGCTCAACTCTGCCAGCACTAGCCAGAGATGCTCAAGAACATAGCCTCGAACCATCGCCAGAAGAAGCCACTCAATCCATACATGGTAGTCATGACTCTTCATCCCGTTGACTCACATAGTGCCTAAGTTCACTCCCCTGCTTAGGTTCGCTGCATACCCATCAGGGAACATTAACTCCTTGATCCATTGTAGTACTTCCCTCCTTTGTTCAGGTTTCAAGACGAAATTGGCCTTAGGCCTTTTCCAGTTCTTGCCAATTGCCGGCGGCCGCATATGTTGCTCTGGTCTATCGCACAACATCGCTAGGTCACTCTAGCCTTAGGGTTGTCCTTAGACTTGTCAGTGTCCATGAGTGTTGCCCAAAGTGCCTCAGCGATGTTCTTTTCAGTGTGCATTACATCAATGTTATGGGGTAGTAGGAGGTCATCAAAATAGGGGAGCCTCATCAAGCCAGACTTATGAGTCCACATGTGTTGCTCACCATATCCCACAAAACCACCTTCTTCATTGGGCACGAGAGCATCTATCTCAGCATGAACCTCGGCAACAGTCTTCAAGTACGGTCTAGGGTCCGTGACAGCGACACCTTTCCTAATGTTCTTGGTGTCTTGTCAGAATTGATGGTTGTAATCTAGGAATTGATGATGTTGATCGAACGATGAATACTTCCCACCCTTCTTCAACCAAATGAATCTCATAGCTTCCCAGCATATTGGGCATGGGAACTTCCCATGAACACACCAGCCGCAGAATAACCCATACGCTAGGAAGTCATGCATGGAGTACTGGTACCGGACGTACATTTTGAAGCTTTGCTTCGTTGCTCGGTCGTATGTCCACACCCCTTCATTCCAAGCTTTGATTAGTTCATCAATCACAGGCTGCATGTACACACCCATATTCTTCCCCGCGTGTCCAGGAATTATCAATGTCAAGATCATGTTTTGTCATTGAAAGGCGATGCCAGGGGGGAGATTAAGGGGTATAACAAACATGGGCCAACATGTGTAAGGGGCGGACATGGTGCCATAAGGATTGAGCCCATCAGTTGCCAGCGTGACACATACATTACAAGCCTTATCGGATTTCAAACGATGCTTGTCATTAAACCTGGCCCATGCTTCACCATCAGATGGATGCACCATCTTGTCAGGATTGTACCGTTTGCCATTTTTGTGCCACGTCATCTATTTTGCGGTTTCCTCGGTCATGAATAGCCATTGAAGCCTCAGCAAGAAGGAAAGGTGTCATACGACTAGGGCAGTTATCTTAAGCTGGCTCTTCTGGCCACCACCGTCACCAGACTCTACCTCCAGGAACCTAGAGGCTTCACACTTCGAACAGTACTTTGCCTCCTCGTGTTCTTCCCGAAATAGGACACACCTGTTCGGACAAGCATTTATCTACTCATACGACATCTTCATTGCTTTAAGGAGCTTGTGTGCCTCGTACATGGACTTCGGCAACACACGGTTTTTCGGAAGCAGGGTGCCAACCACAGCCAACACCTTATCAAAGCCTTCTCGACTCCAGTTTAAATCAGACTTCAACCCCATTAAGCGACTTATGGCATCCAGCTGGGAGACCTCAGAATGAGCATGAAGGGGTTTCTGTGCCAAGGCTATCATGTACTGGAATGCATCTACGGCTTCTTTCATCTTCGCCTCCTCACATCCTTCAGCAAACTGTGCTCGGTGAACATCATCTACCATGTCTGCTACCCCGATATCAGCATCGAAAGTCTCGATGCATTGTCTCACAACCTCCTCTCTCATACGATCGGCTTCACCAAGGTGGACCCACCAGGTGTAGTTTGGCGTAAACCCATTCTTGTGCAGATGTGTACCCATGAGTTCCTTCTCTAGCATTCTCTTGTTACCACACTTGCTGCAGGGAAACAAAGCCATTTTTAGGAATTTTGCCAAATGCACGATTCAAAAAATGATCGGTCTTTTGCATCGATTCATAGCTGACATCACCCTGACTTGTCCGGCCTGTGTACATCCACTAACGGTCCGCCATCCTATAGCATATATACTCCACAGGTGACCATCATTTGCCTCTATGTGGTGTCCCTACTCTCTAATAGGTGAGGATAAGTCCTAATCCCACTCGCGGATCCATAGATGAGGTTAGTTTCCATGCTCCGCTCCTATCCGAGACGGAATTTCAGCAACACCTCCCCGCTGTTCTCCCAATACACGTCCTGCAAGAGAGAGTGTGTATCAGGAGAACAACAGGGAGGTGATGCCGAAACACCATCTCAGACAGGAGCGGAGCATGAAAACTAACCTCAACTACGCATCCACGGGCTGTCCAAAAAATGTGGACATCCGAAACAGATACGGTCGTAGATATGTAAAGGTCCGCATATCTCCGATCGTATATCTTTTGAACGGGAGACACATAACTAGGTTACATGACCAAAGACCACATACAGATAGAGGGGTTATACCTAGGATGCCGGTGAGGTCTGAGTAGCGGGGTGGTGGAGAGGCGGTGCACTGGCGAGTCGACGCGGTGCAGGAAGACCCGCAGTGCCGAAGAAGACAATCGGGGTGGCCAAGTCCCTCCAACAGGTCCTCCTCCTGCAGAAAAAGGGAAAAAATGGTTAGTGTCGACTCAAAATTTTGGCAGCACCTCCCCTGCACGGGGAGGTTCCCAAAACCTGCAAAAAAACATGCCACAAAAGCGAACAACCACATATATACCAAACATGGCACGAAGGCCAACAACGACATATATACCAAACATGGGCATGAAGGCCAGCAACCACCAATATATCAAGAGGAGTCATGTAATTTAGTTCTCTTTCCATGCACATGAAAGTATTGAAGTAGTACAACAACAATTACTACTAACCTTACAACTACTACTAACAATTACTTAACTACTAACACTACTAATACTAAGAACCACTTAACTATTAACAACTACTACTACTAACCACTACTACTTACTAACTACTACTATTTACTAACCCTACAACTAACACTACTAACTACTACAACTAACACTACAACTAAAACTACTAACTACTACTACTAACACTACAACTAACTACTACTAACACTACAAGGGTAGGGTTTACCTTGGCGGCAAGAATGGCAAGAGTGAGGGCCGGCGACGACGGCGGGGATGACCGTAGCAGCGCGAGGATCAACAGCCGGTCGGGTCGGCACCTTCCTCTTCTTCCTCCTCCCCCTTCTCCTTCTTCTTCTTCCTCCTCCTCCTTCTCTTTTTTCCTCTTCCTCCTCCCCCTTCTCTTTCTTCCTCTTCCTCGTTCCCCTTCTCTTTCTTCCTCTTGCTCCTCTTCTTCTCCCTCTGCTGGCCGGCGGGGGACCTCGGGGCTAGGGTGCCACGGGCTGAGGGGGGCGGCGGGGAGATGTCTAGGTGATCACATGTTGTTCACATGTGGAGATGTCTGGGTTTTAGGCATCCGACATCGCAACTTGCTCGAAACTTTCTCAATTTTTTATCAGGGCCTCCACATGTGATAACAACATACATCGTCAAGTTTCATGATTTTTGGACTTCGTTTGGATTTTATATAATTTAAATACACTTTTCCCATGATTACCTTGTCAGGTTATGACAACATGATGGTCATAATTTAATGTGAGGTTCCGGACATGGCCTCAACATACGCCAAACATCATGAATATCTTTTTTTTGAATGACCGAATTCTATTATTTCATGTACCTACAGTTCAAATTTGGAGTAGTCAAAAAATTCAAGTGAAAGAAAATAATTAAAGAAATTTGGGATAAAAACTCAAAATTGTCCCAAATTTTGATATGGAGTTTTAATTACTGTAGCAAGGCCTCAGAAAAAAATAGGGCCAAAAAATTAGAAAAAATTTATAATTTGCCCGGTGCCAAACCTGGCACCCGGCAAAGAATCCTTCGCCGGTGCTAGCACAGGAGGCACCCGGCAAAGAATATTCTTAAAAAACTAAAAAATTTCTTTGCCAGGAGCCAAATCTGGCACCCGGCAAAGAAGCCTTTGCCAGGTGCCAGCTTAGGAGGCACCCGACAAAGAATAGTTTTTTAAAAAATAAAAAATTTCTTTGCCGGGTGCCTGACGGCGTGGCACCCGGCAAAGGCTAACAGCAGGTGGCCGCCGTCACGCTGGCTACTTTTGCCGGCGGCCTTACTTTGCCTAGTGCCGGCGCCCGGCAAACACAAATTTTTGTCGACGGCTGAAATTTGCCGAGTGCCCGGCACCCGGCAAAGGCCTGTTTGCCGGAGGCCTTTCTTTGCCGGGTGCCGTCAGGCCTGGCACTCCTTGCCGGGTACCCGATAAAAAACACCCGACAAATTATTTTACTCCCGGCAAATCAGCTGTTTCTGGTAGTGAACCTTCTATTGGGTAGGGGGCACTCTACTTTAGTGTTGTATTGGTACCTATATGATGCCACAACAACCAAGGTTTTCATATCGGAAGATTTTTTTGCACCTGCCGAGAAAATTATGATATTTCGGAAATTTCGAACCAAATTTAAACAAATTCATTTTTTAAAAATGAAATAAGTTCAGCTAAAATTGCCTCTAGTCATTGCACATAGATTTGCAAATATAAATAACAATATAACACAAGTTATAGCACACAATTTATATATCCCAAACACAATCATCATGATAATGCAAAGTCCTAAATATTAATAGTCTAACAGTCCCAAATAGTAGTCTTAACAGTCCCAAATATTGCACTTAAATAGAGACATAGAAAGTCTCAATATTACATGTCCATACATTGCAAATTAAAGAAGTGCCTAATATTACATGTCCTAAACATCGATAGGAATCATACATCCCAAAATATATGCAAAATGCTGGAGCTTGCACCATACATTAGATTCATATCTTCTCTCTTGGGGCTTCAGTTTGCATGTAAGATCTATATATATGGTACATGATCCGTATGCTACAAAAAAATGTAAGTCAACAATTTCACATGTAAGATCTAGGCAGCTAAGTTATATGGGAACTAAGTTGAAAGCTAATAAATACATAACCAAGTCAGTGGGGAGATTCTCCATCTAACCTTTGATACTCTTGAGAGTTGGTTTCTTTTTCCTAGATGACCTTGGACAGAGATGAACCTATTTCTCAATCCCAATACTTGAACTACCATGAACTCTACTACCACTAGCACCTTCACCTACACAATCGTAACTTTCATAAAGAAACTTGAATGTTGAAATTAGCCAAAATAGCTAAAACAAGCTGGAACTCACCATCTCCTTTGGTTACATAGGCCATACCACCATCAGCTTTGTCTTCCTCCATATCATCATCACCTAGGAAGAAAAATACATTTTCAACAAAATTACATGTTATTCACAGTAATCAGAAATCACAAATGATAGTTTATTGAACAAAAGTCTCATAATCACCTTCATTGTCAGAACTTGCAGAGCTGCTGTCATTTGACTCAGCACATATTGGGCTACCATGTGGAGAATCTGAATCAGATTCATCATCAATCAGATCTTCTTCATCTTCATCTCGCACCTTCCTTTTCTTCTTACCACCCTTTTGACCGAAATGGAGCGTCCATCTGTAGCTCATCAGTGACAAAGCCTCCAGGTGTGGTCCAATCATCATCCCCATGATCATATTCATCAAGAATTTGTGTGGACTCAGATCTAGAGTTGGATAGCCACTCCATGATGCGGTTGCTTTAATAAAAAAAAAAGCAACATCCATCATCGTGCTACATGATGGATCTGCCTCCTTTTGTTGAAGGCTTTGAAAATCTGCTTCAAATTGCTGGATGTGCAACTTTAGATTGTAATGAACATAGACCAACTTCCTCAGCTTGTCATAGACTAACTTATTTCTCAGTTTGGTATGAATCCAAGCAAAAGTACTTTAGTTTCCCTCACAGCCACTTGATGAATTGCATTGTGAAACAATGTGTACAGAAAGCTTTGAGTGCTTTGCACCGACCACCATCTGCCCACCACCAATCAGCTTCAATAAATTGAAGAAACATATAGGAATCAATATACAAAAAAAATGCAAACTGAATAGGCCAAGAAAAGTATAATACCTGGAGTGGTTTGAGCACGAGCGCAGAGCTCCGAGCCTCTAGTGATCCAAATAACAATTTGTTCTGGCCAAACAGGGTCATGAATTCATCAACTGCAATTGAGAGCTTGCTAGTTTCTTGAGTGCTAAACTTACACCTAGTACAGCAACTGGTTTCTGTGCAAATTTTGACTGATATAATGTCTGAGGATCTAGTGCAGCAGCTACAAATGGGAATAAGTACAGTAATATTAGTTTGAATTAGAAAAAGTAAGTAAATGAATGAAACAAGGCATGAATTGAACAATTTTTGTAACCACAGGCATAAGAGTTCCATCAAAAAGATATTGAGTCCTCTTTATTGCTTCCATTATTCTTTGTAGGAGATCCTTAGTAGCATGTTTATCATGCTTTAATTTAGCAACTAATTCATTTTCAGCAGCGGATATGATTTAACTTGATGCTAAAATATGATTTAAACTAGAAGCTAAAATCTGAGCAAACTGAATTAAATAAACTATTAAATAATGCCAGTTTACATCAAGTGAATCTGAGCAAATCTGCATAAGTTTAAAACATTCAGCAATAGGACAGTAGCTTTGTAATGCAAGATGATACATATATAGTGGTCTATTTAACCAGCTATATTTGCATAAAAAATATATCAATACAAGACAATATCACAAGAGACTGCCGCTTCATTGTTACATGCTTAAACACACATATAAAATCATTTGCTTGATAAACAAATCCACTAACAACACAGCATTGCAGTGCAGCGCCATTGCATGATCATAGGGAAGCTCACCTTCTTTACTAATGACAATGTCACCGGCTCCTGCAACTGCTACTGCTACTGCTACACGAGACGAGCTTCCACTGCCATCCTTCCTTTGCCAACCATCCCCTTCCTGGAACCCTCAGCATCCATGCTTCCTTTGCCAACCATGGCAGTATCTTCTGCTGCGATTGTACTGAAACTTGGTGGCAATATACATTTAATTTTAGCAGATTATATAACAAATATTCCATGACTTTTAGGTGGACAGTCTAGTCCAGATAAATGAAACAACAAATATCATATTTTGTACCATGTTTTCATGTGAAAAATACAATATTTCAAGGTACAAATGAAATAGGAGCTAATTAGTGAAATTGCCCATCAATTCGAATCTGCTAATTCAATACTATATCATTAAATCAACAATCCGTAGGAAAACAGGAATCAAAATCAAAGACTCATAAATCAAAATCTTAAAAACATTTGAATCATTTTTGTCAGGGATTTAGGGGTAATAGATATTATACTTAGAGCATAGTTTGTCGCTGCTTTGCTCCTACTTTGCCAGCTGGGTGATCTGCTCTGCTGCTTTGCTGCCGGCTTGCTGCACAGGTGCACCCTGTCCGTGCCATGCCCTGTGCCCTGCCCATCGCGCGCCTGCTCCTGTGCCGCCGCTGCTCCTGTGGTGGAGGTGCGGAGGCGTGCCGGTGCCGGCTGGGGACGAGAGGTGCGGGGAAGGGGGGGGGGGGGGGGGGGGGGGGGGGGGGTAGGGGCGCGAGCTAGCAGTGCATGAAGGTGTGTTCGATTTAGGGTTTTGTGAGGGTATATCTCGGGCTGGTGGGCAGGGAGGCAAGTTTTCAGACTCTTTGGTGTGAAGTTTTGTCGGGCAACGTAAATTTGGTGCGAAGTTTTGGCGGGCAGCGTAAATTTGGCTCGAATTTTTGGCAGGCAGTACGTGGAATTTTTCAGGCCCCACCGAAAAGAGTGAAATTTCGAATTTTACGAAAAAATTTTGCCGAATTTTTTTCCCCAGACACCAGCCTTCTCCCACCCTCCGCATGCTCCATGCCAACACTGCCATCCCAGCCGACCCGCCTGCTCCTTGCCTGAGCCTAGCTTTTCAAAGCTTAGTTCGTCCTCTCTCCCTCACCCCATGCCCGTTGCCATGGCATCCCTGGCCATATGGCTGGTCCCTGCCTGATTGTCTTGCATCCTCGCACCGAGTTCTTCCTCTCCACGCGACACCGTCTGTTCCCCACAATGTGTTTGCATGTACCCACTCGAAACCATCCCCTCCTAGCCTCACCTCCTCCTCCTCCCCGCCTGACCCTACCTCTTTTTTTCCATCTCTGACCAAACCGCGACCAGCCTCACGTGTGTGCGAGCTTGGCACAGTTCAGTGGTTGGGCCCTTGCTGCTAGCTTTGCTGGCATTGGCTCAAAGGTCCAATCCCTTTGTCTGCTTGTCTTGTGTGTACTTGAAAGGGGGAGTGGGGGAAAGAAATAGAAAGATGACAGGTTTACATGTCGGGAAATGCAAGAGAGAAAGAAAGCGTTGGAAGAGATGAGGTGATTTTGAAATATTGTGGGTCTAATGAAAAAAATAGTGGCCTCGGTTTTGTTAGACTGCTAGAGACAATGACAAAAAGTAGGCCTCTATAAATTTGGATCTACTTAAACATGCAAGTAGGGGTCTCTCTTAGTTAGTACTATTAGAGATGCTTTAATAGTGAATTTATTAGGCACAAATTACAATATTAAACATCCTCAATGCCTACAATTTAACAAAGAAGTCACCGTATTGTTTGCCTAACTGGAATACTTATTTTGTTGGATTTACATAAGTCTAGTATTTTTTTCTATTATCACAAAACCTATCAGTATTCTGTAATTTAATTTTCTAATAAACTGGGGAACAAGCCAGCTCGTTATATACAACACATATAAAGGAATACAAAAAATGTTCCAAAAATGTCTAATTACGCCTGAATAACATGAAACACTAGAAATTTAAAACCATTTACTGAAATGTTGATGTCCCAACACACCGGTAACGAGCCAACCAAGCTAGTATGGTTTCAACATAAAAGAAACTGTTAGTAGATACATATAAATCCCAAAAATTATCTCAAAGTACTTGCAGTATCATAGACAGAAGTACAACACTGCATTTATATTTTCGAATTGATAATAACATAGAAGCAAAAGAAGCTCCATATGCTTAAAGAAGACCACAGTGCTACTTGCAACATTCTTTCAAATTTTTTCAGCTCCTGGTGCCTCTGAAGAAGACTTCCTATGTATTCCTTAGAGATGCAGCGCATTAAAGAAGTTCTCCATAGCTCCTGATGCTACTGGGAGTGTATATTCCGCTATTTTGTGTACTTTGATCAGTAGTACCATTTCTAGAAAATAATGTAAGTATATTTAGATTGTGTTCAAGCGACTGAATTAACACAAAATATCATATAGTGATGACAATAAGACATCATCAATTAAATTACCTTAATTTCAATAGTTTCAAACAATGGATAAATTCGGAATAGTTGATTTGTTGGAGATTCTTTAAAGCTTCCATCAAGTCTCAAAATCCTTAGATTTTGAAATCTCCACAAAAGATCTTGGAATTTGTTGATTGCAGCTGCCTGAAATCATAATATCTTTCTGTTATGTAACATCACCTCTATGTATGCAGGACTTATTTATTGTAATTCTATATATGTAGACATTAAGTATGGTAGAAGCGCGAATGTGTACATGAGTTACACATTATAGATATATGTAATTTGTTTTATGTACATTACTTATTCCACCAACATAACTTTTAGACAAATAGATTAGTTTTCCTTTGTTACAAGTTCAACATGGCTTACTGGAGACTCATGACATTGTGTCTCCAAAATTAAACATGCTCACAGTGTCGAAAATGATTCCTACACAAATTGGAAGGAAAAGAAAATTAAAATATGAAACCTTTTATATGCCCTGCTGGTGAATAAAATTAGTAAATAATTATAATTTTGTTTTTCAGAGGGTTTGTTTGCATCATAAGTTATGTGTTGGTGCACTTTGCCTTCAAACTAGTCAAAAAAGTTGTTTAAACGCTCCCTAAATGGGTGTATACGTCAAAACAGGAGTTTAAATGGCTGTTTGGACGATAAACAGAAAAATTTGGGTGCCAAATGAACTGGCATGAGATTGGACTAGCCTGTTAAAAGGGGAAATTTTAGTGCTAGTTAAACAACGCTTATATGACAATCATGTGAGCGGAACTTTTGATGCTATCTAAATGGCGTTTATATGACTATGTTTATTACTGTATGTACAATTGATTATTGTCCATGTCACACTACATAAGAAATGATTTGTGCAATGCAGCTATATTTTGATGCCTTGAATTTCACTTAAGCATATGTGTCATGTGTGTATGCAAAAGAGATGCACTCTGGAAAGATAAAAGAACCTGTGTGGCCATGTGAAAGTTGCCGATGTGGAGCTCCCTGACGTTGGAAATGGCTGTGAACATCTTCACGTAGTCTCTATGCTCTGCGGAGTCGGTGAGGAAAATTCTGGCAACCTCCAGGTTCGGAAGCGGCCCAAGCTCCCAGCGGCCAGCGCTGGCGATCCTCAGGCGCAGCACCAGCCGCCGGAGGTTCGGCGCCTGGATGACCCATCCGCCTGGGACGAGTTTCGGCGGTCTACGAGTTCTGCTGCTTCTGCAGGCGACCGGGAATACGATGTGCTGCAGGCGGAGCTCCACGAGTGTCGAAGCGGCCGCCGAAACCATGGCCTCCACCTGCGTCCAGCCATTGCCACCCGTGAACACCACGAATGCCAGATCGAGCTTCGTTAGCCTCTGGAACCCCGCAAAGCCGGCAGGCGGCGCCGGGATGCCGCAGCTGCGCAGCTCCAGCTCCGCCAGCCCGGCGGGGTCGCAGCGGAAGAGGGACCGCAGCGGCTTGGCGTCCAAGGTCGTCGGCAGCAGGGCCGCCTCCAGGGGTAGCACGAGGGACAGCGAGCGCGGTCTCTTCCCCGCGACGGTGCGCACCCAGTTGTCGGCGCGGTGGCAGACTCTCAGCGGGACGCCCCCGCGGATGCTGACGCGGCCGACGGGGCCCTTGCAGCGCCGAAGGAATCGTGCAGCGGACACCCAGCGGGCGCTGCCGGTATCATCGCCGAGGCCGACATCGTGGAGCTCGATGTCGAGGCCTGGCACGGACTCCCAGCGGTGGCGCTACGGCTGCGACAGCACGGAGGTGCGGACCATGCCGCGGGATGGCAGGCCGGCGAGGATCTTGTCCAGGACATCCATCGGGAGGTCGACCAGCAGGTCAACCGCACGTTCCGGCGGCGGCGGCGGCGGCGGCGGCTGAGATGAGTCGCCATGGAGAAGCATGGTTGGTAGGTGGCTAGGGTTTGGCGGCTGGAGCGCCGACTGGGGAATTGGGGACCCGGCCGGCTGGATCATTTCGTTTTGTCAGCTCGAAAGGTGGAGTTAAAGCTTCCAAATTTTTACCGAGCTGTAAGAGTTCAATTTGCCACAAGAATTTACCAAGCTGTAACATGCTAGCTAGGACTGGCTACGCGGAAGTTGAGACCGAAGCTCTGGGAGTCGAAGGCTCTGTGCAGCTACCGTAGTTCCAGGATTCCAAAGCCGCGTTGCCGGACCCTGCCTCTGTGTTGTTTGCTTCGGAGTCAGGATCCAGGGGTGGGATGATCCAATAGGTAATATATACTCGTAAGATTTGGCCACCTGGGACAGCTTCGCACGGGTGCATAAGGGCGAGGAAGGAGAACTAGGCAGCAGTGACTGGCGGCGCGGGGTAGTGTGCGAACCTGACACCACGTCTACGCCAACGATTACGATGCTGATCCGATTTATTAGCTAGATTAAAGCACTCGGTAAAGTGAAGATCATATAAGCATGTAAAGTAAGAATCGACCTTCATCATCAAATAGAAAACTAAGAAACTACAAACAAAAGAACCTGGAAACTACTCACCAATGAGTCAGCCTCGTAGAGATACATGGTAGAGAAGGCTTCGACGAACCCGGCTCCTCCTCGGCTCTTCTCCTCTCTTCTCTTCTATTTTCTATTACAACCAAGTGTCATGCACCTAGAGGGACTACTGGTAAAAATAATATGAATGGAGTGCCAGTGTACAGTGTGTGGGTGAAGAAGCTCCTAGCTCCCTTCCTTATATAGGAGCGACATGGTCGGTTTGGGGGGGATATCACCGGATCATCCACCACACCGTCCCCATGGCCATTGTTGGCATTGGCATGCGGATGGTGGGCCCGAGTGTTGGCAAGGTGAGCATGCTAGGGCCAGCCTGGTTCGCCACGCGTTGCCGAAGCCCAACCTAAGCTCGATGACTTGTTTAGCGAGACGAGCATCGCCAGGACTGACCGTTTGCAACATCGCGGAGGACCCAATGTTGAGATGTTCACAGCCACGTTCGCTAGCTGCTGGTTCGTCACGGGGCCTTCCTTTGAGCTTGTGTCACATCCGGTGGCCCCCTAGCTTCATGACGAGTCCCTGACAATTGTAGCCATCGAGCTAGCGGATGAGGACCCAGCGATAATGGACTCCTACATGCTGCGGACCCCCCTCTGCACCCCATTCAATAGGCAGGGTGCTCATAGACTGTAACTGCCCTCCCCAGCCCATAGCCGATGGACACTATGGGGATATGACGCCCATATACCCTCATAGCTATACTTGGGCCGCACCTTTGAAGACGGTCCAGCCCAAGATGAAGACGTGCGGCACACGACGTGCACCGCACAGATTAGTAATAGTACCAAATAGGCTATTCTACTTATAACTCTGTCCCTTCGGCATATATAAGGAGGAGCAGAGGTCCTTTAGCAGACCAGGTCGGGAGGTCATCCGATCTACCAGATCACCACGATCTCATACCCAATCAATGCAATATACAGAGCACATGACGTAGGTTTTATGCCACGCTGGCGGCTTAAACCTGTATAAATCTTGTGTCTTGTGTCTCTGTAACCATCCGGTTCTCGATTACGTGCGCCCCTTCCGATCAATCTACCATCTTAGATCTACCCCTAGATGGACCACCGATGATATCTCATCGATAGTTGGCGCGCCAGGTAGGGGGTGCACGATCTGATCAGCAGATGGTCTAGATGGATTCTTTCCCTGCTTTCATGGAGTTCGAGGCAGGTCTGACTTTCACTGTCGGTACGTTCATCAACCACCAGTGTAGCGATGACCACCGGAACCGTGGAGGCGGTGTAGCCTGCTTCTGCACCAACGTCATCAACCACCTCGCCGACAAGTCTGCTCCGGCAACTTGTTGGCAGCTTCCTTGGCAGATCGGCCCAGATCGATCTGCTGAGGACGGCTTCACCACCGTTCATCACTGTCGGCGTGGACATACGAACCGTACTGACCACTCGGGCTGCCCAGATCCAAATCTGGCTACGGTCCGACCGCCACCGAGCCTGCAACACCAAGCAACCTCGTGATGCGGTGTGTCTATCGTGCCGAATTCAACCCCGACTTCCAGGTGGATCCGATCACAGTGCAAAGCCTGCCACCGATGTACATCATCATAACCAAACTCCATCGACCGACGCAATCGCCGAGCATGGATCCGGTCAGCAAGCACTGTTCCTGCATGACTCTCGACGCCAGCGCACATGAGATCTGTCCTGGTCGATCTCGGTGTCTACTTCTACCGGCTCGGACTTGCATGCAAGACCTGGGTCTTTACGTCAACTGCTTGGAACAACGGCGGTGGTGTGGCACCGGCGAGCTCCTGCTGCGGACCACTGGTGAGCATGGCGGGCGGGCATGTGCGGCGATAGCGTCACACCGACGAGCTTTTTTTTTAATATCAAAATTTTTTTAATATTAAAATTTATTTTCAAAGACCGTTGTGTTAAGTCAGAGGCAGTTTTTTTAATAGAACCACCTGTGAAGATCTATCTTCAGAGGCGGCTGTCTTAATTTAACAGCCTCTGAACACCTATCTTTAGGGGCGGTTAAAAGCCCGTTGCTAGAGTTATCTCATCTTTACAGCCGATGGCATAGTGGCGGTCAGTCTGACCATTGCTAAAGACGTAATAACCACCTCTACAGTAACTTTTTGTACTAGTGGAAAAAGAATCAATTTTTTTACGAGGAAAGAGGCAGGGAATTATTCAGCAATGTGGGGTATGTAACGTGTCTGATAAAAGTAGAGATGTGCGTTTGTTTTCCATTGGATATGTTGTTACTATGTTTACCTTACTCTCGACCAATTGGGGTAGCGTGCCACCATTTTCTTCCTCCCAACCCATTTTCTGTTACCAAAATCTCCCTAATAATTAAACGTGAAAATTTCCCACCCTCTTTTTGTCCGCTACTACTTCTTCTGACCGCTCCTGTCTCCCGCTCGGACTCCCGTCCACCGGACCATAAATAAATTACTTTGTTTATTATTTCTACTTCATAATCTGTTTAGGACTTCTACTTAGTTGATCCAGAACCAAAACTGTCCGTTTAAACTGATTCCAGTCCTCCATAGTCCGTATAGAACTACATACAATGGTCTTTTTTGTTTTTGCACGTCAAAAAAAAAATTTTAGTCCATCAGAATTCTGTCGGTCCCAAACCGTCGGCTTGATCTTTTTTTTTGTCCGCAACAAAACTGCCTACAATTCAAATATGAATCATGTGATTTTCTAAAACATCAGTCCCCTCATCGTGGACTAGACAGAAGCAAATAGACCGAGGCACAATCGAAGTAGAAAACCAAATCAAGGCCCGTCACGAATTAGATCGATACCAAATAGAAAGACAACTAGATATAAACCATATATCTAGAATTGAGGACACTAACCAGATCTCGAGCACATCACCACCAATAGATCGAAGAGATCGCCGCCCGGCCCCAGCAGGACCTTAGGAGCGGCCATGAGAGAATAGATAAAAGAGCAAGAAGGCCAAATCAATAGCTCGAGCGCGGGCTTCTCGTCGAACCCGATGAAGGCGTACTCGGGCGGCAGAACTGGTTGGTGGACAGGAGGAAGTACCCCCCCCTTGTGCGTGACGTCACCATGGCCGGCGAGCTAGGGTTTCAGCGTAGGTCAGATATAGGATGAGGACCATGAGGAGCTGCTGCTGATGGTGGTGGAGGTGGGATGGAGGTCTACCTTGCCATGTCCGTCGTCTCGGGTCGCGTGGAGTGCGGCCTTCGGGCGCCGGAGCGAGTCCACTCGACGGCGCCGCGCTCTACCAACTGGAAGCGCGAGGACCGGCGAAGGAGCCCGCGGCGGCGCCGGCTTGCCTCGGGAGACGCGAGCTGGGGCGGACGGGCGCGAGTAGGCGGCGCGTGAAGGGGCTCGCGATGCAGATGGATAAGGTCAGCCGAGGATGAGTCTGTCATCCGTGCAGTGGCAGTGGTAGATATCCTTGGGAGTTTTGTTGGGTAATTTTTTTGGTACACATCTACCTGTCGCAGGCCGTAGGATTGGGTTTCAAGATTTAGGGCACATGCGCCTCTCACCTCTCACTCAGTTCGGTACCAGACTTCGGTGGAATATTAGTTTTTTATTTACACGTAATTTATGTGTTAATATAAAAAATATCTGACATAAATATATTTGTACCGACAAAAAATAAAATAAGTGTCCTGTGTGTACTACCAATACAGTACGTAGACACATACTAGAAAATTCTATCTATTTTATCTAATGTTACTAGGTCATTTTGTTTTTTTTCTTTTTTGCCATAAAGGCTTTACCAATAGGAACTTTTCAATTTCAAAAAAAGCTAGCACAAGATAAGGACCGAAAGTCCCCGTAGAAAAAACGTAAAAAACAAGTGTAGAGCATCTGGAGTCAAGACCTTATGCTAGAAAGGTCAGCCACATCCGCTTCGTCGACCGTCCACAGCGTTGCCGATGCCTCAAAAGAATTTGTCCAGCCACTATTTTATTTGGGTGGACAGTGTGGGCACCGGTGCCTACTGAACATGTGTGAGACATGCATGTACGAGACTACGAGACGCTCAAAATGTCAACGTAGAACCGTTTTTCGAATCCCCGCGAGGAATTCTCCTATTCTATGATGGGTTTGGGTGAAAATTTATCCCCACGTGAGGTTAAATGGGGAGGAATTCATCTCCGCCGGGGATCACGGTGGCGGGGATGGTATGCAGGCCCCGTCCCTGCTCCCCATGAGGACCCGATTGCACACTGAAGGCCCACGAAGGCCCAATATCTATATACATATATATACAAGCAATTTTTTTTGACAAAATATACAAGCAACTTTGACCTAATACTCATTGCTCAGCGGCTCAGCCTCCAGACTTCGCTCTCCTCCTCTTGCCGTCGCCAGCCACTCCCGTCCCAACTCCCCCTGCCCCCTAGCCTCCACTGCTCCACTCGTTCCCCTCCTCAGCACTTCCAAGCATCGGCAGACAGATCCATACAAGAGGCAGGCTGCTTCACTCATTCCCTGGTACCTCGCCACACGAGCGGCAGGCAGCCGGGCACCACCGCACAGCCGACCATACATCCACATGAAGAGAGGTGGGAGCAGCACCCACGTGCACATGATTCCAGCGCCAATCCCATTACCAAAGATGAAGACAAGAAGCGATATGTTTTAGTGGCTGATGGATTTTGTTTCTTTATTCATTTTATGAGTTCCTTTTAGTTTTTGGAGATCTGAAGTAGCGTTGTCCAATTCGCATGTGGAATTCTTACTGAGTCAGCTTGTGAAAACTAGCCCTTATTTCTTATGGATTTTCGATTTGCTTTTGCTCACGGAGACAGAAGCAATCCGTTCTTCATCGTCCGTTTGACATTCACTGAATCACTGTATATTCTTTCACGGGGACGAGGACCCTGCGGGGATAAAATCCCTACGCGGGGACGGGAATGGGTAGAAATTTACCCCCGATGACATTAACGGGGACCGGGATGGTGGGAATTTTATCCCCACGAGGTCGGGGATGGGAGAGCTGTACCCGACGGGGAATTCCCCATTGACATCTTGACGAGAGACTGTTGGAGTTGGAGGCTGGTTGAGATAAGGCAGGTTGGGATAGATTTTTTTTTTTAATCTTGAGACATCGGCTCACCTACGTGCCTCGGTGCCACGAATTTTGGACTTTCACCGCTCCGTGCAATGTGAATATGTGATGATCCGATGCCTGGCACTCTCTCTCTTCATCCAGACATCGGTCAAACACCACACTGTGGGCAGTAGTCTGCCTATAGGGATCATCGATCCAGCCGTCTAGAAAGAGTCAAATTCCCCTATGAAAAGTTATTTTCTGAACATATTTAATATCCGAACCTAAATACTCAAAATCAGATTTCTAATATATATATGAGATAGATATTAGTATCCGAATGAACTTTTGATTCTCATTCTAAGATCAAGAAAATAATATGGAACATAATACAATATCATGGGTATCCAATTCGGTTTGCTTCGTGTATCTGCCGATACTTGCTCCTCGAGAGCTAAAACATCCTATAGTTTGGAAATTTTTTTTCACCAAGAACCTATAGTTTGAAATTGAGGGAGTAGTTACCTAGTACTTATATTTCCAATTTTTGTGAATTCCGTTGCAGCGCACGAACATATATATATATATATATATTCAAAAAATCTGAAGTTGGGTTAGGCCTTATGACTGCCATCTTGTTACCTGAATCATCTATCTCATTCTTGCAAGGACGAAAGCAGCTCTGGCCTCCTAAGAGGATGAGATGAAGAAAGCAACTGTAGGGATGATGATGAAGAAAAATCAAGGCAATCTGGACAGGACCATTATTGTTCGTTTAGGTGCACGAACATCACATGCTTTGGGTACCCAATTCATAAACGGCTTGTAACACGTGCAACGCTGGCTAACCCTCAAAGCAGAATAATTGGGCCCACCGCAGGCAAAGGACATCGCGGCCAGCCAGGTGGGCTCCCGCGGTGTGCCCGAGAGAAGAGGAGGGGGAGCTGCCGCCCAAGCCGTTACCGCCGCTGTCGCATCCATAAGATCGCCATGTTATCGAGATGGATTAGGCAAACAGAATTAAATAAAATAGGAAAGAGGAGGATCTACATGATCTCCTGATTGCTTAGAGTATAGTTCAAACCAGGACTATATATATTTAGAAATTATAATCAGATTGGCTTTAACCAATAAAGAATGGGACTTCCCCATCTTGCTCCCGCTCTCTCATGCTGCCGCCGCCACCTCCCTCGCGCATGCCGCCCATGCCGCCGCACGCTGCCGCCCTGACACCGCCACTAGCCACCGCACGGCCTCCCACGCCGCCGCCGGGGCATGGCCCCTGATAGGCTGGTATTCAATTTGGTTACTTATGTATAGCTGCACTATAACTTCATCCTGGCCAGATGTAATCTCTCACCCATCAAAGGTGTTTTCAAAGACCTTTGAGTGCCCGACAGAAGAGCAGGAGAGGGTGAATTGTGTCACAAAAAATAATATAGGGCTTCTTTAACTTGAAATATACTATATAAACTGAAACAACTAACTAGCGAGATACACTTAAGGTTTATGTAGTATTCTCTACTTCTTACACAAGCAAAAAGCTCATGTACAAACTCAAACGCGAGGTAATAAAGAGCTCAATTAAGGAAATACAACACAGTGCAATGCATCCTATTGTGTAGGTTGCCAAAACGTAACACCTAGTGTATGTTGGAGCTCTAGTGAGGTACTACTAGTCAACAAGCCCTTCCCTAGTGATGGTGCAAGGCTTGGCATAAAGCCTCTCCCTAACCAAGGCAAGTGCCGCTAGCAATTTAGGCTCACCACTACTGCCCCGACTGTTCTAGGTGCCTTTCACTATAGAGATTCCCCACTAGTGAAGTTCTTGTTTAATTATGAATCATTATAATATTGTCATCCCTTCATTTATACTTAACTTTCCACACTTCCGTACTTTTGAACTAGGTCTGTAGGCACTTAAGTTTACAATCATTACTCATTTAATCTAGGTACTCTGACGTATGATATTTTCTAAATAATTAAATCCTAGTGTTGTAGCCAGTTGTTTTGTATGCGAGATCCTATGTAGGCTGCAGGATTTTTGCCTTGTTAAGCAGAAAGCAAGCTCAATGGACTCGCAAGCTAGCCAAACTAGTCAATGTACACATGGTAATCTCAAACATGGCCGATGAAACCGCGTTTCCTACACAGCAAAAACAGAATATGCCAATTCTTCTTCTCAAACCCAAGAGGCATACGACACATCAGTCGGCTACATGTGCCATTCCTGTGTTCCCTCCCCTTAAAGGAACCAGAGTTTTCAAAGGAAAATCACGATCCGACCTCGTTTATGATAGTCCTAGCTAGGACACTTTGGCTACAACACATGGGCATGCATAATTCAAGTGATTACAATTCCATACACATGATTCAAAGTAGTAATAAGAATATCACCCTTATTTTGGGCACAAGACCTTTTTGTCCGACATCACAAAACCTATCAGTATTGTATAGTTTATTTTTTAATAAACTGGAGGTAGAAACCTTTTACTCGATATAAACCTCATATATAAAGGAATAAGGAAACAATGTATAATTACGCCAGCATAACAGGAAACACTAAAATGTAAAGCCAATTAACAGAATTGTTGATGATGTCCCAAAAGATTGGCAACCAGCCAAACAAGCTACTATGCTTTCCACAAAAAAGAAACTGATATTAGTTTCATAAATCCCATAACATGTCTCAAAGTATTAGTATCATAGACAGAAGTACTACACGACGACATTTATATTTTCCAATTGAGATGAAGTAAAAGAAGCTCCACATGCTTAAAGCAGTCCTGTGATTCTTGCAACATTCTTTCAAATTCTTTCAGCTCCTGGAGCCTTTGAAGAAGACTTCATAAATATTCTTCAGAGATGCAACATTATTCCAAATTCGTCAAAGCTCCTGTTGCCAGCTCTAGAAAATAATGTAATTAGTATATTTAGAATGTATCCAAACGATTGAAATTAACATAAAATACAATGTAGTGATGATATTAAGATATCATCAAATGAATTACTTTCATCTCAATAGTTTCAAAGAATGGAGAAAGGCTGAATAACTGATTTGTTGGAGATTCATTAAGGTTTCCATCAAGTCTTAAAATCCTTAGACTTTTAAATCTCCATAAAAAATCTTGGAATATGTTGATTGCGGATGCCTAAAAATCATAATATCTTTTTGTTATGTAACATCAACTTTATGTCATCGTGTTATAGTGACCTAATAATAATATTCAATCTTTTGAACAAGAACATCAGAATTATGCAGGACCTGTATTTTGTAATTCTATGTATACAGAAGGGATGATATATGCCTGAAAGAGGCACCAAACTATAATAATCAACAAGGCATTCTCAAAATATGAGTTACACATTATAGAATATCTAGGTTCCCTTTTTGTACATTTACTTGTTCTACCAGCATAACGAGGCTGCTAAAAAAATAAGATGGATTACACATTGAAGATAAGAATTTTATTCTGTTTTAGCTCTAGGAGATGACAGAGCACTCAACAAAGAGTCAAGTTGCTCATTTTATATTTGCATGGACTTTCATTATGGCCCTATTTTTCTTCAAATAATAGAACAATAGCCATATAATAAACACTAATTAGTAACAAATTATGTGGAAAGAATATCTCACAACACAATATATATGTTCATAAAGATATACTAATAAACTACACATGAATGCTGGGGCTAATTATGATAAGAAAAGTTGGAGAATTAACAGAAGACTGAAAGTATATTATTAGCACAACATGTATTTCAGTAAATGTCTTGTTGGAACAAGTTATGACCGTGGCCACATAGAAATTTACCTCTTCCAAACATGTTTGATGATATCTCTAGCAGAGATTGGGGATTGGGCTCATCTATACTATGTAAATTAGTTATTACTGTGCGTTTTGTATTTTTTTGATAGACATATAAGGATGGGCCAACAATGGACAATGAGAATATAGAGGGGCTTGCAGGGCTAAAGATGGCTTTACTTTCCAAGTATATTTTAGAAAAATAGATTATTCTATCTTGGTTACAAGTCAATGATGGCTTATTGGAGAAGGATGGTATTATGTCTCCAAAATTAAACATGCTCACAGTGTAAAAAACGATTCCTTCAGAAATCCATGGAAAAGAAAATTAAAATATCAAACCATCTATACCCCCTGCTGGTGATCAAATTAATAAGTAATTATAATATGGTTTTGTTATTGAAGATTCACATGTAAGATAGAATTTTCCCAAGATAACCCACAAACATATGTTTCATTTCAGAGTATTGTTTGTTTGCATTATAAGTTATGTGTTGGTGCATTTTGCCTTCTTGGTTAGACAATTTGTGTTGAACAGCAATAATTTGCAACTGCCCAATGAAACACCTATGCACACATTCCGTAACTGAGTTGTGAATATATCTTTATGAGTATATGTGTTTAGAAATACATGTTGAGCCTTTTTTTTATCACATGACCATATTTCGGGTACTAGGTTTGAGAAAAATATGTTAGCTATACTTTCGACCAAAATATCGACCGAAATAGGTTTGAAATAAATATTTAAATGCTGGGTATGTCTAAATGATCAAACTCTAGTAAACGTCGAATAGATGTTTAAACGGTCGTATAGACAATAAACTTGAAACTGTGGGGTACTAGCACTACTACAGAATGGATTTTGCAAGAGACACCTAAAAACTGAACCGAGGTGGACTCCCATTTTTGTCTGTCATGGTTACTGCCCATGTTTGTGGAGGTGGGCATTTCTTATTTGCCAAGGAGAGAACTTTTTCCCGCCATGGGAAATCGATTTACCATGGTGGACGTGTTAAGACGACCTCTTCAAAAATAGCCTATTTTCCGAGGTGGTCATCTTAAGGTGCTCGTCTTGGTAAATTCATTAATCGAGGCAGACACCTTATAAAGCCTGCCACGAAAAATAGTTGCCCAGATCGTAGTTGAGAGCAATCCCTAACCCTAACCTGGTGGCGCTCTGGTGGCCGGGCCCCCTATGGTTCTTGCTAGCCCACGAGATGTTGCCAGGAACGTGTCCCAGGCCAAGGTGGTCTCAACGGTGTAGTTAATGACGCCTAAGGCGGACGGGAGTACGGAACATGGAGGTTGTACTGGCCGGGGGCCATGGGGTGGGGCGCGGGTGAGCTCACCTGCGTGGTCGATGGTGCCAGCGGCTCGGGCATGGTAGCTGCAGCTCGGAGTCGAGGATGTAGAGTGGCGTGGTGCAGGGAAAGCAGGCGGCACGTCGGGGTTGAGTGGGTCCGCTGGCTCCTTGCGAGCGCACGAACGGCGGCGATGCTCCACTCCAGCTCTGGCTTCCCTCTGTCCTCTTCTTCCTCTCTACTCCGCAGCGGCAAGCAGGTGCAGACATGGCTGGAGTGGCTGCGCAAGCTTGGGAAACCCTAGCAGCCGGGCGAGCTCTCTTTTATAGTCATGGTGGCCGGCGGCGGACGGTGGAGATGCGAGGTGCCAATCCTGCAACTGGGGCGCATGCTCGGTTAGGGTTAGGGCTTCGCGTGGCCGGACGGGTGGACGAACGGCTGCGACGTGGCGGTGGGTCACGAGCGTCGGATGGACGGCGGAGGGCACCGTTCCCATTTTCGGGACGACGAACGCGACGGCCAGAAAATGGAAAAGGTGGGGGATGACAAGCGGGACCCGGGTGGCAGCGGCTGAGCGGGGGCGTGCGCGCGCGGCACTGAGGAGGCTCTTGCTAGACCTTAGGCCAGCTGGGCCACGGTGGGAGCGAGCGGGCGTCCGGTGCGGAGGCAGCAGGCCGTGGCGGGCGAATTCAGAGCGAGCCGTGCGGTCAGCTTGCTGGGCCGCGACGCTTGCTGGGCTTCACGGCTGCACGGGCTGCAAGCAAGCAGCGATCGTGGGCGCTTGTGGCGGCCTGGCTCGGCGGCTGGCAGGCCATTGCGGGTCGCGTGGGGGAGAGAGGTATCAGGCCAGCGCTGGGCTGCTCGCTGGGCTTGGGCTGTTTTTCCTTTTTCATTTCGCCCTCTATTTTCTATTTTCTTTTCTATTGCTATTCCTATTCAAACTTCACCATGTTATGAGCTTGCTAGCAAAGTGTTAGTGCATGGAGGTTAATGACATGACACAACCTCATGCTAAGTCCACTAGGGTCTCAAGGTCATGATGGATCCATTTCCGAGGTTAGTCGACACATATATATACAGGCGATAATAAGTTGTTTGATTTTATTGATCATCACATAAAATCAAATAAGAAGCAAATCAAACTTTGGTAAATTAAATGCGATGCTCATGCTAACATTAGTTGCTACTCGTGCAACTACTAGCGAGTTTCCTACTTGACATTCACCAACATCGGTATACTTTAGAATATTTTTTGAAAGTTCGTATTTTTGGTGTCCGAATTTCTAGGGATGTTACAGTCCTACCCCCTTATGAGAATCTCGTCCTCGAGATTCAAAAGTGTAACTTATTCTTCAAACAGGTAGGGGTAGAGCTTCCTCATTTCTGACTCTTTTTCCCAAGCCGCTTCCCGTTCTGAGTGATTGCTCCACTGAATCTTCAAGTATGGCATGCTGGTGTTTCTGGTTTCTTTGGTGGTCCTATCCATAATGCGAATGGTGTGCTCTCTATATTCTAAAGTGTCCTGAATATCAAGTGCCTCTGCGAGTATCGGATGCTCTGGCAGTTGCAAACACTTACCAGTTGTGACACATGGAACATTGGGTGCACTCCTGCTAGCTGCGTGGGTAACTCGATTCTGTAGGCAAGCTTGCCAATTCTCTCACAGATTCTGTACAGTCCCACATACCTTGGTGCTAGCTTTCCCTTCACATGGAATCTGATGGTCCCTCAAAGCAAGGAGACCTTGAGATAGACATAGTCCCTGACTTCAAACTCGAGGTCTCTACGCCTCTTGTCAGCATAGCTCTTTTGATGGCTCTGGGCAATCTTCAGATTTTCTCGCACTTGGGCAACTCCTTCTTTGGCCTCCTTGATGGTGGCAGGGCCAAAGAATGATCTTTCACCTATTTTGGACCACATCAGGGGTGTTCTGTATGGTCTTCCATACATAGCTTCGAATGGTGACATCTTGAGACTTGCCTGGTAACTGTTGTTGTAGGAGAACTCTGCAAATGGCAAACTCTTCTCCCAATCAGTCCTATATTTTAGAACACAGGCTCGGAGCATATCTTCAAGGATCTAGTTTACTCTCTGTCTGGCCATCTGTCTGAGGGTGGTAAGCGGTACTATAATCTAGCTTGCTTCCTATTGACTTGTTCAGGGCCTTCCAGAACTTGGACGTATACTGTGGCCCACGATCAGATATTATGCTCTTATGGGCTCCATGCAGCTTCAGAATGTTCTCAACATATAGATCTGCTAGCTGGCCGACTCGGGCATCAGTCTTGATGGCTAGAAAGTGAGCTACCTTAGTCAAGCGATCGACTATCACCCATATAACATCATGGCCCTTCGAGGTTTGAGGCAAACCCACAATGAAGTCCATAGAAATTCTATCCCATTTCCATTCAGGTATATCAAGTGGTTTTAACAGTCCTGCAGGTCTCTTGTGCTCAGCTTTGATGCGCTTACAAATGTCACATCTAGCAACATGTTCTGCAATGTCTAACTTTATGTTCTTCCACCAGAATTTCCTCTTCAAATCAGCATACATCTTAGTACTTCTTGGGTGGATACAATACTTAGAGTCATGTCCTTCTGAGAGGATCTCATTGCGGATAGCTGGGTCTGCAGGCACACAAATCCTATCCTTGTACCAATAAGTATCTTGCTCATCTTCGCTAAACTCTGGGCACTTGCCTTATGTCAGGAGCTCGTGTATCTCCCAAATCTCTAGGCAATGGCGCTGGGCTTCATGGATCCTATCCATGAGGGTGTAGTGCACACGAAGCTTATTCAACAGGCCGTGGGGTATCACCTCCATCTGTAACTCATCAATGCCCTCTTGCAACTCCTTGGGCAAGGTGGTGGTGAACAGATCATGACATTGGCTTTTGCGGCTAAGAGCATCAGCGACCACATTGGCCTTCCCAGGGTGATAGAGAATTTCCACGTCGTAGTCATTAATCAACTCAAGCCAACGACGCTGTCTCATGTTCAAATTTTCCTGGGTGAAAAAGTACTTCAGGCTCTTGTGATCGGTGTAGATTTCACACTTGTTCCCAATCAGATAGTGCCTCCAAATCTTCAGTGCATGGATCACAGCCGCAAGCTCGAGATCATGGGTGGGGTAATGCTATTCGTGCTCTTTAAGCTGGCGGGAGGCATAGGCAATGACTTTCCCATTCTGCATCAGAAGACAACCGAGCCCATGGCGAGATGCATCGCAATAGACCACAAAGTCCTGGTGGATATCGGGCAAGGTAAGAACAGGCGTCGTGGTGAGCTTCTCCTTCAGGGTCTGGAAACTCTGTTCGCATTAGGGCGTCCATTCAAACTCATTGGTCTTCTTCAGGAGGTTGGTCATGGGGCGAGCTATCTTGGAAAAGTTCTCGATGAATCTATGATAATAACCAGCCAATCCCAAGAAACTTCTCACATCGATCACATTCTGTGGCTGCTCCCATCCCCTCACTGTCTCAATCTTGGACGGATCAATACCTACTCCGTCAGCATTGAGTACATGGCCTAGGAAAGTGACCTCCTCAAGACAGAACTCACATTTGTTGAATTTGGCATAGAGCTGATGCTTCCTTAACTTTTCCAACACTATCCTCAGATGCTGTTCATGCGCCTCAGTGATGGCAGAGTAGACAAGGATGTCATCAATGAAGACCACCATGAACTTATCCAGCTCTTGCATGAACACTTTATTCATCATGTTCATAAAATAAGCCGGTGTGTTTGTAAGATCGAAGGACACGATGGTGTACTCATACTGCCCATATCTGGTGACAAATGTTGTCTTGGGAATGTCCTCTTCTCTGATCTTCATTTGATGGTAGCCTGATCTGAGGTCGATCTTGGAAAAGTACTTGGCATTACGAAGCTGATCTAGCAGGTCATCTATCCTTGGCAGGGGGTATTTATTCTTTATGGTCACGGCATTCAGGTTCCTGTAATCAATGCACATCCTCTGCATTCCGTCCTTCTTCTTAACAAATAGAGCAGGAGATCCCCAGGGCAAGGCACTGGGCCTAATGAACCCTTTCTTGGATAGCTCCTTAAGCTGTTTCTTAAGCTTCTTAAGCTCGTCAACTGCCATAAAGTAGGGTCACTTAGAAATCGGACTCGTACCAGGCAACAAGTTGATCATGAACTCAACATCCCTGTCCGGTGGCATCCCTGGTAGCTCTTCAGGAAAGACATCAGGGTACTCATGAACTACAGGCACTTCCTCAAGTGACTTCTCTTCAAGGGCGCATAGCATGGAAACATCTGTCCCTTTGTTTGGCTCACATCTGATCTGACGACCACTTGGATGGGTTATATCCACAAATCTAGGTGAGCAAGTTATCACTCCCTTGTTCTGGGTTAACCAATCCATCCCTAGAATGACGTCTAGGCCTTCGAAGGGTAGCAAGGTAAGATCATCAAGAAAGGTAAGACCCTCGATTGTGATACTCACTCCCTTACATATTTTGGTATAACAAACATTGCCCAAGGGTGAACTAGTGTATAAGGCTTCTTTTCATGGAGTGACAGGTATATGGTGCTCTCGTGCAAACTTGGTGGATATATATGAACATGTAGCACCTAAATCAAATAGCACAGATGCCTTAAATCCATGCACTAAAAACATACCATACACCACGTCAGGGGCAGCCTGGGCAGTCTCTATGGAGATGTGGGCGAGGCAGCCATGGGGTGCTCCAGATGGCACCTGCTTGTGCGGGGTGCCCTGGTTCTACCTTGCGGGCACTGGTGTAGCAGGTGCAGCCTTGTTCGGGCACTCGACTGCCTTGTGACCCGGCTGGCCACAAGCGAAGCAAGTGTAGGTCGCGCCGCCTGTGGGGGTTGGTGCGGCAGACCTCCACATGCTACCTCCTGGTGTGGCACGAGCGTACGCTTGGCGGTCCTGAGCAGGGTGGGGGTAGTTGCTGGTGTGGGTACCACAGCCCCAGCTCGAACCGTGAGCAGCTCCCTGGGCGAAGTGACAGCGGGGAGGCTGAGACGCCTCACCACACGACCTCTGTGGGGCAGGCGCGTGGGAGGTGCCCTCAGCACGGTGCTTCTTGGTCTTGCCAAGCGCCTCCCTCTCCGCAAAAACCTCATCACAGTCCTTCTCAATCTCCATGCACCTGTCGATCATGTCATGCAGGGTGTGGCTCTTGGTGCCTGAGAGGGAGAGCCTGATGCAGCTAGACAAGCCCTTGCGATAGTAGTACATCTTCTCCTTCTCAGAGTTCACCACTAAGACAGGTGCATAGCATAGAAGGTTAGTGAAGCGGGTGGTGTACTCATGCACCTTGTCAATTCCCATGGAGATGTTGCAAAACTCGTTCTCCTTCTCTAGCACGCCCTCGTGGATGAAGAACGCATGGAACTCCTCCACAAACTCATCCCAGGAGATGTTGGTAGGGTCCCGATGGGTTTCACAGAGGCTATCCCACCAAGATCACCCAGCACCCACAAGCTTGTGAGCTGCCAAGCCAACACACTCCTCGTCAGTGCAAGTGGTCAAGTCCAGCTTCTTCTCAATCTCCTTAAGCCAGTCATCAGCAGCGATGGGGTCGACGTTGGTGCCATCGAACGTCGGGGGTCTCAGCTTGAGAAAGAACTCTAGCTTCTTATAGAAGTCATCGCGTGGCTCCCTGTGGTGGGGGTGCAGCACATTCTCAGCTAAGACTCGAAGAAGCTTGGTCTGCTGAGCCATCATAGCCGCCAAAAGTGGCACGGGAGGTGGTGGCAGCGCTGCATCTCCTCCAGCGGTAGGCTCGGGCTCAGGCTCAGCAGCAAGCTATGGCTGTCCTCCAGCCGCACCTCCAGCAGCTGATTCCGGCTCAACAACTAGTGGTGGTGGCAGGTGTGCGGGATATGGGGTGGCTGCACGAGGTGGCTACTCAAGGATGAGGGGTATGTGACCAATGCGTCCATGACCATGACCACGACCGCATCCACGGTCCCTGGCGGGCGCAGGTGAAGGGGAGCGGTTGCTCAGGTGGCTGGCACAACGAGTGCACATCCTGCTTATCATAAACCTCAGATTAGGGCACATGTGCGCATGATATAACTTTGATATTAATGATGTAATAATTAAACTGGCTTAAATAATTTAAAAACATTTAAATCTATCCTACACTCATACAAAGAAGCATGAAGATCCAAAAAGATGCAATAAAATCTGAATCATACATTACATCAAGTGGGTACATGGCAATGTCTCTAGTAGCTATGCTAGGAGACTCACGAGAAACGTACTACACGCAGGTAGTTCTAGCACAAGAGGCGGACAAACAACTCAACAACATGGTGAGTCTGGTCATTTAGCCACACAGAGCCCATCATCTCCCGATCCTACATTACACTAGACCATCCCTGGGGACTGGTCCAAATTGTAAGCTGCGGGAGGAATACCGATGCCAGAAGCTTGGATCTGCTCATTAGTCATCCGAAGGCGAGAGACGTAACGACATGCCTCCTTGAGCTGAGGGGTGGACACTGACTATCCGCTAAGTCCAGTGGTGGGGCACCCACTCAAGTTGAGGCGAGATTGCCCTAGCTTGAACGTCTCAACTCTGTCCTTCTTACGGGCTTGTAAGGGAAGCTCATCCTGCAATTCCTCGTACTCTTTGACTCTCTTGCGATATAACCTCTTCCAAGCCTCCATGGTGCATTTGAGCTTGTCCATGAGGTATGCTGTCTTGTGGACGTAGTTGATCAGGTGTCCCTGGTTGTAGCTAGCAAGGGTGTATTCCTGTAGCAACTTCTCGCGTTGAGCCTTGCACTGCTCACGGAGTTTGTCCCTGTAGGCGGCATCTTGACTCGTCTCCTGGAATCTCTTTGCAATATCCTCATTCTTCTCAGCTATAGTGGTCTCAAGCTCCTAGATCTTCCTGTTGAGATGGCTATTGTGGATCTCAAGCTTATCCATCTCGTTCATCAAACTAGTGATCTGGCTTTGGTAAGTGTGCCCCTTGCATGCTAACTCACGCTCTAGGTCTGCAATCTTCTACTTCCATGCTGCCTCCTTATCTTCCGACTTGCGGATCCTCTCGTCAACCTTCATCAGGTAGCGATGATCATGGCGTCCCTTTCGCTCCAACTCAACAATGTACATTTCCTGACACTGCATGTACATCACAGAGGTGCGGTGGCAAGGGTTGCAGTCAACTCTTGTATTCTGTTTGGTGTAGACGACCTCCTCCCAAGTACCCTACTGAACGTCGAGGGCATGAGGAAGCAGACGAAAGCGACTCTCCTTCAGGAAGTCAGCCCCGTCGCGCAGCACAGTGCGAAGTGCCTGGCGTGAAATAGTCTAAACACACGTGCCGGTGCCATTGTCAAAGGCGAAGTCAGTGAAGGCGGCAACTCCAGGTAGGTTCATGCTTGTAGGCACATTGATGTGGACTGCCTTGTAGCCCTTGATGCCTCCTCCAGGGGTGGGCTTACCGCAGCAAAGGTACTCGACGTTCTCCATGGGAACACCAAGCTCGGTGAGAACCTCACAAAGCACGTGAGCGTAGCCTCCATACTTCGTCCCGTCGAGTCTGAACTCAACGACATCCATTGGCGGCAATGGACCAAGCGGCAAGTTGGGGTCCATCTGCAGGTTGACACGAGAATGGGATTAGAAAAGTTGCAGAGAGAGGTAAGCCATGCATAAAAGCGTATGCAGTGATCGGTGTATAACCGAGAGATTTCAAGATTCTCCTAATTCTATCGTCCAATCCTATGGGTCTCGTCCTAGGGTCAAGCATGGCTCTGATACCAACTAAAACATCCTCAATTTGCCACGAAGGGAAAATACACAGAATGGCAAATAATACAATAGTTCGAAGCTCAAACCATCATATTATCTATCAATAGTTGATATAGAAATCCATACTTCGAACAAAAGAGTACAATTAGGGGAAAATTACAGAAATAGTTCACCGTCACACTGGCAGAATCATCAGAGTAGCTGCAGCGTCTAGATTAGCTGTGAAAGGCGGAAGTACAATAAATCTCCAAAAATAAACCTGAGCGTAGGAACGAGACGTCTACTCCTCCTCGTCATCATAGTTGTAGTTAGGCTCACCTGCCAAATAATTTTTAGTACGGTTTGTACTGGCCACATCTCCCACCCTATGCTTTGCTTTAGCTATGTAGTATTTGGTGGGATGCAAAGGATATAATCAAATTGACCTAATATACGGCTGTGGTTTCCTATGCAAGTAGTGACCAATAATATATAATATAATTCATCAAGTTTTAACCCATCTCATCCACATATCCAACCCATTCCATCACATCACACACATCTCACCCTCTCGCACTCAGTCGACAGGTCCAACTCCCTCTCGGAGCCTGTTTCAGTAGCTCACAGCCGAAAGGGTAACACCAAGGGGAGAATAGAAGGACTCATCTCACTACTCTCGAGAAGCGTGGGTCTTAGGAAAACCATTCCAGTGGCTCGGGGACTATATATATAGATTCATAAACTCTGTAGAGCGTGTACTTCCGTAACCACAAGATCACTATCATCGGTGGTGCCCCGCCTAAGCTGATTCTAGCTGCTTTCTAACCAGTGCGATGCCACCCTACCACTCAGTACTGGGACATCCCGGATAAGTACCACCGGCACACTAAGATTATGAGACATAGTACCGGGCCCCCGAGGTCACTATGTTGTCTAAGGAGGGTGTGGGTCTCCATGCCCGTACCTCCTGACACTATCTGCTATCAACCTACTAGTAGTGGCACCGTCCTAGATAGTCAGACACCCGTCTCCCGCCCATACAAGAGCGAGTGGTCAGAACGTAAGTCCCAAGGTTCCGGTCCTCAAGAAATATCAGGTCCTAGGGGGGATCAGACAGGATTATCTTCTCTTAGGGACTACAACAGTTCGTGCCACAACAGCACCTCCTACCCGCGGCTTCGCTCCATGAAAGTTCTCACCCCCGGGATGACCATATACCTCACAATGTGCCCGCCACAAGCACCTCACACGGGAATGCCCAGAACACATTCCCCGGTAAGACTCGCCCACATGGCTCATCGTAGAATCCTGTCTGATCGACTCAACCCTCACCACACACCCAAGACACATGCAGCACTCTCCCCGAGTAAGGTGGCACCACGTGCCTTAACCATATAGCCACACTGTCCACCACGCATCATCTTCACACAGATATAAGCGTAGTAGAAGTAAAGCATCATAAGTAAATAAGCATGCATCTAGCCTATCAGCGGGTGTGCAGGAGTATGGTTGTGACAAGGTAAAGGCTCATCAAGCAGTTCTACCATGCAACCTATCATCCGGTGATATTCATAAATAAAGCACTAGCAAACTAGATATTATGCCATGCGTAATAGGATCTATGAGGTTGGGCCTCGGCAGGCCTAGGTAGGGCTGGATCTGGGCCGCGTTGGGCCGGCCCGGCCCGGACAGGTGTCGGCACATCAGCTGGGCCATGTGGCACAGCGGGCTAGTATTGGGCTTGGTCCACGGCGGCTGGTCCATGAACTTGGCTCACGGTGCACCGGAGACAGGGTGGTTAGGTGGCGCTATGCGGTTGGTCCAGCTGGGTCCACGTGGTGGACTCGGTCCATGACGACAGGGAAAATTCCCCATCTTCATCTTCACGCGCGCGTGCGGGCACGGCCGGCCAGATTTAGCCGGCGACGAGCTGGGCACGGCGGCTGTGGGCGTTGCGGGCCAGACGGAGCTACAGCTAGGGCTGCATAGATACATGGCAGAGGTGGTTGCGGGGCTCAAGCTGGCTCGCGGGCCCTTGGCTTGTCAGCGCACGTGCTTCGACGGCGAGGCCATGGCTGCAGGCTGCTACGGCGCGTAGGAGGTTGCTTCGACTCGCGTCCTAGCTTCGTGGAGCCATGGTGAACGCGGATGTATGCTCAATTTGAGGAAAGGAGCCCCCAGCGTGGCGGCCAACGGACGGCGGTGGCGGACGGCAGCTCTCGGCAGCGGCGGCGTTTCCTCCTGTTGGAGCTCCATCTTGGCCTTCGCCTTCTCGATTGGAGGATCTAGGACCTCCATTTCCTATCTACCGAGGCTAGTGGGGGCTCGGCGGAGCGCGCGTGACGGTGAGCATCTCGGCGGTGCTCTGGCGGCCGGGGTTCGGGCGAACCAGAGTTTGCAAAGGTGCCAAGCCCCCTGTGGTTCATGCCGGCCCGCGAGATGTTGCCAGGAACGTGTCCCAGGCCAAGGCGGTCTCAACGGTGTAGTTAATGACGCCTAAGGAGGACGGGAGTGCGGGAATGTGGAGGTTGTACTGGCCAGTGGCCATGGGGTGGAGCGCGGGTGAGCTCACCTGCGCAGTCGACGGTGCTGGCAGCTCGGGCGTGGTAGCTACAGCTCGGAGTTGAGGATGTAGAGAGGCGTGGTGCAGGGGAAGCAGGTGGCACATCAGGGTTGAGTAGGTCAGCCGGCTCCTTACGAGCGCGCGAATGACGGCGACGCTCTGCTCCGGCTCCTGCTCCCCTCTGCCCTCTTCTTCCTCTCTCCTTGGTAGCAGCAAGTAGGTGCAGACATGGCTGGAGTGGCTGCGCAAGCTTGGGAAACCCTAGCGGTTGGGTGAGCTCTCTTTTATAGCCATGGCGGCCGGCGACAGACGGTGGAGATGCGAGGTGCCAATCCTGCGGTTGGGGCGCATGCTCGATTAGGGTTAGGGCTTTGTGCGGCCAGGTGGGCGGACGGACTGCTACGGCGCGGCGGTGGGTCACGAGCGCCGGATGGACGGCGGAGGGCGCCGTTCCCATTTTTGGGACGACGGACGCGACGGCCAGAAAAGGAAAAAGGTGGAGGATGACGGCGAGACCCGGGTGGCAGCGGCTGAGCGGGGCCGTGCGTGCGCGGCGCTTAGCGGGCACTTGCTAGGCCTTAGGCTAGCTGGGCCGCGGCGGGAGCGAGCGGGCGTCCGGTGCGGAGGCACCAGGCCATGGCGGGCGAATTCGGAGCGGGCCGCGTGGTCGGCTTGCTAGGCCGCGACGCTTGCTGGGCTTCGCGGCTGCGCGTGCCGCGAGCGAGCAGCGAGCGCGGGAGCTTGCGGCGGCCTGGCTGGGCGGCTGGCAGGCTGTTGCAGGCCGCGCGTGGGAGAGAGGTAGCAGGCTGGCACTGGGCTGCTTGCTGGCCTTGGGCTGTTTTTCCTTTTTCATTTCTCCCTCTATTTTCTATTTCCTTCTCTATTGCTATTCCTATTCAAACTTCACCATGTCATGAGCTTGCTAGCAAAGTGTTAATGCATGGAGGTTAATGACATGACACAACCTCATGCTAAGTCCACTAGGGTCTCAAGGTCATGATGGATCCATTTTCGAGGTTAGTCGACACATATATACATGCGATAATAAGTTGTTTGATTTTTAAAATTAAATAAGAAGCAAATTAAACTTTGATAAATTAAATGCGATGCTCATGCTAAGATTAGGTGCTTCTCGTGTAACTACTAGCGGGTTTCCTACATGACATTCACCAATATCGGTATACTTTAGAAAAATTTTTAAAAGTTCGTATTTTTGGTATCCGGATTTCTAGGGATGTTACAGGTGGCCGATGGAGTGATTTGTCACGGACTAACGAGCGATTGGGGGATCCGGCCTGGTCTGCATATGCCGCTCGGCTCGCCAGCTAAGTGTTGGTGGAGTGAATGCCTTCCAGTTTACCGAGCTGTAATATTTTAGTTTGCCAGAAAAATTGATGAGCAACAACTACGGTGCGGGTTTGGGCAAATGCCATTTCTGGCATCGGCTTTGCTGCTGCTAGGAACAAGCTAGCTAGGAGTAGGACTGGCTTTGGCGAAGTTAGGACGAACACGGACTTTGCTTGTGCTGGGAACAAAGCTAGCAAGGAACAAACCATCTCCTGGCGTTTTGGTAGTAGACCCCAAACCTCCTTCACTTACCACTGTCTGCTTTTAAAAGATGCTTTAGCGCTCAGATGTATTATCCGAGCACTAACAGTAGAATGAGATAGTCTATGGACCGTCCATGCGAGCACTAATGGTGAGATCAAATAATACGTAGACCCGTTCGTTTAGGACAATGCTAGAGGGTTCACAGGATTTAAAGTCTAGCAAGCACAAGCTAGCTTGCACTAGCTCTGGCGAAGTTAGGACGAAGGCGATGTAGCTACCATGGCCTAGCTTTCGGATTGCAAAGCCACTTGCCAGACCTTAGGTTGGTTTGGTTGGTGGGATGGATGGGGTGCGTCAATCCCACTTTTGGTGCTATATATTTAGTTCAAAGTCATGAAGGGTCAAACGATCCCACCAGAAAATATACTCGTAAGATTCAGGTTGACCCTGCCCACAAAAATGAGCCACCAGTGACATGCCACATGGGACGGCTTCGCATGCTTGCAGAAGAGCGAGGAAGAAGAAGCAAAGCAGCAGAGACCGGTTGTGTTGAGCAGTGTGCGAGCCTAACAGCTGGCATGCGGTGGTGCACGGCAGCCTGCGACCCCGACATTCACATCTAACAGGACGGGCCTGCATCTGGGAGCGTATCCTGCGGTGACGCCTGACCATACTGTAGAGGACGCACTGGGCTACATGATGGGGAAGCTATGATGGATCCAGATCTTGAGAAATGGCAAAGTGTCATGAGATCCGAGATAGATTCCATGGGAGACAATCAAGTTTGGAACTTGGTTGACCCGCTTGATGGGGTTAGACCCATAGAGAGCAAATGGATCTTTAAGAAGAAGAAGGATATGAACGGAAATGTTCATGTCTATAAAGCTCAACTTGTTGCAAAAGGTTTTTGGCAAGTTCAAGAAATTGACTACGATGAGACGTTCTCGCCGGTAGTGATGCTTAAATCTATTCGAATCGTTCTAGCAATTGCTGTATATTTTGATTATGAGATATGGCAGATGGATGTTAAAACAGCCTTTCTAAATGGGTGTTTAGAAGAGGACGTGTATATGATACAGCCCGAAGGTTTTGTTGATCCTAATAATGCTGGAAAGATATACAAGCTTAAGAAATCTATTTATGGTTTAAAGCAAGCATCTCGGAGTTGGAATATTCGTTTTGATGAGGTAGTCAAAGAGTTTGGCTTCTGTCAGAATGAAGAAGAGCCTTGTGTTTACCAGAAGGTAAGTGGGAGCGCTGTTGTGTTTCTGATCTTGTATGTGGATAACATACTATTGATTGGGAATGATATTCCTATGTTGCAATCTATAAAGACTTCTCTGAATAATAGTTTTTCTATGAAGGATTTAGGTGAAGCAGCATACATCTTGGGAATTAAGATCTATAGAGATAGGTTGAGAAGGCTAATAGGATTAAGCCAAGACATTGACAAGGTGTTGAAATGGTACAACATGGAACAGTCCAAGAAAGGGTTCTTGGCTATGTCACATGTTATGCGCTTTAGTGACAAGCAGTGTCCTTCATCAGATGAAGAGCGCAACCGCATGAGTAAGATTCCATATGCTTCAGCAGTTGGTTCCATCATGTATGCCATGATATGTACTCGCCCAGATGTCTCATATGCTCTAAGTGTTGCGAGCAGGTACCAAGCTAATCCGGGTGAACCTCACTGGACACTTGTTAAGAACATCCTAAAATACTTACGAAGGACTAACGATGTGTTCCTAATCTATGGAGGTGAGGAGGAGCTCGTTGTCAACGGTTACACCGATGCTAGCTTCCAAACCAACGGGGATGACTCACTATCTCAATCAGGTTTTGTGTTCACAATAAATGGTTGTGCAGTTAGCTGAAAAAGTTCTAAGTAGAAGACGGTGTCTGATTCTATAGCAGAATCCGAGTACATTGCAGCTTCTGGCGCTGCAAATAAAAGTGTTTGGTTGAGGAGGTTCCTCATTGAGCTTGGTGTGTTTTCGAATGCATCGGACCTATTGAATTTATATTGTGATAACTATGGGGCGATTACACAGGCTAAGCAGCCTAGGGATCACTAGAAGAACAAACATGTAATCTAGAAGTTTCATCTCATTCGAGAGTTTGTGAAACAAGAGGAGATCAAATTGTGCAAAATACATACAGATTTAAATGCAGATCCTTTGACAAAGACTCTTCCACAGTCTAAGCATGAGGCGCACATGAGGTCTATGGGGATTAGACATCTAAGAGATTAACTCTAGTGCAAGTGGGAGACTGTTGGGAATATGCCCTAGAGCTAATCATATAGATGATGATATTCCGATTGTATCCATGATTAATAAAGTGTTCATTGAATATCCATTATAGATAACTTGTATTGATTGACGATCATGTGAATTGTTTATGAAACTCAATTACTTAAATGGTTATTTTAAAGTTGTCCCTGGTCGGTGTTCTTATGAGAACACACTTGAATATTAGACCAGCACATGTATTAGTTGATGGCTATGTTTCACAAGTCATGGACATGGAGATGTCAAACTAATAATGTGAGAACATGTGAGACATGTAGGCTGGACTGACCCGACATGAGAAAGTATCTATTCACGTTATGTACGTTATGTCCTTAGACCTAAGATTGCGGTATGTACTCAAGATGCGAAACGGCCTACTTAGGGACTATCAAACGCTGCTCCGTAACTGGGTAGTTATAAATGTGGTCTCGAGTGGTCGAGAAGCATGCTATGAGACAGACAATCAAGATGGAATTTTTCCCTCTCTACGTGAGAGAGATATCACTGGATCACTCAAGTGATTGGATCAACAAATGCATGGCCGTGCTTGGGTTAAGTGTTAACCCACGAGTTGAAACATATATCGAGTGACAAAGGGAATAACTTATATGTGGTCATAGTGGTTCGTCTAATATGATCTTTGCGTGCACATAGGAGTTGTCACGCCTTGCTAGAGGCCGCTATCAACTATTGGGCAAGTAGGAGTACTCGGCCTATGTCAATGTGTGCGTGAACCCATAGGGTCGCACGCTTAAGGAGCTGGAAGCCTAATTCGGGTTGGACCCGAATTAGACAAGGCTTAGGGTTACTAATGGGCCTCCAACTCGTGAGTTCATTGGGGATGCCTATATAAGCAAGGGGTAGGGGCGCGGTCAGGGGAACACACGCCTTTGGTAGCCGCCGTCGCCCTCCCCACGCTCGCGTCTTCTGCTCCTCGCGGACCTAGCAGTCTGGAGGCGCAACGCTTTTTCCCTGCACGTGTGGGATTTCTCGGAGGTGCTGCATCTGGAGCACTGGGACGAACCGCGCGAGGGGATTGAGGTGATAGACGACCACGCAACTGCACTGCCTGCTGCGATGCGTACGACTACATCGAGTCATCTTCCGCTGCACCTGCGCGTCTAGTGGTAATTCCATAACCTGTAACTAGGAGTAGATCTTAGTTTATGAGGTTGAAAAGTTTTATTTTCTGACTAGCGTAGCACCCTCATAACCCATCAATTGCTCCTCGATTCTTTGCCCATGTCTAGTTGCCTGGCCATCTCTCTCGTTTCCTATTTTTTTTTCTCTCTACAGACGCAGAGCTCTCTCCGCCACCGTGAGTGGCGAACAACTGCGTTAGGCTGCGATGTCGACGGTGGCGGCAGCCGCAGCACCTTTCCCCATCGGAGCTGCGGGGCGCCTCCTACCTCCTCTACAGCATGGTGTCGTCAGCGACGCTGGCCTCAGCCGTCGACAGGCCGATGGACCCCGAGGCGCTGCGGGCGCCGTGCTCGGGCATCGAGACGACGATGATCCCATCCGATGGGCTCGCATCTGCGTCGCGACCTCCCATCTCCGGCGCTGCAGGGGTAGCTCGGCACACAGACCCCATCAGAGAACAGCATCGCATGCCGCTAGCCAGTCCATGTTCGGCGCTGCTCTCCCTGCGGGGACCACCACCACGTCAACCTCGCCGGCGCCCTCCCCACGGTACCCCAGCAGCCCTCTTCCCATGGCAGATCTGGGCGAGGTGCTGGTGCTGGACCTGGCCCATGCTGTCCGTGCAGGGCTGCGGGCCACGCGGATCCCCGGCATCGGCATCGCGCTAGGGCTCTCCGTGGACGTGTACCACGCCGACGCCGTCGCCGACGGCCAGGCCGTGTCGCGGTTCATGGCTAGCTACTTCCCGTCCCTAACAGATAGTTGAACATGAACGATGACATACATGTTAGTATTTGATTTTGTTATTTTTCTTGCTGGTTGCTGTTGGAAAGCACCAAATCCTGTATCTGCACATTTTCTTCTTACTCCACACAGATCAGGTAAGTTGCCGTAATTTCCCCTTCTAATTATAGTAAGTCTACCGTAATTATATACCAAAACAACTTAAATTCTCATAACTATTTTAAAATTCACCTCATAACACTATAGTAAATATTTTAAAATTCACCTTATAACACTATAGTAATTCACATTCAAGGTTTATTCTCGTAAATCGTACTAAATTATCATAAATAGATTATCATACCTACAATAGTTAGGCAAAAAATTCTAATAAATAGATTACGTACATAGGCAGAAAGCATATATTCTCGTAAAATATTCATTGTACGAGATATTCATAGTTTAAAATTCTCGTAAATATTTATAGTACACAATTCTCGTAAATATTTATAGTACACAATTCTCGTAAATATGTACAGTAAAAAATTCTCGTAAACCTTCACCTTAGAAAATTCTCGCAAATATCCAATGTTTAAAATTCTCGTAAATATTTATAGTATAAAAATTACTCTCATGCTGATTATAGTAAACAGATGTGCTAATTATGCTTACAAGATCATTTGCGTGCACCTGAAATATTTGCGAGCTAAATATAGTAACTGTGTAGCTATCGTAGTCTTTGCAGGATTTCAAATTCCCCTAATCAACCGTGACCACCAAAGTAGCGTAATTACCGGTAGTGCTCTCGTTAAATATGCACAGGAAGGTTGCCTCATGGTTGCCTGCGTTGCAGTAAATGACGGCCCGATCAGACCAGGTGGTGGTGCGGTTGGTCGGTGGTGAGGTCAAACCGGCCTGGCTACAGAGTAGCTACAGAGTATACTATATATATATATATATATAACCTTAGGTTTCTAGTAACTATCGGAAGTCCTAGCTAATTAGCCATCTAGTCATCCAATCCAATCAATCAGCCAATCACATGCAGGTGCAGACGCGCGCACATAGGGGACATCTCCAAACCAGCAGACTGGACGCATATAAAACCATGTCAGAATGCGTACAAACTTTTTTGTCGCGGTGATGCATATAAACTTGTAGTTTGAATGCATTTAAACCAGTTCTGCGATGCATGTAAACCTCCCGTAAGCTGGGTGTTTAACCTGACAGGGGCTGACGCAGGATGACACACGCTGACACATGCTCATACGCATACATCCACTCGAATTTCTTTTATTTTTTCGTGATAATTACTCAACGAAACATCCGATTCAAAAACGGTTTAAACCATTGAACTCCTGATATTTTTAAGCACGATTCAAGTTCCATTGTAAACAAAATTTTTAAATTTTTTTTAAATTCATAAATTTAAAATTTGAATCCTGACATGTGCCAGTTGGGTGCACATAGTCACCGTTCAAGATGTATATAAATATTTTTAGATGAATTGGATGCATACAATCACTGATCAATATGCATATCAATTTTAAATTTATGATAACGTCTTCTCTAAAATTTAAAATTTGAATCATGACTCATGTTGGGCGATAATATGCATATAGCATTAGTCAAGATGTCCACATAGAGTATTTTGCGTCAATATTACATACTCTTGAGCAACGTATATAAGTATGCTCCAACAAAATATACAGACTTGTTTGAAATTTGAATTTTGAATTCAATTCAAATAGAGACAACGTATAGAAATATCTAGAAACACTACAACGTAATGCATACAAATGTGCCAACATTGAATAAAATATGCTTCAATTATAATTGTCTTACAACAATGTATAAGAAGTACACACAACTACTATAACTGTGTATAGAATTATGCACAGACAATGTATAAATTCCTATAGAAGCTATGCACAGACAATGTATAAATTCCTATAGAAGCGTACAGATAATCGTTCCAACAAAATATGCATATAAGTTTTGACAATGCATACTAGTGTTCCTGAACTACAAATGTTCCTGAACAATGTAGCACAATCATAGTTTTCAACATGTATCTAAACCTACATTTGCAGTCACAGTCCGATCTGCCATCCCGACACAGTAGCCATCCTTTCGGTCACCGTCATTCAAGCTCTCCCTTTCATTTCTTACAAGACGAACCTACAACCAAAATAGATATACATACAAACTCAGAAAGTCACTACAAGAAATCCTACTTTTTATGACAAAATCCCTCGTGACGGGGTCAGTTTTCTTCATATAATGTACCATAATATGACGCTAAATTTAGTATCATCATAAATTCGTTTTAGCCAAAATCTTTTGTGACGACATAGTAGATTGTGTCACATAAAGGTACCAAGTGTCATTACAAATTGTCTAGCGCGGGACACAATTGATAACTGGGTTTTTGTGATGCTAGGTTCGGGGTTTACGTGACATTTGTGCGGCGTCACGTTATGTTATTTCAAAAAACTACCGGACCCAACGTCTAGATACCCCTTACATGGGGACCCCACCTTCATCTATTGACCCATTTACAATATATTACACATGTTCCCAAAAACCTGCCGTAAAAATATCAGCCCAAAATTATAAGTACATCATCCTACACAAAAAAGACAAGTTGTAGACTGAATTACACTTATCTCCACTTTGTACAACGAAAAGTTACAAACAACGGATTTACCATTTTTCTCACAACCATCGTAGCATAAGAACATTCTATAAAAATCATCATGAATAGATTCCACATATATACGCCATAGCAAAAATGACAAATTGGCTATTTAATGCACCCTATACAGTAAAGCCAATTTCCAGCAAACTTTCATCATTATACATATTTTTCATATCAAGATCATACCAAAACTACACTAACATAACTCGAATCATAGTTTTAGGACATACCATGAATTAGTTATGCATTTTACAATATATACGACATTTAAAAAATTAAATAGAATTGTATATCAAAAAGAAAGAAAACAGAAAAAAGTGTGGGACGTAGGGATCGAACCCGCCACCTTTGACACCACAGTGAGAGAGCATACCACTAGGGTAAGGAATCTTTTCTACTAATTTTTGGATTATCTAATCAAATTAAGACATTTACTTATGAATTTACCAAAAAGAAAGAAAATAACAAAACCAAATAAGTGTGGCATGTAGTGATCGAACCTACAACCTTCGACACAGTAGGGAGCGAAAAAACCTCTGGGGTAAGCAAACTTCTCTGTCATTGACCAATTTAACAAATTTCCCTAATTTTACGAAAAATAAAGAACGAGCAAAAAAAATTTCCTCAACCAAGGGTCGAACTTGAGACCTCTTGAAGAAAGAAGGTCATGACATACCACCACACTATACCTGTCGGTGTGAATGAGTTTGCATCTTGAATCTCATAGAGACTTTAAGAAACTATATGTGGAACTATGTCAAATGCAATAATAACCTATGTATCAAATGTAGATCTTGATGAGTAGAACAATCTTGGTATTCATGACTTTTCGAGTTGAGACCATCTGGAGTTTCGAAAACTAGTTTTAAGCTGTGAAAATTTTAAAATTTAAAATTTGAACCGTCTAAACTTTATCAAATACAAAGTTGACCAAAACACCTTATGTAGATCTTGATGAGTTTAAGAAACCTATTATTCATGAATTTTCTATTTGAGACCATTTGGGGTTTCAAAAACTACAGTCAACGTGTCATTTTTTTAAAATCCAAGATTTAACTTGGTCAAACTTGGTTAAATGAACCATTGAATGACCTAAAATAAAAAAATTAAAATACCAAGATTGTATAGCTCATCAAGATCTACATTTGATACATAAGTTATTTCTGCATTTGAGAAAATGTTTGTAAACACTAGTCATATGTTTAAAAATCCAACATTTGACTTGGTCAAACTTGGTCAAATGAGGCACTAAATGGCCTCAAACGAAAACCTTTTGAATACCATGTTTGTATAACTCACCAAGATCTACATTTGATACATAGGTATTTTCTGTATTTATAAAATGTTAGTAAACACTAGTTACAAAATCTTGAGTCTTATAGAGACTTTAGGAAACTACATGTGAGACTTGTGGATTTAGAACTACACTTTGCGAACTCTTTGTCAAATGCAAAAATAACCTATGTATCAAATGTAGATCTCAATGAGTGTACCAATCTTGGTATTCACGACTTTTTGAATTGAGACCATTTGAGGTTTCAAAAACTACCGTCAAAGTGTCATTTTTTTAAAATCTAAGATTTGACTTGGTAAAACTTGGTCAAATGAGCCACCAAATGACCTAAAATGAAAAAATTTTGAATACCAAGATTATACAACTCATCAAGATCTACATTTGATACATAAGTTATTTCTATATTTGAGAAAGTGCTAGTAAACACTAGTCACATGTTTTAAAAAACCAAGATACGACTTAGTCAAACTAAGTCAAATAAGGCATTAAATGGCCTCAAATGAAAACTTTTGAATACCATATTTGTAGAACTCATCAATATATATATTTCATACATAGGTCATTTTTGCATTTGAGAAATTGTTAGTAAACACTAGTCACAAAATCTTAAATCTCACACAGACTTTGTGAAACTATATGTGTGACTTGTGAATTTAGAACTACACTTTGCTAACACTTTATCAAATGCAAAAATGACCTATATATCAAATGTAGATCTTGATGAGTGGACCAATCTTGATATTCATGACTTTTCGAGTCGAGACCATTTAGGGTTTCAAAAATTAGGATTATAGAAAAAACATAAAGAAAAGAATCCGTAAACTGCATTGTTCCTATCAGGCCAAGAGCAAGCTATTCAGCCCATCGGCTAAAATAGCCCACAGTCCAGTCTCGCTCGGTGATACGTGGCCGTTTGATCGGTGGATCAATCAAATTGGACGGTCGAGCACACATTTCGGCAGAACAAAACCCGTCTGCGTCGGCCTCCCCTTGAACCCTAACTCATTTTTCTTCCTCCCTTTTTCTCGGCAGAGCAGCGGTGGCGACTTCTCCACCGGGCCAACTACAGCTGCTCTTCACCCCTTTGTCTCCCTTCTTTCTCCCGTGGCGGTGGCATTCGAGGCGCCTGCAGTGGGCGGCGCGCCGGCGGCGCCCTTCCTTCCCGCCCCTCCCACCCCCGCGGCACGGCGCAACCCGCCGACGCAAGCGCCACGGCACTGCTTGGGCCCTGCGCGTCGCTGCTAGCCCCACCATGCACCAGCCACCAGCTGCTACCCCGTCTGGGCCGCGAGCGGCACCTCAGAGGCGAGGCCGACGCAGCCCTGGCTGCCTCTTCATCGGTGAATGGCCCAGCCTGGCCTCTTCCTTGCCGTCGGCTGCAGCGGCTCTTTGTGAAGCTGGATCCCTAGGCGGCACAGTAGACAGAGGACAGAGGACGAACCCACAGGGGTACCTGTCCATGGCAACCTGGCGGGACCAAAGGCGGAGGGAAAGGTTCTAACCAATGTAGTCTGCCAACGTTTCAGATTGTTCTACTTATTGATTTCGATTTTTTTAACAGCACTGCAACAGAAGGATGCAAGCCGCCAGAACCTTTCCTCCGATGCAGGCTGCCAGAACCATTCCTCAACTGTTCGCTTACCAGGAATACTCATATAATCGACCAGCGTCCTGTTCGATACAGAAATTGCAGCTATTTGTTTGTCCGATACTGATTTGTGAGCACTGACAATCTAGAAGGCAAATTAGGACGACACATTTCATTCCTTCAGTCTGTTGTGTTGTTCATTGGCAGCCACACATTTCATTTTATTATTTCAGTGCACCAATCAAATTATGATTGCCTATAACCTTGTGCATTTTATCCTGTCGACACTACTGCAAGTTTATGGTTTTTGCCTAATAGCTTGTTACTATTTCTCTCAGTTGTGTATCATATTTGAGAGTCCAGTTGTAAAAGGAATCCAGATTCAATAAATATATGATTTTCTGCTACCTAGATGTTTTTTATATGAATATATATTTAAGTTGCAGTCTTCTCCCTTGCTAATTTCGCGGATAAATTCTAATGCATTATCCTTTCTCAGTCATGTGCAGTGTCTTCAAGGTTTTTTGGTGATGAGATGCCTATATCACTAGTCTATGTTAGTATCTCAGGTTTAGAAGTTACATTCTCAGGCTGCTGTAATGCTCATTGCTTCTTGTCTCTACCGTCCTTTACTAGCCATTGTGGTCTCATATTGATTCAGTGTCTCTACCATCCTTTTCTAGCCATTGTGATCTATTGATTCAGTATGGTTGATCTGCAGTGAGGTGTGCAGGTGCTGATGCTGGTTTGATAGGCGAGCTTGAGAGGATGCTCCTGGTCTCCTATTGATTCAGAAGTGCACTTGGTCTCCTATTGATTCAGTATGGTTGTCTCTACCATCCGTTACTAGCCATTGTGGTCTCCTACCTATTAATGGATCGAAATGCACTTCTGTTAACTGTATATGTTTGCTCCTGGTGACCTATTAGTGGATGGAAATACACTTATGTTTCTAGGTCAATAACTATAGTAATACAGTACCAGCTATTTTACGAAACCTGTCCTAACTGCATTGAACTTGGACTTTTCTCTGAACTCTAAGCTATCTAAGGAACTTGAATATTTGTGTAAACTTGAATATTAGTGTAAACTTGAATACTATATTTTAGTAAGTTGCAGGTTTAGTAATCTGCATTTAGGCCAAAGGAACACTTGTCGTAATGCTACTTTGATTTTCATATTAAATATTAGGCCTCTAATGTTTCACTTGACCTGCAGGCTGCATTTACTTGAGCAGAAAGGAAAATTTTAGATCTAGTTATTGGTAATATAAATATTTATGAGTATTGGAATTGATTGCATGTTATTTTGTTCATCTTGCCTTTGACATTACTTCGTTGTTGTAGAAATCAGTTAGAGTAGCACTATCACAAAGTGATAGCAGATTTTATTTAGTTAGCTAGATAAGTTACTCTGATGGCAGTACTATTATCTTAAGAGGCTGATCCAAAGTTTATTTACCAAATATTACTCTGTGCAACTTAAGTTGTAGTGATAATGACTTAGAATGTTATTTCACTGTCATATGATTTTTTTAGTGAGAGGAGGGGCTTGCCCCTACTGATGGCGCACACTAGGTAATATACCATGATATCAGAGGAGTAAAGTTATGCCTAGTTGTATTCACTGGTGAATGTTAGGGGATTCTTTTGTTTTCAAATGTTGTAGGTATCATTCACTACTGATGATAAAAAATCATTTGATGTGTTTTATGAAAATAACTTTTTTCATAGAAACTTATATGTTGAATGTATCTTATTGTAGATTGATATCAGATCATGTAGCTGTTATCATCTCTGCTACACCGGTGGAATCACCATTGCTTGCCTTGTGTAATCGGTGAGTACTATGTTCTTATGACTTTATTGTGAAGACTAGTAGTTGTTCTAGTATTCTCTTGTCTTCTCTTGTCGGTTGAGCCTTAGAGTGGGAGGAACTTGAACTTCTGTAAACTATTATTCTATCCATCTCTGTTAGAGACAAGTATTGAACAAAGTAGTTCAATGGCAAGTCGGCCCATTTTTATTCTATCTCAATTCTTCTACAAGTTGTATGTTGGTGGGTACCGTAGTACCCAATTCTTCTACTTTTCCTTTTTTTGCTAAGTTTTACTTTTATTGAGTATCTACATCAGCAGTTGATTTGGTGGTAATTTACTCTAATAAAGCAATACACATCCTGTTAGTGCGCCATCTATCTCTTATATATTCTTCCCAATGAGCACCAAAAGAACATAACAGATATCGGCTAACACCTCAGTGCCTCTCAACATAACAGATATCTACTAACACCTCAGTGCCTCTCCATGACTGAATACATGAATGATGATGTTCCATGATTTTTTAATATATTGCCTATAGCTACATTGCACTGGACCAAAACACTGCAGTTTAACAAGGGAACCAAAATCGGGTGTTATATTTTGCCTGCACCTGCACCTGGGGGATAGTTTCTAATGACTGCCCTCTAAATAACAGTTTTCTACCTGAGATTTCAAGTCCCTCCATTTATTGCTTCATTATGGAGAATAGTAGCTATTTTGGTGTTCTCTTGTGTGTTGAGCTTTATAGGGCAGGAGCAACTTGTTGTTAGTCCTATTTAAGTTTATTGCCAACTACTTATTTTCACTTGTGTTGTTTTATTCAATTGAAAAGTGCAGCAGGCATGGAGGAAAGTGAGGGACATGGGAGCTATATATTCTTGCAAGGTGTACATTATTCTCTTTTGTGGTGAGGGACATAGGAGCTAATTTATTGATAGGACTACAAACTCTGTCTTGTCAGCAAGTATATAAACTTATTTGCAAATGTATAGCACAAACTTGTGTGATGTATTTGAATCTTTGCACTATGTAATGTATCATATGATCTGGGTTGTATGTGAATGATGTTGTGACCTTTGTTGAGATTCATCACTGAATGAATTATAATGCATGACGACTTCTTAACCATGGTTAACTACCTATACATGACGATAAGGTGGCGTCACAAAAACTCATCCAAACTTGTCCTCGGGCTGCTCATTTGTGACAACATGTATGTAATGTGACGCGTTGACTAAGTTAAACGTGACAATACGTATCGTCATAAAAGGGTACAATATGTGATGCCAAAAATATATCGTCACAAAAGGTACTAACATTTTGTGACGGTTGACCATAAAATCGTCACGAGGACTTTATATGACGGTCGTTTTGTGACGACGGGCATGACGCTAGGAAATCATCACAAGGATCTTTTTACAACAGTTTTTATACTTTACATGATAGTTTGGCCTTGTCACACAATCCTAGAATTCTTGTAGTGAGTGCTATGCTCCGACAATGCATAAAAGTGTATAGTGCATAGGTAACTACGCATACCATGCATACAAAATTATTATATAGTTTTACCACGCATCGAAACCTATGCACACATGCATATTATGAACATAAAATCAACAAAACAAAAATCAAAACAAGCAGCCAACCCCTAGAATTTTAATTAAACTATAGTACTCTAACATATATAAAATTGTATGGTAGTGCAAAGGTCTCTAAACAAAATATGCAAAGCTGTTGTAACAATGTAAGAATGCATATCAAGTGACAATTTAGTGATGCATAGCAACTTTGCACACAATCAATGCA
>CM041631.1:50031673-50345815 GCA_023333625.1 Bothriochloa decipiens
ATCAGATTGCAACTACGCATAATTATAGTTTCACCGTGCATCTAAACATGTGCTAAAATCAGATAAAAACATCACGGAAACACTGAAATGCATGTGTATCCAATAATGTATAGAAACTTAATACAACAATGTATAAAATACAATTCCCCCATTACAAAAAGTTAGGACTCACTATACATAAAAATTAAACTATGCATACAACAGTGAGAAAAATGAACTACCTATGCATACAAATCACATCTAAGCAATTGAATCAAATCAACTATGGCGTATAACCTAACAAAATCTCCATATGCAGGCATAGAAGTTTTCATATAAATCAAATCTATGCAACTGAATCAAATCAACTAAGCATAATAACCTAAGGAAATCTCCATATGCATGCATAGAATTTTTCACAGATTTCTCACATTTGTACGTATGCATAAAAATTCTCACAAATCTGCATAAGCCAAAAAATGAGGACTGTGAGAAAAAAATAAAACAAAAACAATCAGGTAGCTAGACCAAATGCATAAAACCTTTCCCGCAAGAAACAACATTTCCTGGAGTGTGGAAAGGTGAAGCCGGACCAAATGCATAAAAACCTTTCCTGCAAGAAAAAAAAAAGATGCATACAAACCTCACTATGCCATACGTGATGCATACAAACCTCACTGTGCCAGACATGATGCAAACAAACCTCATGAGAGATGAATACAAACCTCCTGCATACAAGAACATCACACGAAGCATAGAAGCAGTAATATGGTATGCATAAACGACGGTCGTCATCCGTGCGCTTGTCGTCCCCGTCTACCGTGTGCTGTCGACGCCATCCGGTCGCCGCGCCGCCATCGTCGTACGCCGTAGGGGCCCCGCGTGTGGCCAGGAGCTCCCATGCCGCCGCCGTGCGGGGCAAGGGAGCCGATGGCGGTAGGTCAGCAGCCATCCAGCATCCACGAAGCACGCGGGGGGATGGGGACCGGCGGCTGGTCGGGTGGGTGGGGATTTTTTTTTCGATGAAATGGCGGCCGTGAGTGTGGCTGGGTGGGGAAACTAGGGTTCGGGGCTTTAGGGATATATATATCTGGACCAGGTAGATGGGCCTAGTGGGCCGACCAGCGGGCTTTTGGGCTGCTGGGTAGCCGGTTGGGTGGAGCCAAGATCTGTAGTTCGGGCTAGGGCTTTCATTAGTTATTGGAAGCTTGGGGCTCTAGATAGTGTGTGTATATATATATCCGTACTCTTACGAGTATGTACTCTAGATTTAGGATGTATATGACCAAGCAAAGTATATATATACGAAGGATATGATCATGCTAAACCATCTAGGGTGGTATATATGTCAAGTATGCATGTATACATAGAGTATGTGGCCATACTTATTTTATACAGTACATTAGTGGCATTTTAGTAATACATTAAAAAGTATGGGTTCCGTTGAAAATTTTTCACGTATTAAGATTTAGAGTATCTTAATATGAGTATATAAACATACTCAAACCGATAATCAAGTATGAACACATACCCAATATGGTTTATTGATGATGGGAGTATATACTGTAAGAGTATAATGGAATTTCTCTCTCTCTATATATATATATATATATATATGACGCGTTTTTTCTACACGTACGTGTAGTTACTCTTACCTACGAGTATGCGCACGGAGGAAACGGGGGACCGGGAGACATCACGGTGCCGAGGTGGGTAACGGGCTGGTGATGTTGCGGGTACTGTGGATATGTATGTACGGAAATTTAAAAAACCAGTAAATATGCACGTGCGACATGCACGTGTGTATAAAAACTATTCCTAGTAAAACCACTCACGGGCGCATGCATGTGTTGATAAGAACTTTTTTTGTGTCCAATGAACAAAAAATTATCGAATTTTGTATGGTAATGATTTTTTTATATGATATAACATACTGTAAGTCCATGTCTCCTTAAGTCAACATAAATGAGTATTTTATATTATCTTGCACATTCCATATAATAGTCAGGCATCATAAAACTCTTTAAGAATACAAATTCATTGGTTCTTTTCTAATTACATTTCTCAACCAAAGTCAGAAGTGTAGTTAGCTAGTAGATTGATCAACATCAATAATAACTTTTAGGTAACCAAAGCTGCAAACATGAAAAATCATAGAAATAAGATAATCTCTAACAGAGGAACTGTTAAACAAAGAGCCATGAACCAATATTACTTGGATTTTTTGCACAAATCAAGACATATTTTATTTTTTTGACTTATTTCACTTAAAGAAGCCCGTAACTTGATCTTATTATTTTTTAAAGTACAATAATTCCATTCAACATAAACATTACACTTCATTATGCTTTGTGGTCTCCCTAGCATATTTCTCATTAGCTAGTCCAGCCATCTTATAACAGCGCATTGCCCTTGATACCAAGAGAATTTCAGTTAGTAATATGTTTTCTTCAATTTTGGTGTCTATGTAGCCATCATAATAAAACAAGGAGACAAAACCTTCTCCTTAGCATATTTCTCATCATAATAAAGCTTGAGTTGAAGCATTCAAAATGATTCACACACCTGTCACGAGTTGATCAAATGTTTGATATATATTTATTTGTGTACTTTAAATTTATAAATACCTATATCTTTTGCAGTGGTCTGCTGAAGATCAATGAAAACCTGGCCTCATGCCGGTAAAAGAAACATGTGAATTGAAGATGGGGAAGACGACAAGGCGATATATAAAAGAATTTTTTGCATTATATATTGACACAATGGATTTTCATGCATATCAAATTATCATTTCACTGAACATAGAATGCTCACAACAATATCCTCACTACTAAATGAATGATTTGATCATGCACAAATAAATAAGTTGAACCTAAATGCTACAAAGAGTAATCCTACTCCTAGAGTGTGCTCCAGGACCGTGTGCTTATCTGAAAAGTATGAGAGAAGCCACCAAAGCTTTATTCTTTTTCACTATACACAATTTGATTTAGTGAAAAAAACTATATAGAAAAAATAATTTCATACACCTCAATTAATTTATACCACCATGCGCACTACTCGATTCAATTTCACGTATCATTAGTGGTTCTTCAATCACATATTTCACAAAAAAGGAATGAAACTAAATAGAAATAAAGGGGTGATGTAACACACGCTGGTATTGGTAGCCTTGCATTCATAGGAACGCAACAATAAAAACACCTAGGAATATTGTAAAAAAAGAATTGTTCTAAATCAGCAGCACAATTGACTTGATTAATCAAATTAAAGCATTGCTGGAAGGGACCTCTACCGATTCACGTACCGTGTGAATTTTGAAAATTCTCTTCAGAAAACACCGGGACTGCTATCCTCAAAATAAAATAGTGGCAATGCAGCTAGTACTAAATTAGGATACACAAGACGACATATGGTCAGCAATGTCGGCTCAGGGCAAACAATCTGTGTGTCAATGGATGTTACCGAAAGCAAACCATATTTTAATCCCTCCAAGGTAATTCTACGCCTTCATGAACTATTGATTTAGTTGAAACCAGGTGTCTAGATTGTTAATTGTTTTACCTTGCACCAATTCCGAACTGATGGAGCCTGGTCTCGTTCCTACCGAGGAACTCCATATTCATCTCCGGATATACGGCTCCAGGCACAGGTACATGGCTCGCTAGAACGTTTCAGAACGCCGCACGAGCACGCGGTAATTCGAGAGACGGCACAGCCCGAGGAAGCAAAAGAGACGCTTACACGGTGGACCGGAGGTTGAGGGACGTACTTCACTACTTCAGGAACCAGAAGTTGGAGGTATCCCGGAAGCCATAGCGGTAGAAGCTGTCGTCGACCATGGCGAAGTTGAGCAGTGGCACGAGCGCCGCCTCGTCCCACGGTGGACTTTGTGATCATGCTGCGAGCCGCCACCCTAGGGTTCGTTACCCATGAGATGAGATTAGATTCGAGGAGAGGAGTCCCGGCGTTGCATGCAAGGCACCCGTGAGGAGTATGCGGCCTGCTATTTTTTTATGTAATATTTGGCCTTCTATTGGACCCACAAATTGTTTTGGTGTGAGTTTGAAGAAAAGGTTGGTGGAGAGGTGGGTATAATTTTTGTGAATAATACGAGGGGCGCCAAGAAAATTAAATAGCAGTAACATAAACAAATCTTATATCTTACGGGGTGGTTCACTTGTTAGAAAGTAAGGAGGCATAATATCTCTTAGATTAAGATCTTAAATTATATCTGACGGTTAAAACATAGGGTGGGTATGATTTTTCAGGTAACATATATTTTTTAATTCTTTCGCTCTTTATAGTATAGATGCGGCCTCAATCATGGGATTTACTGTGCGGGTATTGCATGGCTATATGTACGTATGTGTACGTACCAGTTTTTTAAAAGTATGTGTCCATGCTACTTTTTAAAAGGACGTATGCATTCGTACTGAGTATATGCATATACTTTATGCCAAAGAGAGTATATGTACATACTATTTTATTACTACTTACTTCGATAAGTACACAGAAGTGTATTTCTTAAAAAGAATGAGTATGCTGCATACCTTCTATAGAGTATATGGACATACTTTAGACAGTACGAGTACATTCACATACATGGGAAATTTTGTATAATAATAAATGAGTATTAGTACATTTTAGAAAATAATGAGTATATCTACATACTGCTTTTCTGAGTATGAGTGGGTACTTTTTTTAATAAAAATGGGTATATCTGCATATTCCTTCTGAAAGTATATGTGGATATATTTCATATCAGAAAGAGTATATCTGTATACTTGTGCTGGGTAGGAAATATGCTAGCGTGTGTTTTTTCTTTTCTTTTTGACAAATGATTATATGTATATACCTTCTCAACAAATGATCATTAGTACAAAATATACGTCCACATACAGAACCGATGAAATGTGTACGGGAAAGGATTGAGTACAATCGTGCAGGAATTATCTGTAGTACTACAACCAAGTATCTAACAAAAGTAATATAATATTTTAAGTGCAACGTAGGAGTACAGAATATATATGCATTCAGGGAAACACTAATCCAAAAAGCGACACTCTAACTATGAATAATTATGCAGAGTGAATCAAGCACGTCTCCATCCTGCCGAACATTGTCTCGAAGCATCTAACACCTTGAAAGATTTATATCTAGTGTATCGGGTGATACTCTCATCATCTGAATCGCACGCCAGGTGCTCATCTCAGGATAGTTCCATAGCTTAACTCTACAACTAAAACATACATACGAAATGTCAACGTCTACCCGGTAGCATCAGATGCTTCCCACGCTGGTCTACCCGGCAGCTCAAAAACTTCCCATGCAGTCACTTCTTCACCGAAGCAATTAAAGGAAACAAACCTAGGAATTAGTGTTATGATTTGCATGGTCTCTGCCTACCTTAATCAGTTTCCTCCGGTAGAAGCAAAACCACTTGACCATATAATTGGAAACCGGCAATCACGATCTCGAGCGAGCACTGCCTGGGCCGCGACAGGCCGTCGTGGCGTAGCCACATCGCCGGCACCGGGCCCATCACAATCCAAAGTCCCCGCGCAGCGATCGTGGCACCCACAGCAGCGGCGCCGTCAGCCCCGGCGACTGCAAACTTGATCGCCGGCTGCAGCTAGGGCCTGGAACGAGCGGCGGCTGCAACTAGGCCCTGGAACGAGCAGAGCCTCAGCCACGAACGGCAGAAGCTCTGCCATCGTGCTTACCGCGTCCCCGGCAAGTGCCCCATCGTTTTCGTCACTAACTCCTAGGTCTATGTATCTACGGCCACAAGCTCTACATCCATGACAGATTTTCGTATCTGTTTGGTTAAACAGATTGGATTGCCCATCATTCCTCATAGAACATAAAAAATCATATCACCATAATATGTCTTCCCAATTTTAAAAGGTCTATAAAATATTTTCATGTGTTTTGTAGATCAACTATTAGCCTATTTTTAGCTATTTTTGTGTGTTAACTATCTCTGTTAATTATAGGTCGTCAGAACTGAGCCACCAAGGTTGCAAGTTGAGCTATATGCATGCTTCAGTGGTTTTTTAAATCTTCCCGTGTCCGGTACCTGTTTGCACGCAACCAACTTTGCCACTCATCCATGACAGAGGACACCGTAAACTGAAAAGACACATGAGTGAAAGGTGAGACTGTCATTGTCGTTGGCTATATATAGTCTTTCAGCAGCTGCAGTTCGACTTCTTTTCTAAAGATTTTGTATCATTCACTTGCCCTTTGTTTGTTTAGTGGCAGATAGTGTTGGAAGCTGTTGCAGGTCTCTGGATATGTTCTTTCAGGAAAGGTGGAGCCTGCCAGCTGCCACCGTGACCCGTCGCCCTGTTCAAGCATGTCATTCGATGTGATTCACAGCCATAACAACAGATTGAGTCATTTGTGCTCTTGGCAGGAAGGCAATTGGGGAGGAACATGGTGCGTGAGATTGGGCAGTAAGTCATCGCATTGGCCTCTTATCTATTTTTGCTAACAAGGTTTGATGCAGCATGCTTTAGGCATGATCTGCACAAGGCAATGCTCCTTAGGACAACAAAAATTTTCTGTCAATGTGAGAATCATCTCAGGTAAAGTTTTTTTCTTTAATTCTATTTGGTTAATTTCCCAGAGAGGTTGTGTTTGCAAACACTGAAGAAATTTCAGTGCAGTGGAAATAAGGAATTAGTGTGTTTTCCATGTATATTTTAACAATTGACCATTTTTATACATCTCACTACAGCTACCCTTGACTGTTGTCCTTGCAAACTGTAATTTCGTTGTCCTCTATTTAGCCCGCTTGATTTGTCAAGCAAGTGTCTATGCTTTATGAACCATAATATCAGTTTATTGGTTCAGTTGGGTGCTGCTGGTGCAAGCATATTTAGGTTAATTTGTCTGCAATTATTCTTCTTTTAGTTGATTAAATAACTTTCTTGATTTGTGATAAGCTGATGACGGTAACTGGACAGATTTAGCATCTTAATAGGTTGCCACCTAAATACCATTTTGCATCGTGGAAATATCTTAGTGTCCCTACAGTTCCTAAACTTGTGGAAACAATTGACAGGCCTTTTCTTTCGCGTCGTGTAAGTTTTCGACGGCACAGAGTTTCACGACATGGTAAATCACATTAATTATTTTGTTCTTAACAAGTTTCGGATACTCCTTTGCATGAACATATGCATTTTAATTATCTGATCTTACATGGTAACATGCATTTTGGCACAATAAGTCTTCGGGCCAAAAGCAATATTTTGTAGGCATCCGCCATCTGCCGTCGTCCACGGTTGTCATCTTCAGACTTCAATTTGTTAAAAATATGCAGTGTCCTTGCCGAGCCAGTGTGGGACAATGTCATTGCCAAAGAACAGAATGTTCTTTCCATAGTGCAGATTGAAGCATTCAATTCCTAACTAAAGATTATAACCTGAATACAGTTTAGCACTGCAGAAGACATCTATGATCTTGCTGGTATACATATGTTGCAGCTTTGGATTGATAGATTTTGGTCATGTCATGCCCGAAAATTTGCATTATTTTTAAATAGTCAAATTGATTTATTTATGCAATTGGTGATGCATTCAAACACAGAATTTTTTTTTTTTGGAAAATCATCATGAGGTTAGTTATATGTTTATGCATTCATGCTGTTGCATTGGAGTTTATGTGCTGTATGGCTTTTTGCTGAAACTGAAATTGGATTCAAATACATTTGAAAAATTTTGCAAAATTCTGTTTATTCATAAAATGAAATGGAAAAGCTTTCCTTCCTCCTCTGTTCAATTTCGGCCTGTTGGGCCTTCTCTTTGGGCTCGCCACCGGCCTTTTTCCTCAGGCCTTTTGGCCAACCGGCCGCGTTCCTCCCATCTTGGGCCGCAATGGCTGGCCCATAGAGCAGCATTGGCTCCCCCTTCTTCTATCGCTGACATGTCGGGCCCGTGCCTTTTCTCTTTCCTTTTGTCGGTTGCGAGCCGAAACGGGCCGACCGAGCACCGCTTCGAGGCCGCCCGGGCACCTGTTGCTGTCCATGCGGGGTCGCCCATAAAGGCCGCCACAACTCCTTCGCGTCCCCTTTTCCTATCTTCGCGAGAAGACGCCCTCAAATCGGGCAAACAAATAGCCGCCGAAACCCGCTCGAAATTCTTCGTCGTCGTTGCCTCTTCGTCGCAGTAAGCTGCACTCGGAGCTCCTTCTTGACCTTGCAAGCATGTTAGTCTTCTTCTTTTGGCCTAATTGCGCTCCATTCGTGTTATGGCTGTCCGCAGGTCGCCATCGTCCGCCCTTCCGAGCCGTGCATCGTCTACATCTCGTCCCAGACTCCATCTTCTAATTGGGTGAGACCGCGTGGAGCTCCTCTTCGATTTGGGACCGGAACCATGGGGATTGGTGGGCCCTAGGACCAGATTGAGTTCTGATGGCGAGCTCGGCCCGTCGCCGGCCATGTCGCGCGGCAGCGCCGCCGTCTTCTCTGGTCGGCCACTGTCGAGGCCTAATCCTGGCCATCCGTTTCCGATCGGATGGCCCAGAACCGCCCATACCCTTTCGCGGGTGATTTTATTAAAGAGACCCCTGGGTTTTTGGTATTCCCGGCCGCGGTCCTCGGCTGATTCAAAATCTGAATTTTAATTATTTTAATTCGTATATAGTTCTCTGTATTTACAATTTTGCCATTCAAGGCTTAAAAATAGTATAACTTTCTCATTTTAAATCCGATTTTGGTGATTTTGGTGTCTATGTGTTCGTAGCGACGTGTAGAATATTTTTATAGGTTTTAAAATATATTCTCTCTCTGTTGGTGTACTGTTCTAATGATATTTCCTTGTTTGCTTCGTGTATGGATGCTCGGATGATTGCATGGTGTTACTTGTTAATGTTAATCGAGTTCAGACGGTGAGGGTTTCGTTGGAGATCAAGGATACTTTGAAGATCAGCAGGATCAGCAGGGATATTTTGAGAACCAAGGCAAATATAGCTAAGGACCTTCTTTGTTGTCCTAGTCATGATACAATATAATTCATTTTGCATGTGTCCTTTGATGCCTATTTAGGGAATTCCTAGCAACTGAATACTTTTACCTTGTTAAACTTGGGTTATATGCATTTGGGTAGTATATTGCTAGTGTAAATCTTTAACCATGATCATGTATGCTGAAGTAATGAATATGTGTTGACCATATAAGATGATTGTAATCCTTTGGCAAAAGCTGGGATATTTCGTACAACTGCGAGGGCTATATGGCTCTGGCTCTAGTTGCTCATGGGACCTTTTCTAGCTGGTTAGTGGTATGCGAGTTAGATATAGGACAGCTTCTGTCCTTATGTGTATAGCCGGAAAGGAATGTGCCATATTGGCAGGGGATTCCTATATCTAATGTTTACGCGTTCCTATTTGGTTAAAGGAACTCATGGGTGGCTTTATATGTTTTGCGGTGACTTGGGAGTAATTAACCCACTCTACTATCGAACAAGACTCACAGTGAAAGTGTACATCTCTACGTAGAGTTTAAATCAATATATTATCCGTGTCCACGGTTACGGGTGGCCTGGAAAAATGAGGGAATCTGTTATATTCATTTAATGATTTATGTGTAATTTATTTATTCAGTTATATCTTATGATCATGTGGTTATGGGATGATACTACCTTGTTGATGCTAATTGCCAATCTTGTTATATAACTAAAAGCTAAATGCAGTTAACCATGTCGGCTATTTATGCCTCATGAACCCTTGGTTATACTTGTTGAGTACCGTTGTGTACTTACGCTTGTTTTACTTTTAATTTTGGAAAATCCCAGATGGGTAACAGATCAAGACTGGTATGAGGACTACCGTAATGAGTATTAGGCTTGATGTTCACCAGTCAACTTCGTCCCTGTGGTTAAAGGTTCCATGAGCGTGCTAGATGTTTTATATTTATCAGACTTTTATATATATATATGAGACAATGTAACGAATATCTATTCGCTATGTAATAAATATTGAGATGGTATTGTTTATGATTTGTCGACTTATGTGTGTGACTTTCGAGGACACACATAAGACTTTTATATATCCTATTTTGTCCTTAAAATTAGAGTGTGACAGGTCAGCTCTGTAGAAGACATCTATGATCTAGCTGGTATACATATGTTGCAGCTTTGGATTGATAGATTTTGGTCAGCTCTGCAGAGAAGACACCTAAGTGTTAAAGGATTATCTGCACTATGGATTTCAGTGAACCACAGTCAGGTACGTTCTAAAAGATATGTTGCAGCTTTCAATCCTAACTAATAGAAGAGCATTTTGCCACAAAGCCATATAAGATTGACATGCATGTTCATGTTTCAGTTCTTATGGTATGCATCATAATCGAGCTAATCAAACTTCAATGAATCTTCAATGAATAGTTCAGTATATTTGTAATTGCTAAATTCAACATATATAGAGGCAATTGAATTCTCAGTGAACAATAATGATAATATGATCACGATAAGACGTCAGTGTAGGACAATATATTACAAGGTAACCATCAATGACTAAGATTGTTGATTTTTTTTAAATATATCTGCTATAGCTGTCTTCTTGTTGTTCCTTACAGTAAGTAGGCCAATTCAAATATTAGTAATTTTAATTTGGATGAGAAATAGCATTCTTCTCGTTCCAGTTATAATGGCATTGAAATTTTCGTTTCAATTTAAGTTTGTAAGAAATATAAAATCCATGACCTCTGATTATAGCATACTGATTTCTTTTTTATTTCTCACACAACTATCACTATGAGGAGATAAAAAAATGCATGAGCTGTACTTAGGGCTTTGTGTGTCCATAGTGAGTACTAGTATAACATGCTTTACAAGATAGGAGACTGAAGTCAAGAAATATATTGAAACAAAATCTCAAGTGCAGATTACAATACCCATTGTAACGCATGGGCATTTAGTCAGTGAAAGGATATAGATCAAATCAAATCTCCTGACCTATCCACGCGTCACTGATCTAATCTGACACAACAAGGAAAAAATCAAGATTGAACTGGTAACATGAGATTTGTCGACGAAAGTGCGAGAGGCAAAAAGGCCATCGCCACGGGAATAAACAAATCGATTTGAACAAGAATGATTAGGACTCTCAACCAAACCTGGAACACGGGGCTGCGACGCCACCCGCCCGGCCGAGACGGTAGCTGAGGTGGGTTGCGGAGGGGACGACCGTCGATGCCTGGTTGGAAGGGAGCAGCCGTACCCCCTGCGCCGCTCCGCCACCGGGTGGAAGTCAAGATGAAGACGTACCGCAGCCACCTGCTCGCGTGGGGACGGTCGGGCGGCGGACCGAACCATGGCGACCGAGGAGAGCAGGGCCGCGGTCGCTGCGGCCAATGGAGGGAGGGGAGGGCCGTCGCGGTTCTCAATCCGCCACGGGAAGGGGCCGCCACCGTCGCGGTTCTTGATCCACCACGGGAAGCCGATCCGCCACGGGAAGGGGCCGCCGCCGTCGCGGTTCCGGACCTGCCACGAGAAGAGGCTGTTGCCGTCGCCGTCGTGTCACAGGAGTTGCCATCGGTGAAGATGGTGAGGGGCTGGGAGTGCAGCTGGAGGTGAGGAGCAAGGAGTGAGGCCGGAGGTGAGAGAGGCCGCCTGCCTGCTGATGGCTTACGATGAGGACCGAGACGAGAAAAGGGGATCTAGGCTGGGACGGGAATTTATTAGAGTAGAGAATTATCGGGTCCACTGCTCGCCCACCCAATAAAACCGATATTCGCCAAAACCAAATAACGACGTCAGTCGGCCCGTTAGCTGGCTCCGTGCGAGGGCGCGCTCGCGTACGTAGGTCACGTGCATGTAAAAACAAATTTCCCTATATATATTCTGTAGCTACGCGTGCGTACGTAGATCAGTACTCTGTAGCCACCCAACCGACCGCACCATGCCGCCCACCGAACCAGGCCTGGCGCACATGCAAGCCAGAGCAACCTCGGTCATTACCGCACATGCTCAATTACCTGACTGTAGTTTTGGAGTTGACCAGACTGAGTGGTAACCTTTTTGTGGGACCGGTTAAAGTGTACACATGCATGTTACACGAATTTTTTGTGGTACCGGTTAATGTGTACACATGCAAGTCACGAGAATTTCATTGGCTTGAGATGGCAAGTTACGAGAATTTACGCTACAAAACATTTACGAGAATTTGTAATTTGTTACGAGAATAGTGTACATGCTATGGGTGACTAAAATAATTTGAATTTCACGGACATTAAGAAGTATTTACAAGATTTTACGAGAATCCGTACTGAAAAACGTTTACGAGATTTTACGTCATTAGACATTTACGAGAATATGACAATTATCATAACAAGTTCATTGCATCGTTACAAATCATAACAAAATTACGCCTACTGTCACTGTCCGCAGCCTGCAGGTTGATTTTCTTTTCTTCACTCGGTTCACCGGGAGCAGCACTTGGTATAGGTTGTACATTTACTGCAGCAGCTACAAAAATTAGGAGCATAATTTATACAAAATAATAAAGAATTCCACTCCTCCCATCCTTGACTGTTTTTCATACATGTACTGCATCAGCTAATAATTTATTTATGCAGAAAAAAAATACTATAAGACAACCCTGCTTTTCATTGGTAGTATTGAAAGGTTGAAGGAATACAGGTCCAAACTGGAGCATGACTGAGAAAAGCAGCATTCCAATCTGTCACTGTCAGCTAGGAAACTTTAAGGTGAACATAAGAAAGGATTCGCCATGGGTCATGGATTGCAGACATCCTATGCCAAGCATTGCCGAATCTAATCCTGATCATCCGGTTGACCACAACGAGACTAAAAATACTATGAGGCTAATGCCACTCCTAATCAAGTAGCTAAAATAAATGTGGATCTCAGTCAGCCTGAATGTTAATCCAAAAACCCATCAGTTAGCTCCAACTTTAGGTAGACCATGGTTGGCCTTTTCCATCTTTTGATTTCAACAAGGTTTACGAGAATTTTGATCTATGCATAGAAGTATTAACTATAGCAGCAATTCATATTTAAATCAACAATTTGGTAATCCAAGGAAGTTACCATAAGGAAACATTGTTCCTAGAAGATTGATGTATGCGACTTACGAGAATGAATTTTGATAGTCATATGGTTAACCAAACACAGTTATGAGAATTCTTTACAGTGAATTTACGAGAATTTTTTACAATGAATTTACGAGAATTCTTTACAGTGAATTTACAGTAATTGGTTACTAGATGATTGGTCTATATGATCTACTAGAATTCTGTATACTGAATATATTGAAGTATCATCATAACATGGATCTAAAGTAAGACATCAGAATAAAAAAAGATGTCAATTTTTGTAGAGGTCAATTTTTGTAGAGATGTATGTTATGATATAATTCAGACATTAATTTGTATACTACACATGTAACATGGATATAATGATTTATTATAGTAGGGAGTCACCATTCAAAAATTTGGTTTACCATACACAGTTACCATATGTCACCCAAGATTACTAGAAGATTATGTATATAAGACTTACTATATAGAAGGAAAATTACAAGAATTAGATGATCGCTGAGTAAAATACTATAGTAGCTCACAAGGTTACGTTATAATTCAGAAATGATTAAGTAGATACGTGGGCATGATTAAAAAATGAAAGCATGTGTATAGGCTATGACATGATTAAAAAATACAATAAGTGGGCACAATCCTACAAGATTCACCTAGTTTATGAAAGATTTAGTTCCAGCATATTTGGCAGAAAGAGAAACTGAAAGAACCATAGTATAAACAATACTGAGTTCACTGCGTAAATATTAACTATTCAGGTCATCAAACAGGAATCAAGTTTCAATGAAACTATAGTGTGTTCAACCATGCAGCTCAGGATTGAAGATACTTTAGAGAAAAGCCCACTCTCACATTCAAGAATTTGGTTTAAACAATAGCACAAGGATATTTGCAGGTTAACAAGATTGGGCCAGACATCCATCCCTGTAGCAAGTGATGGAGATTGACAGATTTTGCTATGCTAATAAGGTACAGTAAAGAAATATCCTCATGCTTAGCATACAAATAGTCAGGCGGAATATCCACAACTGGTCAGAACGGAAATAAATAGTAAATCAATAATCACAATTTGAGGGAATCGGATCCTAATCCAATCCACTAGTTTGGCCGTAAACTTGGATTTCTACTGCTACTTACCTTGGGAGTTTGCCACCACTAGACAGTACGGATATGGCCTTGTTACAGAACCACAACGTCGCCAGAAGCCACGACAATGCGCCGAGGGAACCGGTTCGTCGGCTGCCGCTCTGCTAGCGCCCGCCGCAGGAACGCATCGCTGCCGCCCACCTTATGCTCCTCGTCGCTCCCAACCTCACACTGCCCCAGCGTCCGGTCGCATGACGCCGGCAGCGCCCCGAGGTCCCTGAGCCCGACGCAGCGGCGCAGGCGGAGGACACGGTGACGAGGGACGACGCCGTGCAGCAGAGCAGACAGGCCGGGGACGTCGCTCGCGTGGGGACAGGCTGTGCTGCCGCCGGGATCCCCCGACCACGCCAGGCGAGATGCATTAACATGATTATTATTATTTTGGTGGGGTTGGACCACACGCTATTTGGATGATTTTGGCAGTGGAATGGCTCGGTCGGACGGGCTGGCTACAGAAAATCTCATTCCGTAGCCACCTATAAACTAATAGATCTATATATATATATATATCGAAAATATCTTCCATGCTTCGGTGTTTTTTATCCGCCGTGGATGGTACTTATTCATCTCCGAAACGGTACACGCACGGGCTGGCGAGCTGATATGTGGTACCAGACATGCCTCTTTAGTTGTGGTCCAAACAAAAAAAGTCCTGTAGCGCGGGTGCGGGGGACTAGGCCATGGATGGGGCTCAAGGCCACTCATGGCTCTCCACGCGGCAGTCGGGCTCGTCCGTCATTACATATGTGGAACCGGATGATAGGCAAGAAAACTAGACATCTTTTTACGAGTAACTAACATAACCCATGTGGGATCTAGGTTATCTTTGCTGTTGTACCAATGCACATAGATGGAAGCTAATAATTGTTAGCAAATAATATAAATCAAGATCGAACATGAGACACAGATTTTTACGTAGAAAATCCTTGAGAAAAAATTACAGGCGTCAAATGGTGATCTTTATTGTATGAATAGAGTTTACCGAATACAGGGAATATAATAAGTTATCAGCTCTTCCCGTGTGGCTTACAAGATGTATTTATAGCACGGACTGACTACAGTCAAATACGGAAACAAATCTACTAATAAACATGATCGAACCGTGAGCCCTCTAGGCGTCCCCACAAGACCAACGTTATAAATTCAGATCATATTCCAACAAACTCCACTTGAGATGAATTCCATCTTATAGCGAATGAAGTATCATCAATCAACTTACTTCAATAGTAAATAATCACCGGCACCAAAATTCACTAGGACTTAATTTTTAATACCTACTAAGCTTGAGCATAGCCTCGAATATATCAACAGGATTATCATAAGTACTTATCTTGCATACTTTAACATTATCTTCAGCAATAATGCCTTGAATAAAGTGATACCTCACATCAATATACTTGGTCCTTTCATGAAACGTCTGATCTTTGGTCAGACAAATAGCACTCCGTCTATCACAATAAATAGTAGTGCAAGAAGTAACCCCGTCAAGTTCAGAGTATAAAACTCTCAACCAAATAGCTTCTTTACAAGCTTCAGAAATAGCCATATATTCAGCTTAGACAGAGCAACAGTGGATTACAAACATGCTTTCTAACTAACAGCACAACCACCAGGTGAAAACATAACCCGTGAGATATCTTCTCTTATCCAAGTCACCAGCAAAATTAGAATCAACATAACCAACAAATCCATCTCTAGATTTTCTAAATTGCAAATAGGCATTAGAAGTACCTCGTAAATATCTGAAAATCCATTAAACAGCCCTCCAATGCTACTTTCCAGGATTAGCCATGAATTCACTGACAACACTCAATGCATGAGATAAATCAGGACGAGAACAGACCATGGCATACATAAGAGAACCAACTGCACTGCAATATGGAACTCTACACATGTACTTAATATCTTTATCTGACTCTAAACATAAATCTGATGATAACCTAAAATGTGCAGCTAATGGAGTACTCTATACATGTTGAAACGACGAAGAACCTTTTCAATATAACCTCGCTGACTAAGGTATAATTTACCAGATTTTCTATCTCTAGTAATTTCTATAATAAGAATTTTCTTAGCTGCACCCAAGTCCTTCATCTCAAATTTTTTACTCAATTATGCCTTTAAGTTAGCTATTTCTGATTTATCTTTAGCACAATCAACATATCATCAACGCAAAGAAGCAAATAAATAGTTGAGCCATTAACAATCTTCAAATAAACAAAACTATCATAATCATACCGCTTAAAGCCATGAGAGAGCATAAATGAGGCAAATCTCTTATACTATTGCCTAGGAGATTGCTTCAAACCATAAAGAGACTTCTTTAGTATACAAACAAGGTTTTCTTTTTAAGGAATAACAAAACCTTTAGGTTGGTTCATATAAATGTCTTACTCAAACTCCCCATGTAAGAAAGCAGTTTTAACATCAATTAGTCGAGTTCATAATCATGCATGGAAACAATACTAAGCAAAGTGTGAATAAAACTATGCTTAACAACTTAGAAAAAAATCATTATAATCAGTATCTGGAATCTAACTATAGCCTTTAGCAACCAACCTCGCTTTATACCTTGTTAGCTCACTAGGAGAAAGACCATCCTTTCTTTTATAAATCCATTTGTAATGGACAGGCTTTTTACTCTTGGACAATTTCACTAAATCCCAACATTCTTTTCAAGTGAGTCCATCTCATCGTGCATAGCGATTGTCCAGTTGTTGCAATCAACAGAAGTAATAGCCTTAGAATAATTAAAAGGTTCTGAATTACCTTCAATCTCTTCTGCAACACTCATAGCATAAGCAACATTGCATTCTTCAATATACGTTTTAGCAGGCTTTGGCTGCCTTCTGGACCTATCAGCAGCAATAGAATGTTGTGAAGACTGCACAGCTAGCGAAGAATGCTGAGCACCAGAAGAATCATCAACAATTGAAGAAATTTCAGCAATAGGTGCATCTAGCACAACAACATTATCAACATCTGGTGAATTAATTAAGTTTTTCACCTGCACACTTATTTTCTCTCCTTCAACAGGAGCATCAACAGAAGGATTGTCAACAAATATAATAGTCTCATTAAAGATAACATTCCTGCTAAATATAACGTTCTGAGTCTGGGGATTCCATAATTTAAAACCTTTAACATTATATTGATAACCAATAAAAATACATTTAATAGCTCTAGGCTCTAATTTACCATTATCAACATGAGCATAAGCAGTACGACCAAAAACTCTCAATTGCGAATAATCAGCTTGTGCACTCCCAACATCAATTTTCGATGCGGGACTAAACCCAACAATCCCACCGCCACACATCGGACTCAGCTCTTCGCATCAAGAAGAGGGAGGAACCTAAGTACACAATTGGTATTAAAGCCCATGGTTAGTAAATCCTAGAGCAATCTTAGAGTCACACAGTTACGGGAAAACCCGCGAAAGTCTTGCCTCATGGTGGACTTAGGTTCCTCCCTCTTCTTGATGCGAAGAGCTAAGTCTGATGTGTGACGGGGGAGATTGTTTGGTTTAGTTCCATATCGAAAGTTGATATTGGAAGTGCACAACATATAAGGCTGGGCAACCCTCACCTATAGGGCTAGTCTTTTGGGTTGAGTTAGGCCTAAGGCCTGTTCTAGATATGTTGTGGGCTTCAGTGCACGTTGGGCCAAAAAGGTTATCTGCTCGTGGACACGTGAACTGGGCCAAAATTTTATAAGATCTGGTCGTAGTTTGGGTTGTACTGAACGGACTGGTTTGTTTCCTCGATTTTAGTCAAAATTAGGTTACTGGTATAGTGAACCGATCAGTAGTAATGTTTAATAGGACTAAGAAAATTGGTTGGCATCTGTCACGGCTCATGTAAGTAAGTTGTTGGTATACTCATAAAGAAACAAAGGGAGAAAGCAAAATCCAATCAGTCATTTGCACAAATCTATAGGCCCAATATTACTCGTGTAGAAACCTATCCTGACCTCCCCCCTCCTCCCTGCCTGACCCCGCCTATCTCTTTAGGTATCTCTGACCAAGCCGTGACCAGCCCCAGGGTTGTGTGAGCTTGGCATAGCACACTGCAGGTCAGGCCCTTGTTGCCGTCGTGGCTGGCACAGGCCCAATCGACCATTCCCTTTAATTTGCCTGCTGGTGTTGTGTAATTATTTGCATCACAAAAATACTCTTTTTGTTTGATTTACAAAAATCTAGTATTTCTATCCATTATCAAAAAAATCTATCAATATTCTATAATTTAATTTTTAGTAAACTGGAGGAACAAAGCCTTTACTCTCGTATATAAATGTTTTAAATAGCGAACTAAGGCTAAGATGTTTAGCGTTTTATCAATCGTTATTAGCGGAGCTATATCAGACTATAGCGGCAAAATTGTGGATGAACGCAAATAGCGGCACTCTGCCTCAAAAAGTTATATCGGGCTATAGCGACAACTATAACGAGCTATTTAAAACCAATGTGTATAATTTCGCCAGCATCTGCATAATATGAAACAGTAGAAATTTGAAGCTCATAATTGAATTGTTGATGTCCCAGAACATTGGCAACCTACCAACCAAACAATTATGGTATCTACATGAAAGAAACTGTTATTAGTTAAATAAATCCCATAACTTATCTCAAACTACTAGTATCATAGACAGAAGTACTACACGTCATTAATATTTTCCAACTGATAACAATTAACAACATAGAAGTAAAAGAAGCTCCGTATGCTTAAAGCAGACCATATTGCAACATTCTTTCAAATTCTTTCAGCTCCTCATGCATCTGAAGAAGACTTCCTACAGAATCTTCAGAGATGCAACATTGTTTCAAATTCCTCGTTGCTCCTGAGGCCACTGGGAATGTGTATTTCTCTATTTTGTGGACATTGATCAGTGCCATCCCTAGAAAATCATGTAGTACATTTAGAATGTGTTCAAGCAATCCAATTAACATAAGATATCATATACTGATGACAATAAGATATCATCAATTAAATTACCTAAATTTCAATAGTTTCAAGGAATGGAGAAAGGCTAAATAGATTATTTGCTGGAGATTCCATAAAGGTTCCATCAAGTCTTAAAATCCTTAGATTTAGAAACCTCCACAAAAGATCTTGGAATATGTTGATTGTGGCTGCCTGAAAATCAAAATATCTTTTTGTTATGTAACATCATCTTATGTCATGTTATAGTGACCAAATAATTATATTCAATATCTTGAACAAGAACATGTGACATATGAACATTAGAATTATGCAGGACCTGTTTTTTGTAATTCTATGCAGACATCAGGGATGATAGATGCATGAATATGTAGATTCACAACTGGTATATATATGGAGGCACCAAAGGATAATGAACAATTAGGCACTCTCAAAACATGAGTTACACATTATATATATATAATTTCCTTTTTGTACATTTACTTATTCTACCAATGTAACTAGGAACTCAAATAAGATTAGAATTTTATTCTGTTTACATTCAGTTATGCTAGTTCTAGGAGATGACAAAGGATGCAACAAAAGAGAGTCAATTTGTTCATTTTACATTTGCATAGACTTTCATGAATTGGCCTACTTTTCTTTGAATAGTAGAATTATAGCCAGATAATTAACACTAAGTATTAATAAATTATGTCGAAAGAACCTCTCACAACACAGTATGTTAGGATATACTAATAAACTACACATGAATTCTGGGGATAATTACGAGAAACAAATCTGGAGTGTTAACAGATGACAGAAAGTATATTATTAGAACTACATGCATTTCCATTATAAATGTGTTGTTGGTGAACAAGTTATGACTGTGTCTCATCGTGACCACGTAGAAATTTACCTCTTTCCAACATATTTGATGATGTCTCTGGCAGAGATTGGCGTCTCGGCTCATCTATATTATGCTTTTTGTATTTTCATGATCGACATATAAGGATGTGCCAACAATGGTCACTGTAAACAGAGAGGGGCATGCAGGGCTAAAGATGGCTTTACTTTCCCAGTATCCTTTAGGCAAATAAATTAATTTTTCATGGCTACAAGCTAAGGACCGCTTATTTGGAGACGCATGACTCCAAAATTAAACTTGCTTACAGTGTCGAAAATGATTCCTTCACAAATCCATGTCGAATTGTGCAGCTATGTTCATGCCATACATCAGAATTTCACTTAAGAATGTTTGTATGCAAAAGGAATGGATGCGCTCTGAAAACAACCTGCGTGGCCATGTGAAAGTTGCCGATGTGAAGCTCCCTGGCGTTGGAAATGGCTGCGAACATCTGGACGTAGTCTCTCTCCTCGGCGGAGTCGTTGAGGAAGATCCTGGCCATCTCCAGCTTCGGAAGCAGCCCAAGCTCCCAGCGGCCAGCGCCAGCGATCCTCAGGCACAGCACCAGCCGTCGGAGGTTCGGCGCGCGGATGACCCACCGGCCGCCGGCGACGGCAAAAGCGACGTTTTCCAGGCGGAGCTCGACGAGCGTGTGCGCGACAGCCAAGACCATGGCCTCCAGCTGCTTGGACGAACCCATGAAATACACTTCGTCCAGATCGAGCTTCGTCAGCCTCTGGAACCCAGCGAAGCCGGCAGGCGCCGCCGGGATGACGCAGCGGCGCAGCTCGAGCTCGGCCAGCGCAGCGGGATTGCAGCCAAAGATTGACTGCAGTTTCATGGCCTGGGGGAGCGCCAGGGACAGGGACCGCGGGCTCTTCCCGGCCACGAGGCGCACCCAGTGGTCGGCGCGGTGGCAGACGCTCACCGGGACGCCGCGGATGCTGACGCGGCCAAGGGGGCTCGCGCAGCCCTCGAGGAAGCGCGCGGCGGAGGCCTATGGCACCGGTATCGTCGCCGAGGCCGACGTCGTGGAGCTCGACGTCGAGGCCTGGCACGGACTCCCAGCGGCGGCGCCATGGCGGGGACAGCACGGACGTGCGGACCACGTCGCGGGCGGGCAGGCCGGCGAGAATCTTGTCGAGCACTTTCGTCGGGAGGTCGCCCAGCAGGTCGAACGCCCGCTCCACGGGAAGCGGCGGCGGCGGCTGAGACGAGTCGCCAGGGGGGGAACATGGTTGGTGGCTAGGGTTTTTGGTGGCCGATGGGGGGATTTGTCGTCGCCGACTAACGCCGGAATGGGGGATCCGCGGGTCATTTCATTTCATCTGTATATATGCCGGTCGCCAGATGGGTGGATTTAATGCCCTCCTGTTTTACCATGCTGTGGATATTTCAATTTGCCAGAGAAATTGACCGGCAACCAGCTGCCATTTCTGGCAGCGGCTTTGCTGCTGCAAAGAGACAAGCTATCTTGGACCGGCTCTGGCGAAGTAAACTGCAAAGAGACGCAGTTGCTGTAGGTACCACGACCTGGCGTTCGCCTTCAAAAGCCATGCAGCCTAGCAACACGTACAAAGTCAGAGTTGAGCTAATAGAGATCCAAAAGGCACGTTTTTAGTGATGGTTTTCAACGCGAACTACTTCCTATGTTGACACACCCTCAATACATAACCAACCTTATTCATGTATACTATCAAAAGGTGTTGTTCTATTGAATTGTCCACAAGATGTGCAGGCTGAACAAGATCTAAATCTCGAGCTAAATGTATTTAGCGGATGATGTCTAAAACAGCTATTGTGGTGGCTAAATGGGGCTATAGCCGCTAAGTTTTACATAAACACAAATATCTTGATTGGCCTCAAAACAGCTACAGCCATAGCTTCTCTAGAGCGACAACTATAGCCGAAGATTTGAAACATTATGCTGAAGTCAGAGTTAATCAACAAGAAGTGGTACGGTGTTAGTCTCTCTGAAGAGAAGCATCATCTGCAGGAGACTACAACCCTTACTGATTATCCTTAATCAAGTTATGGCCAAATTTGATTCTATCGGTGAGACTTCAATTAATTTACTGACTTACTAATATTGATGAATATTTTCAACAAATGAAACAAATATCGACAAAGATCGATCAAATGACTGCTATTCAAGAGGAATTAGTCTACTTCTTGTGCCACGCATTTGATCTGTTTCATGAGATGCCGAGTGAGCACACTCTTCTGCTGTTGCAATCACCATGATTGGTCTTGGCAGTTCGGACATCCTTTCATTGCTTTTTTTTACCGAAGGTACAGTGGTTGAGATCCCCACGGTTTTATCATTTTCCGTTAATTTAAGGGAAAAGAAATGACATCCTTTCATTGCTGTTGGGATGATGTGGTACTACATAAGTGTACACAGTACAAGTTTTGTCACTTCTAAAGACTGGGCTTTGTAGGGACAGTTCATAGGCATTTGTAAGGGCAATTTGGTTAGCCGCCCCTACTAAAGTGTGCTTACGTACAAATCGCCTATTTGTAGGGATGGTTCGCTGGCCTGCCTAAATCAGATTTTTTTAGGGGCGGATGATGATTTGTAGGGGGTGTCTATTTCCAAAAATTCTCATATCTGGGCAAAAAAAGAAAAGAAGAAGAATTTTTACTCCGAGGAAGCAAGACTGGGAAGCCACTGGCTCGCTCCGTTGAAGTCGCAAGTCATCACATTTTTTGTGTGAAAATCGCATGCTTTGTGGCTATCAGGAATCAAGCCCGTGGCCTCCCCTCACGCGAATATTAAAATGCAATATTGATAATTAAATTTGTCCCCACATGATTTAGTTTCGAAATAGTAAAAATGCGCATTAGATCATCTCCAGAGTTACCCAATAATTTGTTCCAAAAAACATGTTGTTTTCCAACTCTCAAAGAAGTATTGTGAGAAATAAATAAGATTATCAACAATATTTTCCAATAATACACTCCAAAAATATAGAAGAAAATTTCACATCAAAATTTTATATTATTTATAAATTATCCCAACAAATTTATATATTCTTTTTGTCATACATTTGCATCAGGAACTCTTTCCTACTCTTTATTCTTTTTTATACCCTTTCACCTTTAGATTGGAGACCGATGGGTGCGATCTTTGTGCGTGTTGGGTGATTTTTTCCAAGTTTACAAAGCTGAGGAGGTGGTATTAGAAACTCTTGGTATGGATTTTTCAAAGATCACGAGGTTTTATTGGAAACTCTTGAAAATTCTTTTAGAGACTTAAATTTATGAAGTGCACGATAATTTTATTTGGGGGAAAATAAACTCCTTTTTTAGACTCTCTCTCCATTCCTACATCTATCTTGGGAAATTAAATTCGAATATTCAAATGTGCGAGATATCATGAGGGTATAGACATTGCTTTGCGCTAGACGGCTGAGACCTGGGGCCTACATCTCGGGTGTTGACCCAACATCAATTCAGATTGTTAACTACACCAGCCCACCTGTCCAAGCTGGTTGGGCCCATTTGCATATACAGAAGGCCACTATTCAAAAATCTAGCAACAACGTCCGTCTAAGCTTCAGTTTATACCGGCCTTGAATTGTTGCATAGGTATTGCTAACTGTTTTTTTTTATGCTTGAAAATGTGACGCCATTTTTCTTTCACTTGTTGTCTTTGGTTATGCCCAATCACCTACTCTCTAGCATAGCACGAAGGGACGCCTTCAGCTGCTCTTACTGAGAAGCTGTTTCACTAGCTTCTAAGCAATATTTATACGAATGTAAGCAACAAAAAACACTAGAAGTTTTGTGTTCTGCATAGATCATGTAGATAGAAGATAGGCCTGCTGCAAATGTGTAATCATGCTTCATTCGAATTCAATCGGGAGAGAGCAACTATTCCAACAGCCATTGCCGATTCACTATTCCTTTGGAAATAGCAAACTGCTCATCACACACAAAAACAATTATTGTTACCTGGCTGAATTCAACAATGAAAAAACACTAACGCATGCCACCATCTGATCTAATTCACAAATTCTATTCCCGTGAATGTCTCCCCTGAATGAAGCTGGAGAGCAACATCACCGACAACCTGCACCATATAAGGAAGAGTAAAACTGACCACAAGATGGAAAGGGCCACAGAAATAGACAACATTGTCTTTGTAATAAGCCCCTCTGAGCCTCCACATTCAAAATAAACTTCAGAAGGTGCTAGTGACCTAATAAATAAATAAATTAACTTTAACAAATCCAGTTGAGCAGTATTGTTATTAACTTTTTTTAACTGTCACCCCACCTGAATATATTAAAAAAGACCCAAAATAGCTTATTTACAAAAGTTTTGAGGAGAAAAAAGAAAACAACACCGGGCACCCTAGCACCCAAGATACTAGAGCTCTTTGACGATGCCTCCAACAAAGAGAATTACGCCAAAGTGTAATCACCGTCAGCCAAGCAACCCCTTGGCAAGGTCTTCAACCGAGCCTTGAGCCAAAGGTAGCTGCATCACAACATAAGAGGCGTGCTTGTCTCCGTCACACCGTGCAGCGCCATAATCAGACTCGCCTGCATCGACGGGAGGCACGCACCGGCAAGCGTCCATGCCTAGACAAAGAGAGCAGAGTGCTGGCTGCCAACACACCATGCGGAGCCGCTCATGGATGCACCCGAAATGGTGGGAGGTGCACACCGGCAAGCGTCCATGCCTGGACGAAGAGAGGAGGGTGCTAGCCACTGCCACACCATGCGGAGGCACTCCCGTACTTGGCCATAATGGTGGGAGGCATGCACCGGCAAGCGCCCAAGCCTGGAAAGGGAGAGGACGAGTTATAATCGCACTCGTCTGTGTCAATGGGAGGTGTGTACTGGCAAATGTCCACACCTAGATGAAGAGAGGAGGGTGCCGGCCGCTCGCACACCATGCGGAGCCACTCATGGACTCGCCCGCAATGGTGGGAGGCGTGCACCAGCTAGGACCCATGCCTGAACAACGAGAGGAGGGGTGTCGGCCCCTACCACACCATGTGGGGCCATTCCCAGACTTAACCGCAATGGTGGGAGGCACGCACCGGCAAGCTAGGACCTCGCCTAGACAGAGAGAGGTGGGTTGCCAACCGCCGCCACACTTCACGGAGCTGTATTCGTACTCGCCCGCAATGGTGGGAGGCATGCACTAGCAAGCGTCCATGTCTAGACTAGGGAAGAGGTGGCAGACGCCGCCACACTACGCAGAGCCACGATAGTGGGAGGCGCACACCGCCTTGACATAGGAAGGGGGTGCCGGCCACCGCCACACCGAGTGGATCCATTTCCGGACTAGCCCGTGATGGTGGGAGGCAACAGGCAAGCGTCTACGCCAGTAAGGTGATGGAAGAGGAATGAAGAGGACACCACCAAGGAGGAAGCGGCGTTCGCAGACGTCACCATCTTGGATTTTGCCCTAGCCTCATCCAACCCACTTGCTCAGGGACACGACCACATCAGAGACACGAGCACCAGCACAGGAAGGAGGAGATGTGAGGGAGAAGGGAACTGGGAGCCTCGCCACCACCGTCCAGATTACAGCGGCGGTCTTGGCCATATTTTATTAATTTTGATGTGGTACATAACAATTACTCAGATCTTACTAGAAAAGAACCATTATGTTAGCAAATAGCAACAAGTGCATGGTTAATCAAAATAATCACAAGCCATAAGACTACTAGAATCAACGAGTTTCTCTAGGGTTAATATTCATAGGGAAAGGTTGAAAAATGGTAGGGGATAGTTTCCCTAGCGTGTTTCATAGGGAAAGGCCCATAGGGAGGAATTTGACGGGAAAGGGAGTATCTCCCTACGGTTTTCACCAGAACCCTAGGGAAACATTCTTTCTCTAGGACTTCGATCACCTAAGGAAACTTTCTTAGAAAGACTCTAGGGAAAGTTTATATCAAAATAGTATAATATTCAAACTCAAATACAGATTTATATTCAAATTCAAATGTACAAATATTTTAAATTTAAATTCACACATGAACACATAATTAAGCACTTGTTTCATCCAATCCACAACCACAAATCCATACATTTAGAGTTCTAATATTATCACAAATCATACATTTGGAGATATAATATTATCACAAATTCACAACTCTAGAAGCAAAGGAGCTGATCAACTACAACTAATGGTTTGACGACAATCAAAAGAATGGATATTGTTCTTCCTCCACATGCAGTTCCATTCACTCCACTTGTCCTAGCACTTGTCCCACTCGTATGGCCACGAGAGCGATCCTTAACCTATATGAGCAGGCCACACACTCACCAGATCGAGTAACCCATACGAGCAAGCCACACACTCACCAGATCAAGGGCTTTAGAGTCAAGAAGCGGTGACGGGATGCGTCGTCCTCGCCTTGGAGTCGAAGTGGAGCCGTGCTGCGCCTCCGTGTGGCACCGAAGCGGAGCAAGCTGCGGCCTCCTGCTCCGTGCAAAGGGAATGGCGGCGCGGGTTGGGTACAGAGGGAGCTATGGCGACCTGTTCCACGCTGGGGAACATGGATGGAGTGGCGGCAGGGCCTGGGGATTGAGGGAGCTGCGGTGGCTAAGGTAGTTTCGACGCACTAGGCCCGGATAGAGTGGCAGCGCGCTCGGATGCGGCGGAGCACGGCTTGGATGCGGTGGTGCGGAGGGAGTGGCGGGGCGGCAGGAGTGTCGGCGCGCTACGGTGCGGAGGGAGTGGCGGCATGCTCACAGGAGTCGGAGGGAAATTTTCTGGGGATGTTATTTTGGGATGTAGGGTTTCCCTATGGTGCTCGTTTCATAGGGAACTAGGACACTTGGCGCCCCACGCTAGATCGTTCGTTCCAATCGTCCCGAGGAAAAATGGATTTCGTAGGGAGAGAGGTGTTTCCCTAAGGTAATGTTATCTGATCCTAGGGAAAGATATCTTTCCTTAGGGTTGTTGAAAACTGTAGGGAAACAAATAACACCCTTGGGAAACTCGTCGATTCTATCTAGTAGTGTAAAAACAAACACAGACCTTCGGCATAGTTCTCTGTAGTAGTATTTGGTGACCGCATCAACATGTGATATTGTAATAACATTTGAAAAAAATCAGAATGGGGTCCTCTGGATTGTCTGTGTCCAAGAAACATCAATACCCAAACCACCTAAATAACCTGATTCAAGGTGATTGAACACAGCCCAAGTATCCAAAAGGCCTCCTCTAGCAACATTGACCAGACATGATCCCTACGTATATCAAGAGAACTGTGCAGTTAGTGACACCAGAAAACATTTAAATATTCAGTATTAATATAACAGAAGTCGATTTGTAACAGAATCCTATTGCAAATAAAATTTAAGTGGCCATTTGAAGGCGATTGGGAAATGACGAACAAGTAGATTTGATGTATCATTTGCATATGAGTATGTCCGAATGAAGAAATGCACATACCTTTTTCATCACTGAGAGGAACATATCGTTAACAATTCCAACCTACAAATATGCTCACTTTGTAAATCCAGTCAAGTAAAGGTTGTCAGTCTAGAAGACAAAAAGGAAATAAACCAAGAGAGAACTAACTGTTTCACTATTTTATAGCAAGCATGTTATTACTATGCCAGCTTCTCCAGAAAGTTCATACATATCTTCTGATCCACCTTTTTTAACTATAACCCCGTCAACATCTGCACAAAGAATGTTTGAAGTGACAGGACTGGTGTAACGAATTTTCATGTGGGCATGTATCAGTAGCAGCTTGCCACATGGCAATAAGCTTGATGGGCAATGAGCTTGATGGGCAGTTTACTTTAGTAGCAAGAATTTTTTCACCAACTGGCTTCAGCCACTTGACAATTTCCACACCAATGGCCCGAAATCCTAGGATAAGGACCTAGACAAAAATCACAAACGCAATTACTTACAATCAATTTCACATCTAGACCCAAGAGCATACTATTTTGCCTAATATTGTTTCTCCTGTAGGACTTTCCCAGGTCCTTCTGATACACAGCACCATCCATCAACTTCTCGAAAGTAATGCCTAGAGTCCAAAACATGAGTAGTTATATATGAAAGAAGCTAATTCTAAATAATACTACAAAAGCATGTCAATAAATTTTTTATTCTATTAAAAACACTCATAACAGAAACTAAATTTGATGTCATATCAAGCTTGTACACAAGAATTTTGCTGCTTTCATGAAAATGCGAGTATTTCAGTTCTGACAAATTTCATATTTCTTCCAAACTTGAAACAAGAAAACAGATGAACACTATAAATTTCAAAGCTTCCCCTTGGCATACTTGTTTACCTATCAAAACATAAAAATGGAGACCCAAAACCAAAGTACGTAGAAAGAATATTTTGTCTTCTTATTCCCATAGGATACAATGGACTTCGAATACATATGTTGAATCAATTAGACTGCAGTAGTGAATAAAAGTTCCTGGTTGCTTAAAATATATCTATACATTCATGTGCCATTGTTGAATGCACAATGGGATTAATCCTGATAATTAGCTTAGTTTCGATATTGTAACTTTGTACAGTATTAAAAATGCCCCAAGAGTGAGGGAAAACATATGTATTCTAGCAACTTTTATTTTGTGCTCTGTAGTGACATGTACATCAACACCTGATGGAACTCGTGAACTTAACCCAACACCATACTACATAATAATCTTCGTACGTCTAGGTTGCCTTGGCAATGATATCTGAATTTAAGCGCTGATTCTTCACAAAACATAGATGATAGTTATGGATAACGTCAGGTACTTGCTTACAATGAAATTACTGGCAAGGAAAAAAAAAAAGAGGGGAGAAAGAGCATCCAAAACCTCATTAAATGGACAGTCTCGCAAATGCTCGGGGGTGTACCTCGTGGAAGCAGGAAAATAGGGGCCGCAGAATATCACCCTTGTAACCTTTCTGCATCCATTGCTTTAGATTGCACAAACCACTGTTGAAACATAACCTGCAGACTTCAGTGGAGTAACAGCAAAAACAAAAACATCTGACTTGAAGCAGTACTGGGCTACCAAAATCACAAATGGCAAAACCGTCCATCAATCAATTTGGCAAAGCAAACAAGAAATTTCCAGTGCATGAACTGGATGGACGTGGCCAAACCAGATGCTCGGCCTTCAGAAATGCCCATTTTCTTTCCTCAGCATTGCACTGAACACAGGTACTCTGCCTTCAGATTTCCTCCACCACATCCCGTATCCATATTCATCGAAACCAATAGTCCACGTGGTAGTGAATAATTGTTGCAAGAAGTGTCACGCATGAAATTTATACAACACGCAGCAAGCAGGAAGTATCCGCCCGGAGCAGGCCTTTGGGATCCGCTAGCTTTAACACATGACTGTCGAGATTGAGGGCATGCCAGTAAATTTGACTTGCAATTGACAAGGGAGAGCAAACAGATCAGTAATTAAATATGGAACATGCCGGCTTTGTTCTAGACAGTTATGTGTGGCTAAATAGCCAATTAGGAAGGCTACCAACTAGGGAGTCCATATCCGCATGTTAATGATGTGCAACAATGTAAATAAATATGATCAGAATTCCATAGGTGTAAATAGTCAATAATTGGCTGGATTTTTGTACAAAACAGTTAAGCATAGAAACTCAATATCTGAGTAAGCAGATAAACATGGTGAGCGCGCGCACTAAACATGCTGAGGTCATTAAAGTGCAAGCAATCGACAAGATAGCCGATTGTAAACATAGCATGCCACCAAGGGTCATATTTAACCATAAATATAACTTTATTAGTTGACAGTTTCCAATATACAGTGCTAACAGTGGGGGTCGATCCAATTAATTAAGCCTACTTATGTTTGAAACCTATCTTGACCGCATGCTATCTTCGATCAAGATTGAAATAAAACGGCCAATGCGATCAGGTCTTTTGTCAAAGCAAGATTAAACAATGATAAATCAATAAGACGATTGATTAAAGAGACAGCAATATATCTCTGTCTTAACCGGGGCAACAGGTGATTTTGCTATAAATAGGAGAATCTAGAAAACAAGATCGATAACTAACAAATCTACTAAAACAGCAAGCAAGAACTTACTAGTATTAATAGATTTAAGTGGATAACTAATCCTTATCAAATTTTGTACAAGATTGGTCTAGCCAATGCAGCCTTACAAATATTGATAAGAATCGATATGTAACAATTTACCAAGGATTGTATGAGGTCAGTCAAGCTGGCCTTACAATGCCCAATAAAGTCGATAACTAGTTTATACCAGAGATTGCAAGAGGTTGGTCGGGCCCATGCAGGCTTACAACACCATGATATTAAACGTGATTGAACTTACAGGCAAACCAGTGGTCAGTTGATGCTGATGCAGAGCTGTTGATGAGCTCACTGGAATCTACAATACTCATACTTCTAATGCAATTGCATGATGCCGAAAAAGGTAAAGATTTGTATTGATCGTGATGTGATGATTATTACATAAGCCTGGGTCTACTATTTATACCCTGGGCTTGGATATGAGTCCTACTGGAACTTGAATTTGACAACTAGGCATGTAAGAAAACGTTTAATCATGATACATTAGACTCTATTTTCCATTATTTTAGTGTCTGGCACATATTCCTTTGATTCCGGCTGTTTTCCCCATCCATCTTGACTGGCTGATGTCATATTCTTTCAATCGACCTCAATGCTTGCTTCATTATGATTTGGCCTGGCTGATTTTCCAATCTCCATGGATCCAGCAAATCTCTAGGTTTCTGCGCTCCTGCGCACCCTCTCCAAAATCTGGTGCAAACAAGAATGTATTGAATGGAACATTGCCGTTGACCCCATTAGCTCCTAATCACACCTCGACACTAGATCCGGTACTCAACTCACCGGACCGAAGAACAAGACGAACCATAAAGCACCCTTGGATGAAGGCTAACAAGGCTTGGCAGAATGCGTACCTCGCATAAGAAAAGGGGAATTGCCATCGCGGTGTCCTATAGCAGCGAACGCGAAGGAGTTGGTGTGCTGGGGCATGTGTGGGTGTGACCGGCCTAGCTGCCAATCTGGCTCCCGCCGTTGAATAGGAAAACAGAAGGCCTCTCAGATCTTAACCACCCTTCTTTTTTCCCATATACATATATAGGTAGGTAGACTAAAATTTCTACAAAGGCAACGGTGTCTCTTTTTTATCTTTATATATAAAATTATTAGAAAGTAACTTAGTTTATGCTCTGAAACCTCTATAAAATCTGGGGCTTACCTAAACAGGCAACAAGGGGTCTCTTTAGGTAGTACTATTAGAGAAGCAATAATAGAGGAATATTTGTTAGGCACAAGTTACAATATTAAACATACTCAATGTCTTCAATTTACCAAAGGAGTCACCATATTATTTGCCTCACACGGATACTTCTTTATTGGATTTACAAAAATGTAGTATTTTTGTCTATTATCCCAAAACTTATCAGTATTAAAAAAATTAAATGTTTTTCGTGAACTGGAGGAACAAATCCTTTTATTGATACATACGACATATATATAAAGGAATACAAAAAATGTTGCAAAAACAATATATAATTTGTCCAGCATAACATGAAGCAGCAGAAATTTAGAGCCATTAACTGAATTATTGATGTCTCAAAACACTGGCAACCTGCCAACCAAGCAATTATATATGGTTTCCACATAAAAGAACCTGTTCTTAGTTACATAAATCCCATTACTTATCTCAAAGTAGTATCACAAAGGCATTTTTATTTTCCAATGGATAACAACATAGAAGTAAAAGAAACTCCACATTTTTAAAGCAGACTTCTTGCAACATTCTTTCAAATTCTTTCAGCTCCGGATGCCTCTGAAGAAGGCTTCCTATGTATTCTTCAGAGATGCAACATTATTGAAATTCTTCATAGCTCCTGATGCCACTAGGAGTGTATATTCCGCTATTTTGTGAACTTTGATCAGTACCATCTCTAGAAAGTGATGTACGTGTATTTAGAATTTGTTCAAGTGATCGAATTAACACAAAATATCACATAGTAACGACAATAAGAAATCATTAATTAAATTACCTTAATTTCAATAGTTCCAAGGAATGGAGAAAGGCTGAACAACTGATTTGTTGGAGATTCATGACAAAAGCATCCATCAAGTCTTAAAATCCTTAGATTTTTAAATCTGCACAACAGATCTTGGAATATGTCGATTGCGGCTGCCTGAAAATCATAACATCTTTTTGTTATGTAACATCACTTCTTTTATTGCAGAAAAAGTAACATCATCTCTATGAATGCAGGACCTGTTTTTTTTTTGTAATTATATGTAGACATGGATGATAGAGGCTGGGTCCGTTTGTTTTAGCTCCAGCTCGCTCTGATTCTACTGATTATTCACTATTCCTCTCTCACTATTCATCACCTGATTCAACTGATTCATCTGATTCTGAAGCTGAAACAAACGCACCCGCTGTAATATGTACATGGACAAATGTTATAAGGAGGCATCAAATAAGGATAATGAACAACGAGGAACTCTCAAAACATTTGTAATTTCTTATTTTTTTCTGAATTTACATATTCTACCAACGTAGGTACTCAAATATGATGAGTTACATATTAATATAAGAATTTTATTCTGTTTTACATTCAATTATGCTAGCTCTAGGAGATGAAAGAGGATGCAACAAAGAGCCAATTTGTTCATTTTACATTTGCATAGACATTCATTATGAATTAGCCTATTTTTCCTCAAATAAAAGAATTATAGCCAGATAATTAACACTAAGTAGCTAGTAATAAAATATGTGGAAAGAATATCTTACTACAAATGAATGCTGGGAATATTTATGAGAAGCAAATTTGGAAAATTAACAGAAGACTGAAAGTATATTATTAGCACTACATAGGATTTCAGTAAATGTGCTGTTGGAACTAGTTATGACTGTGTCTCATCATGACCACAGAGAAATTTACCTCTTCCCAACATGTTTGATGATGTCTCTAGCACAGATTGGGGATCGGCCTCATCTATCTATTCTATCTAAACTAGTTATTACTATGCTTTTGTATTTTCATGATCGACATATAAGGATGGGCCAACAAAATGAACACTGTAAACAGAGGGGCGTGCAGGACTAAAGAAGGCTTTAGTTTCCCAGTATCATTTAGACAAATAAATTAGTTTTTCTTGGCTACATGTTAAGGACGGTTTATTGAAGACGCATGACATTATGTCTCTAAATTTGAATGATGCACACAGTGTCGACAATGATTCCTACACAAATCCAAGCAAAAGAAAATTAAATTAAAATATATATAAAACCATCTATACACCCTGCGCATACACATATGTTATTATTTCAGAGTATTGTTTGTTTGCATCATAAGTTGTGTGTTGGGGTGCACTTTGCCTTACTGTAACTAGTTCAATCGGTATGGAACAACAATAATTTACGCATACCATCCTGCAACTCAGTTGTGAGTATATCATGATGTTAAAGCATATAGATTGATATGAAACTTGTTCTAAGCCATAATTTTATGAATTTATGTGTTTTAAATATATGTTGAGCTTTTTTATCACATGACCTTATTTGGGGTACAAGCTAGGTTTGAGAAAAAAATATGTTAGGGTACTTCCGATGGAAAATAGGTATGAGAAAAAAAAACATTTAAATGCTAGAGACATGGCTAAACAATCAAACAAGTCAAGAAAAAATGGTTTAAATGGTGGCTAAATGGGTGTAGACGTCAAAATTGGCATTTAAACGGGCATTTAGACAATAAAAATAAGAATTTTGATGCTAGATGATGAACATTTTTGGTGGGCGTAAAATTGGAGGAGTGGAAATATTAGCGCTATTTAAACGACTATACGACAATCATGTAAGCAGAGGAACTTTTGGTGTTATTTAAATGTTGTTTACGCTACTACACAATTGGTCTTGCTTGACTCCCCAAAACTTAACCGAGGCGAATTCCAATTTTGCCCGCCTCAGTTAATGCCCACGATTAACGGGTTCGGGCAATTTTTTATTTAGCGAGACGAACACTTTTATATGCATGCCTTGGAGATTTACGCAGGTGGTTGTCTTAAGGTGCCCACATTCATAAATCTATTTTCCGACACACTATAAGGTCTACCTATGGAAATAAAGACACAGTCATGAGCCTAGGAAAAGTCCAAGAGAACCAATTCCAAGTGCGTGTATATAAACAACAATTGAGAGTTTCGGCTTCACACCACCTCCCTCGCTTCCTCAGCGACCTCAGCCGTATGCCGCACTCATCTCTCCCTACGACGCACTCAGCTGCGCGCACACCTCTCTCTCCCTCCGACGCACTCCTCCCTCCCTCCGGCCCTCTCATCCTTCCCTCCCCAACCGTCTCCTTCCTCCTGCATGGCGTACTCCTCCCTCCAACACAGATCCATAGCAGGATGACATATAACATCATTGTGAGGGGGCGGCATAGATCCAGGGTTGCGCTGCCCCATCTGCAAGTGAGCGGTCCGGCAGTTCGGTCGTCTCCTCCTGGTAGCGAGCAAATTGAGGCTGGCCACCCTCTCTTATGGTGGTTCCAGGCCAGACACGCGCCCTGGCGACAGATCTAGGCCGGCCGCCCGTCTAGCCGGCGGATGTAGGGTTCACGCCTCTTGCCCAGCGACACACGTGGTGGCCTTCGAGACGGCGGCGCTCGTGTCGTGGCGAGCAGATCCAGGCTCGCTGGTGGGCTCCTAGAAACGGGCTCGCCAGCGGGCTTATGGATTTTTTTTAAACGATTAGCGCATGCTAGCATTAGTTAATCAATTAACTATGGCGGGCAGAAGCAACCATCACGATTAAGCCACCATTAACCGTGCCCTTACAACCGCGCAGCAGTTGCCCTTGTGACCTTGAGCAGCTCGGAAAATAAAAAATGACCGACTTGAAAAATATTTTATAGTAGTGTTATATGACTATGTTTATGACTTGGAAAAAATGACCGACTTGAAAAATATTTTATGACTATATTTTATAGTAGCTCGGAAAAACAATTGATTATTGCCCACGTCAAATTGTGCAACTATGTTGATGCCTTGAAATTCACTCAATCATGTGCGTATGCAAATAAAAGAGATATGCGCTGCCAAAAGAACCTGTGTGGCCATGCGAAAGTTGCCGATGTGAAGCTCCCTGACGTTGGAAATAGCTGTGAACATCTTCACGTAGTCAATGTCCTCCGCGACTCCAATGTCCTCCGCGGAGTCACTGAGGAAGATTCTGGCCAACTCCAGTTTCGGAAGCGGCCCTAGCTCCCAGAGGCCAGCGCTGGCGATCCTCAGGCGCAGCACCAGCCGCCGGAGGTTCGGCGCCTGGATGACCCATCGGCCACGCGGAAAGCGATGCCGTGCGGGCGCAGCTCCACGAGCGTGGGCGCGGCCGCCGAGACCATGGCCTCCAGTTGCGCCCACGCATTCCGACCCGTGAAAAACACATCGCATAGATCGAGCTTGGTGAGCCTGTGGAACCCAGCGAAGCCAACTCCAGCGGGCGGCGCCGGGATAGTGCAGCGGCGCAGCTCCAGCTCGGTCAGCGCGGCGGGGTCGCAGCTGAAGAGAGAACGCAGCGGCTTGGCCTGTGGTAGGCCGGGTAGCACGAGGGACAGCGATCGCGGGCTCTTCCCGGCGATGGCGCGCACCAAGTCGTCAGCGCGGCGGCAGAAGCTCAGTGGGACGCCGCGGATGCTGACGCGGCCGACGGGGCCCACGCAGCGCCGCAGGAACCTCGCGGCGGAGACCCAGCTGGCGCCCGTATCGTCGCCGAGGCCGACGTCGTGCAGCTCGATGTCGAGGCCTGGCACGGACTCCTAGCGGCGGCGCCACGGCGGCGACAGCACGGACGTGCGGACCACGTCGCGGCAGGGCAGACTGGCGAGGATCTTGTCGAGGACATCCGTCGGGAGGTCGACCAGCAGGTCAACCGCACGCTCCGCCGGTGGCGGCGGCGGCTGAGATGAGTCGCCAGGGGAAAGCATGGTTGGTGGCTAGGGTTTGGCCGATGGAGTGTTTTGTCGCCGACGAACGAGGGATTGGGGATCCGGCCGGCCGGCCGGGTCTGTGTATGCTGCTCGCCAGCTCGGTGGAATGAATGCCTTCCAGTTTTACAGAGCTGTAATATTTCAAATGCCATTTCTGGCACCGCTTTGCTGCTGCTACGAACTAAGCTAGGTAGGAGCAGGACTGTGCTGAGCTGAGCGTTCACAGCAGTAGCGACAGGGCGAGGAGGGACATCGGTCAATGGCTCAAGGCATCCGGACTGTGTAAGTTTTAAAAAAGATATTAAAAGCAGCTGCTGGACGGAAACAGACGGCATAAGTTTTTAAAAGATGCGTTTAGCGCTCAGATTTATCGTTCGAGCGCTAACGTTAGAATGAGATAGTACGTGGACCGTCCATGCCAGCGCTAACGGCGAGACCAGTGGCGGATCCAGGAAATACTTATAGCGGGGGATGAAAATTATTGCTATACCAAAACGCCTGAACATGCATGGATCGCCGGCTTTAGCCAGTAGCAGTCAAGCTGGCCTAGCCCAGAAAGAGGAAGCAGATAGCCCAAGAAAAGGCCTTCTTGGGCCGCAACCAGGGCTAGGGATTAATGAAAAGGCCTGTTATCTCGCTGGCCCAGAAAAAACAGTGATGTCTTCAACCTCCAGATGAAAAGTTCGACATCTTCAGCCCCTCCTACTCAAGAGCCATGGTGGAATTTTTTGCAGGGACTCCATAGGGGCTAAAGGGGATTGCGGCGGTAGGGGGGCTACAGCCCCCCCTCCTCCCATGCCCCTGTAGATCCGCCACTCGGCGAGATCGAATAATACGTAGACCCGATTGTTTAGGACATTGCTAGAGCATGCACGTGCAGGATTTCGATGCTAAGCATGCACACCTCCTCGCCCAGTGGTTTGCACTCGTAAAACACAAACACAAATAATGACTCTTCTTCCCTTATTATAACATTCCTAGATTTTCCAACACCAAAAATCATAACCAACAAAATTTTTTCTAAAATAACCTGTGGTTGGTGAGTGACATGTAGAAAACCCACTAATTATTGCACAAGTAGCACCAAGTATTAGTGAAGCATTTGCATTTAACTTACAAGAGTTTGATTTGCTTCTTATTTGATTTTATGTAATATAATAAAATCAAATAACCTTTTATCATATGTATATATATGTGTATCACTAACCATGGACTTGGTACGCAACACCCCATGAGACCCTAAGGGACCCACCAAGTATATGTGCCATGGTCACTAACCCTTTCACTAACAAGATCATGGCATAGTTGGATTAGAGGCTTGGGAAGAAATGGAAAAGGGAAAAGAGAAAAGGAGAAAATAGAAAAGGAGAAACAATCCTGGAGCAGCAACTGGCCCGGCTCGGCCAGCCCGCCTCGCAAGCGCTGCGGCCCGCACTGCTGCCCCGGTGGCCTGCTAAGCTCGCAAGCCGACCAGCCCAGCAAGCCACCAGCGCCCGACCTGCTCGCTTCCCCGCGCAGGCGGCCCAGCAAGCCGCCCCGCGCGCCCACTCTCCCGCACACCTGCCCGGCCTGCCTGCCCGCACAGTGGCCCATGAGGGCGAGGCGGCCAAGCATGAGGCGCCATCGCCGCGCGCCGCCCCGTTGCCACTGCCACACGGGCCCCACTGTCATGTTTCCCTTTTCCCTTCTCTGTGCACTCTCCTGCCTCATCAGTCGCACCATAAATAGAACGGCTGAGCTCCACCATTCAGCCACGCCCATGACCGCCCTGGATGCCGTCCGTTGCCACCAGCGCCGCGCTCGCAACCCTAACCCTAGCTCGCGGCCACGCCCAACCGCCCGATGGGCATCTCCCATCTCCACCGCTCGTCCACCATGACCGCCACTGCGCCGCACTATAAAGGGAGAAGCTCGGCGCATTAGGGTTTTTCATGCCCATGCAGCCACCTTGGCCTCGCCCGCACCACCTTGCTGCCTAAGAAGGAGTTGGAGAGGGACGAGGAGAAGAAGGCTGGGAGGGAGTTGTCTGCCGAAGCGGAGCACCGTCGACGCCGCCGTCTGCACGGGCCTGAGGAGCTCCGGCAACCTCGATTCGCCATACCAAGTGAAGCTGCACCCGTTGCTACTCTGCTTCCTTGCCCCCAAGCAATTGTCGCTGCCATGAGCCACCAGCACCACCGCGCGTAGGTGAGCACGCCCTCGTCCGCGCCATGACCGTCGCCAGTTCACCACCGCCATTCCAGCTCTCCCGACCTCCCCTCTCTTCATTAACTCCATCGTTGAGCTCGTCCTAGCCTAGGAAACGTTCTTGGCAACTTATCGGGAGCCGGTATGGACCACAGTAGGGACCCGTGCGCTTTGCAAGTCTCGGTCTCCCCAGACTCCGACCGCTGGTGCGCCGTTGTGTCCTTCGCGGCCTCGCGCGCCCCGCCGTGCCTCGCGAAGCTGCGTAGGATAGTTATTGGAGTTCCAAGCTACTCCAATCGGACAAGGAGGAAGATGGTGAGCCCTAAGAAGGTGGACTACCAGAGCTTTGCTGCCGCCATCGACTTCCGTCGTCGTCGAGCACCTCGCCGTCGGCCACCCGCTAGGGAACCGTTCTCCCCAAATTGAGGCCACCTTCTTATTCGTCGTGGCCTCGTGAGTCCATAGCGCACGCTAGCGTCACCCCTAGTGCATCACAGTGCCCTGCTACGGTACGTGCGCCGGTCGACCCAAGCCCCGCGAGCCTGCCCTGTAGCAACATGCTTGGAGATGATGGTTGTCCTCCGGGTGTGTGTCACGATGACGCCCGTAGGTGGTCGGTAAAATACCCATGCCCATGCGGGGACGTGCGAATCCCTGTAGATGTCGTATCAGGAGTTGTTGGAGGTCTGGCCGAGGGGATCGAGGCCTAACTCGAGGGGGTCAAGGCCTGACTCGAGGGGTCGAGGCCTGATGGATAAGGTCTAACCCGAGGGACGCCTGACAGTGTACAGTGCTCAGTATGGGTGGGTATGGCCGATAAAAAGAGGATTTGACCGTTGTACCCGACCACTGTAACCGCACTGTAGCCATGAGGGTAGGCAGGAGTTGGTGGGGGCATAAAATGCCTTGGATCCTGTGCAGGAAGTAGGTGGTCAACAAGAGAGTGGCAATCGACGCGTAGTTCGACGGGAGAGTGGCAATCGAAGGGGGAGTGGCAATAGACGCGTAGTTCGAGGGGAGAGTGGCAATCGATGGGGGGTCATCCACCTGAGATTCACTCCATCACCCGATGGGGGGATCGACCGCCCGAGATACACTCTATCACTCCGACGGGGGGTCGTTCGCCCGACATTCGCTCCATCACCCGACGGGAGGGGCGACCGCCCGAGATACACACTATCGCGCTACGGGGGTTCGTCCGCCCAAGATTTGCTCCGTCACCAGACAGGGGGGTCGACCGCTCGAGTTACACTCTGTCACCCAATGGGGGGTCGTCCGCCCGAGACGCGCTCCGTCACCCGACGGGGGGTCGCTCGAACGACTATCATTCGAGGTCCCCGTCAAATAGGAGATGGTCTTGGCTTGAACGATGCTGCTCGTGGGGCCACCCAGATTAGTTCGACGTACTTGACAAGCACTCACCATGCCTAGCCGTGCGTGCGCGTGCTCGAGCCGATCTCATCCTCGATGGACCACACGTTCGAACCCTTGACTCCGAGCCTCGAGCTCGATCCCTCAACTCCAGCCCTCGAGCTTGACGAGAAGCTGCCATGCCAAGCCGCGCACGTGAGAAGGAGAAGGGGATTTTCTCCCATGTGGACCAGTCCTAGTCAGTTACCAGATCGCACCACATGTCAGCCTCTGGTTTATCCAGATCTTCTTTTTCAGAAATAGATTAAATCTTTGGTAATTCATAACTAATTCATACATACTCCAAAAAATATGAACCAAGTGTCCAAATTTTCATAAAAATGAGCTCCACGTCATAGGCTTGTGTATGATTGCATTTGGAGTTATTGGATTTCATTTGATTCTTGTGTTAATCTATAGGGGTCGCTCCCGTGACCATTATCTCGATTTCAGATCCAACGAAGGAGTTGCTCGAGGAGGAGGACTAGGAGCACACCAAGGACTTGAAGAGGACTTGAGCGATAGCTATTCAGGTGCCATGTCCCACCCAACCTCATAGATCATATTACGCATGCAACAATATAGAATGCTAGTGCTCTACTTTATGAAATAATGCTATGATATGCTATGATAGGATTGCATGGTAGATTACTTGTATGCCTATTCCTTGTTGTAACCTTTACCCTGCTCACCTGCTTATAGGATAGACACGCTATAAAATGCTTGTTGCTTGCTAGTTATACTCCACTTGCATTATATCTGTGATGTGATGCTGATGGTGGACTCTGGGTGGGTTCAGCATGAGGTGCCGGACTTGGTGATCGTATGGGTGTCTCTGGGTAATATAATGCGGGAGGGTTGTCTGGTGAGGGTCGAGTCGACTGGACAGGATCTACGACGAGCTTTTGGAGCGTGTCTTGCTGGGGGGTGTTCTGGGCATCCCTATGAGAGGTATCTATGGTGGATACATTGTGAGGTATATGGAGATCCCGGGGGTGAGAGCCTTTGTGGAATGAAGCCCCAGGAAGGAAGGGGGTGCTGAGGCCCTATTTGAGGAGATATCCTGCCTGGTCCCTCCTAGGGCTTGTTGTCTCTTAAGAACCAGAACCTTGGGACCTACGTGCTCACCGCTCGCCCCTGTATGGGTGGGAGACGGATGTTTGACTAGCTAGGATGGTGCCACTACTACTAGGTTGTTAGTGGATAGTGTCGGGAGGTACGGGCGTTTGGGACCCACACCCTCCTTAAATCGCATGGTTACCTTGGTGGCCCGAGTAACTACGCCTCACAGCCAGAATCAGCCTAGGCGGGGCACACCATCGATGATGGTGATCTTATGGTTATGGGAGTACACACTCTGGAGAGTTTTGAATCTATATATAGTCCGTGGCCTCGGCATGGCCTTTCCCTCGACCTACGCTTCTCTTGAGTAGTGAGATGAGTCCCTTCTACCTTCCCCTGAGTGGTGTTGTGGTTACCCTACGGCATGATGGCCGGTTAGGCATGGATGAGAGGGAGTTGTCCATGTTGCCACGTGAGAGTGTGGTTTGCTGAGTGAGATGAGAGGTTGATGGCTGGTGGTACAGGTATGGGATGGGAATGAATAAAACTTGATGAACTGTTGTATATAATATTGATGATACTTGCATAGGAAACCATAGCAGAATAATAGGTCTCTTTGATTATATCCATTTGCATCCACCTACCATAAAGCATAGGGTGGGAGCCGGTGGCCAGTACAAATCATGCTGAAACTTATTTGGCAGGTGAACCTAACTACATCTACAGCGACGAGGGGCTCAAGGATTAGATGGTCTCATGCCTACGCACAAGATGGTGCAAGACGTTGCTTCCATGATATCCCTATACTTCCGTAGCTATTCTGGATGCTAAATACTCTGATGATCCCGCCATGTGACGAGGTAATAATTTATGTAAACCCCTCTATTGTATTGTTTTATCCGATGTATGGCTTTGTAATCAACTGTTATCAGATAATTGATGATTTGACCTCCTGGACGATCATTATATCCTTCATTCTGTGTATTTTCCCTTTGTAGAAAATTGAGGATGTTTCAGTTGGTATCAGAGTCATGCTTGATCCTAGGATGAGACCCATAGGATTGGACGATAGAATAGGAGATCTTGAGCTACTTTCGGTTATATACCTACCATGCATACACTTTTATGCTTGGCTTACCCCTCTCTTACTCACCTTCTAATGTTTTCTCAGTCCCTAATGCAGATGGCATCTCATGGACACTGGATTGATGGGACGAGTTTGAGAGGATTTGCACAAATGCTTTGTGAGGTACTCCAGGAGCTGGGTGTTTGCACTGAGTACATCGAATACCTCTGTCGAGCCAAGCTAAGACCCAATGATATTCAAGGACACTTCATTATCCACCTCAAAGTCCCTACAAGCAGGTACAAGGCTTCACCGAGACAAGCATGGGTATGTCAGTCGAGATAGGAGTAAAAACAGTTTCTCGCATGGCACTTGTCCGCGTGATGCATGATGCCCATGAGAAACTCAAGAACAGTCCGTATCGGCTGCTACCACAAGCCTTGGACCCCACCAGGGATATCTGAGGGTAGATAATCTGCTGATCAGCTCGCCTTCAACCAAAGGAACCCCTGCCTTCGAGCCTTGGCAACCTACATCCTCCACCAAGATAGGTATATCATGCAGTTGGAGGAAGAGAGGCGCTGCTATCGTGATGTGCTATGCCAAGCCGTGGAGCGATCCGTGGCCCAAGAACGTGAGATTAACCACCTGTTGGAGACTATCCACATAGACCTACACTCCTACCAGCAACGTGAGGCCACCCACAAGAACCAAGAAGAAGAGCTAAAGAGGGAAATAGCAGATCTAAAAGAGGAGCTCTGCAAGAGCAAGAAGTATGAGACAATCAACCAAAGGCTTAAGAAGCGCCATAATGCCATGAAGGAAGAGTTGACCGGGCTAAAAAGGATGATGAACCAGGACAAGGAAACTACCCTAGATAAGCTGAAGTTACCTGAGTGTCTCCATACAGAGCAGCGCAAGATGAACATTGATCCTTCTGCTTCGTTCCTTTGCCCAGTTTAGCTTCCTGAACCATGATCCTCCAAGAAGATGAATTACCAAGAAAGCCCGCAATGGCTAAGAAGACATGACTCACTTCTGAAGTAGAGTAGATTGTCCCCCTTTTGAAGCCTACCTGCGTGTAGTGCAGAAATTCCCGTGAGTCTCTTAGTGTAGCTGCTAGAGACATCACCGTGTAACCAACTTGATGTAATGGATGCTCGAATTTTAATCGCATCTTATGGATTTTTATTTCTTCTTCGAATGAGTGTTGGATAGATACAAATATTTTAAATTAATTAAATCAGTTTAAATTACTTAGCTAAGTTGATAATAACACATACCACTTGCACCTGTTCCTAAGTCTGGTGATCTTGAGGCAGGATGTCTGCTCGCCGTTCAGCACACCTGAGCCACCACGCACCACTCCCAGGGCCTGCCATGGGCCATGGACGCGGTGGTAGTCATAGCTACATGGGACACCGGACCCCATTGGTTTCGACCTAGAGAAGGAAGAACTTCCGGTCATCACTTTACCAACCGTTAGGACCCGTGTTGAGAAGCGTTCTCCACCACCTTTGGCTTGGGTGTTGACCCAGCAGACTCGCCTTCTGGGAACATTGGCTGAAGAATTCCAGCAAAAGATGGCTAGTGCACTCCTGTTGGAACTCCCTACCTTTGATGGCGCCAACGATGACCTATCACTGCCATGGACTGGCTATATGACATGACTGAGTGGCTGAAATAAACCATCTACACAAAGGAGGATTAGGTCAAGATCATAGCCCACCACTTCGAGGGCAACACTCAAGCATGGTGGAATGGATTCAGCAGTCTCACCGAGACCCCACCAACATCTCATGGGACGAGTTCACTAAGGCCTTTTACAAAAATCAGGTGCTAGCAGAAGTGGAGGAGACTCTAGCAGAAGAGTTCCGCAGCATCAAGCAAGGAGCTGACACAGTTCATGAGTATGCTATCCGCTTCATTCGCCTGATGCGGTATGTGCACCCTAAAAGTGTGGCCACCGAGGAGGACAAGCTGTACACATGATCTCCCTACAAGCAGCCCCTTCTAGAGTCACTCCCTTCAGGTTGTGACACATGGGAGGCTACCACACTTGCCCTTGAGACCAATGTGCCTTTCACCTACTATAGATGTGGCCAACCAGGCCATAGAATTTCAAGGTGCCCAAGTAACAGAGATGCCACAACCGCACCTGCAAGTGGTGGACTCGTCATTTGTTTTGGATGTGGTCAACCAGGTCACAAAGTCATCGGCTGCCCAGGAATCAACAGTGTTTCACCAGCTATGATCCCTATCAAGAGGATTCGGGGTTCAGCAAAGAAGGATCGCAATGATGCACGAGCTGCCCGCTGGCAACTTACGCACAGTTCTAACAAAGACGTCCCCAACAACGAAGAACGGTGTGCAAGGGTCACCACAACCCTCAATGGAATAACCTGTTTCGGATGTATTTTGAGGTCCCCATCGAATAGGAGGTGGTCTTGGCTTGAACGATGCTGCTTGTGCACCGGCCCAGCTTAGCTCGACGTACCCGACAAGCACTCGCCATGCCCAGCCACGCGTGCGCATGCTCGAGCCGATCTCATCAGCAACGGACCACGCATTCGAACCCTTGACTCCGAGCCTCTAGCTCGATCCCTTGACTCCAGCCCTCGAGCTCGACGAGAAGCTGCCATGCCAAGCCGCTCGAGAAGGAGAAGGTGATTTTCCCCCGTGTGGACCAGGCCTAGTCAGTAACCAGATCACGCCACGTGTCAGCCTCTGGTTTATCCAGATCTTCTTCTTTTTCAGAAATAGATTAAATCTTTGATAATTCATAACTAATTCATACGAACTCCGAAAAATATGAACCAAGTGTCTAAATTTTCATAAAAATGAGCTCTATATCATAGGCTTATGTATGATTGCATTTTAAGTTATTGGATTTTATTTGGTTTTTGTGTTAATCTATAGGGGTCGCTCCCACGATCATTATCTCGATTTTAGATCCGGCGAAGGAGTTGCTCGAGGAGGACTAGGAGCACGCCAAGGACTTGAAGGAGGACTTGAGTGATAGCTATTCAGGTGCCACGTCCCACCCAACCTCATAGATCCTATGAAGCATGCAGCACAAGTAAAGAAGACACACTTCAAAATGGAGCCTAGGATGAACAGGCCACTGACTTCAGATGATTCAACAAGTCTCAGTTCAACCACAGAAAATAACTTTGACTTTAACATAACCAGTCTCTACGAAGCCATATATTTCAAAACTTGAGTCCGAAGCCAAAGCGTCCGAAACTGAATGCACAGTAATATGGTAGAAAGGAGCTACGTTGCTATCCAAAAAGTTTGGTCGCCAAGATTACATCATAGAACACATTTAGTACGACAAAGATGTATCTGAAATCCGAAGATAGCGAACCATTATTTGGCAGCAAGATATCTCCCCAGGAACCCCATGATACTTCGCCGTAAAGAACAGCAAAAGAATTCCGTGAAAATGCTTCATCATAGGAGCATTCAATCGAATCAAAATCTTCGTACAAAACCAAAACCAAAACCAAAAGTGGCCTCGCTGAAATAGCAGCTTGCAACACCACCGCAAAGGCTGACGAGGGTCATATATCTGAAATCAGCATGATCACCGATGGATTTAAGTTAAAATATCTAAGGTCCCCACTCAGAAGAAGAAAAATGATTCGGTACATGTTTGGGGCTGAGGAACTGATAAAGGATCAGAAGAACTTTACTAAGACTAAAATATCGGAAAAAGTGGATATCAACCAAATTGGAGATGACCTCGTCACGTGGATTTCATAGGAACAATATCAATAAAGCTCATTATTCATATGAAAAATCAATGAACTTCCTGCTAGCCAATCAAGCAAGGAAATGTTTTCGCAAGAAGAGATGGAATACACTCTGTCGGATCAATCTTTTTTTAAAAAAAATGTTGTTGCGACCCTATAGCAAAGTAAACCAGCCTTATAGGCCGCAAGCTCCAAGCTGACACATGAAGAATCGATTCTGCTTTAATGCAGGCTCCGCTGCTTCTCGGGCAAGATTGGCTTTGTAGTTCAAATTAAATATGACTTCGTCATCTACCTGTCAATGGCTCCAAAAGAACAAAGGTTTGGTCATTCCCTTCAACCAAGGATCCTAGAGACAGAATTCAGCGGACATTTGGTTCAGCATCAACTAGTGATGGCCAGCATATCAACACTTGGAGGTGATTTCTTTTTCAGAAAATTCAGAAGCAAATCTCGCATCAGTTTTCCATCTCTGTATTTTCTTTAGTTCAGATTGAACTGAGGCCAATAAAGAATCACGCGCATCATCAAAATCTATCTCCATATTACTTCGCTGAAGATAAGAAGGGCACCTCTGGTTGTTCAAAGTCAAGCTCCCCGGAGTGTTTGCCAGAACAGACATCGGATGACTCCCGGCAAAGGGCCAAGCAACATGATGGACGCCCCATGTGAAAGGCCAAGCACCCCGTTCTTGTTCCTATCTCCTTTTAAGTCCTAGACCAACAAGAAGCGAAGACACCCACTTCACAGCTTTTATTTAAGCACGCAGCGAAGCCAGAAGATGGAAGATGAAAATCACGTCCATGAAGTCACAGGACCATGTAGTACTGTAGGTTACAAGATCTCGGCGGGGCTTCAATCAACATCGTGGACAAAAAAGTCACGAAACCTAGCTATTCTTTTGCAGGAATTCCATGCGTCCACCAAACAGTATATTGTGGTGACGTCGCTAATCAATGAAACATTGAGCCGTCACAAAGTCAGAGAAGATGGAACCACATGCACGAAGTCAAAGTACTCAAAAAAAATTCAAAGTACCACGCAACAGGTTACAAGACTTTTCAACCCATCACAAAGTCAATGTCTCGCTAAGGGGCTTCGGTCGGCAATCAATGGATCTTGGCCTAAATCTGATCCCGAGCTACCAAAAGTAAGCCCAACTAAACTCTGGCACTTCGACTCAGATTTTAGCAAATGCCGATACACTAACCAAAACTTAGCTAGCCCAAGAGGCTGCTGGGCTTCGCTTAGCATTTCCATGACAAGTGAAAAAACTGAGAAAAAATATTTATATCATGACCCGTTTTAACTTAGCATTTGCATGAACGTATTCTGATTACTCACATGTAACTTGCTAATTTAACAGCATAAACAAGCTTAGGTTTCAATAGTTAAATTAGCTTGCATGCTCGAAATGGCTCCGTAGAAGTAGCATCCTAGATAGGCACCATCGTCCTTTCCCTTGAAAACTACATGTATATATATCTTGTTCAATTGGTAGCAAAGTTTCTATTTGGTTTTATTGCACCGACAACAAGGATAGTTATCATTTGCGAAGGGCCTAGACGGAGCAAGAAGCGAGGCCATTTTTATAAGCATATCTTTCATATGAGCATTTGTTTCTTTTTCTTTTTTTCTTTTTTCTTTCTCTTTCTAAAAAAACTCATGTGAAAATTAGACCTTGGAATGCATCGTAATGAAGTTATGTGACGTCATGCTCCATCGCATTAATGTGTCGTTGCTTTAACAGTTTGAGAGCCATTTATTCTTATCACATGCATGCTAAAGACTTGCAGTTAGACCTTCGCCCGAATTCCTCACTTTGTAACTAGAGCCAAATAAAGACTGTCTGTTTAGAAGAGAAGAAATAAACCAAGATAAGAACTAACTGTTTCATTGGTTTGTAGTAGTAAGTTATGACTATGCCAGCTTCTCAAGCAAGTTCATGCATATCTTCTAGTCCACCTTTTTTATCTACAAGCCTGTCAACATCTGCACAAGGAATGTTTGAAGTGACAGCAGGAGCGCGTAACGAATTTTCGTGTAGGCATGATATGCGTAGCAGCTTACCACATGGCAATGGATGACCAATTTCTTTCAGTAGCAAGAATTTTTACACCAAATGCTTTTAGCCTCTTGGCAATTTCCGCATTAATGGCCCCAAATCCTAGGATAAGGACCTAGCCCAAAATCACAAATGCAATTACTTACATAGATGGGATACTTCCCATGGAAAGTAGATCAAACAATCAATTTCCACATCTAGACCCAAGAGCATATACTGTTTCTCCTGTTGGACTTCCCAGGTCCTTCTCATGCACAGCAGCATCCATCAACTTCTGCAAAGTAATGCCCAAAAGTCCAAACATGAGTGGTTCATTATATATGAAAGCAGCTATTTTTAATCAATACAAGAAAAGCAAGTAAATAAATGTTTTTATTCTATTAAAACACTTATGACAGAAACTAGATTTAATGCCCTGTCAAGCTTGTACATCAGAATTTTGCTGATTTCATGAAAATGCATTTGTGTCTTCAGTTTTGTGAAATTTCATAACATCTTCCGAACTTGAAATAACAAAACACATGAAACACACGGTTATCTATCAAAACATAAAAGTGGAGACCCAAAACCAAAAGCATGTAGAAAACACTACTTTTGTCTTTGTTATTTGTAACACCCCAAATTTTGTATTTTTAGAAATAGAGTAATGCATTTTTTGTGCGCATGAAAACTCAGGAAAATAATATTTTTCACCAAATTAAAATTTATCACAGGAACTAGAAACATATGTGAGCATTCATGCTGTTGCTATTTTCTATCGTGGTGCTTGGTTTTGGTTACTTTTGAAAAGGAGATCAAATTTCTATTTCAAAATGTATTTGAAAAGGTTCTCAAAACAAAAAGAAAAGGAGTTTATTCTCTTCCTCATTCTTTCTGGAACTTGGCTGAGCAGTCGTGTTGGCCTCCGTGGTTTGGCAAGGCAGCTTGGCCAGTTTCTTTCGGGCCGATAGGGCTATGGGCTATGGCCCAAGTCTCGCAGCGTCATCATCTTCACCGAGTTGGTGTCGAACTCGAGCCAGACTCCGTCTGTGCGCCTGTCATCGTGTGCGCTCGCGCCACGTCCTTTTCACCTATAAAGTCTCAGCGCTCGTATCCGTGCCTCCGCCGCCGAGAACCAGTCACTATTTTCGAGCTCTGCCTCCAACTCGATATCGTCGTCTTCTCAAACGATTACAGATCAAGACTCGGCTGGTTGCCCCTGACATTGATCTGCAAGTTGAGTCCATCGCCCGGATCGTGAAGTCGCCAAGCTGCTGCCTTCTTCATGTCCGGCCATGCAGGAACATCAACGTTGCTGTACGTGGAACACCCATGCATGCAGGAAGCCATCGTCGTCCCACCGAGCTCCATGGCCTTGTCGTTCGTTCTCTGGCGAAGCTAAGCACCATCGTCGCGAGATATCGTTCATCAGCGTACGCAGCACGGCGGCGTCATGGTGTCACTCCTCCATCTCCTGATCAAGATCCAATCGGGCGCATGCAAGATCAAGCGGCGACGTACCGTCTTGCGACTTGCTGTGAGGAAGCAAGCCAACCGGGAACGATCTAAACACCATGCATGGGCTAATCAATTAGCCTATATGCACGTACGCATGTACGTGTATGGTATTTTCCCGCGGCAGCCGATCGGAGACGTCGTCGCTCTGCATCTAATAAAAAAGCTAAGTCATGCTAGTTTTTCTACTTAAATACCCACTTATATTTATTTGTTGCCGGATATCTACAACTATATCCGCAATTATTGCAGTTATGCTCGGCAGTTCTCGTCGAGGTCAACTTGCTTGCACGTACACGGATGACATGCAAAGCTTCACGTACCTGCATCTACGTGACCACGCGATTCAAGTAGCTACTTGGCCCAGCAGCAGACCATGGTCCAGCAGGAAGCCAAGCCGCTTGATGGCGTCGTCCAGTTCAAGGCCGAACAGGACTCTGTCCAAAATTAGATGCAGCCGAGCCGAGCCCGATTTTCTATGATTCCTGGTGTGATCTTCACGCCTAGCACGCCTATAAAGAGCCGAAGTCCTATCCATGTCAGTGTTTTTGCACCTCCTCCGCCGGCTATCTCAGGTGCCGCATCGCCTCCACCCCGAGCACTAACTCGCGCCGCCCTCGGTTTGCACTTGCAGCGCCGCCGTTTGGGTCTCGCCGAGAAGACCACTCGAGCTGGCCGCCGAGTATCTCCGCGTGGAAGCCATTGTCGCCGTCCGCAAACTGCTGACGAGTTTCACGTCAAGGAAAGCCCGCTGTTGCCGCCGCCTCGTCGTCGTCTGCTTGCCGCGGATCTCGGCGCTCCATGAATGCTCCAGTCCTGTGACTTTCACCATGTCTAGCCATTGCCATATCCTTTCATCTTCGGCATGGCAGTCCACACGTCGTTCCCATCTCGTCGCTGTCAGGGCCGCAGATCCTCGTCAAGATAAGATGCTGCTCCCGCTTCGACATCCATGTTTCTGCCAGTAAGATCCATCGTCTCCGCCTTATCGTTGCTCTCTCTATATCTATTTCTCATCTACCCTATGTTTCTCTTTGTCGTTTATGTCGCAGCAGACCAACGGATCTAGGTGCCCTTCTCATAGAACCGTACGTGCATCATGCATATATCGTGCAGCAGTAGTTTGAACCGTATCCTGCTTGTCTCCTATCAAGCTCCCATGGACAAATCTGCCGGTGTACATCCATCTTCCTGAGAAGCGAGCCATTGTTAGCCGCACGTACTAGTTCCATCTTGGCTGGGCAAGCAAGCAGTTCATCGACTTCTACCCTGCTGCTCATCATCACGATTGCCTTGAAAGCATACTTGCAAGCTACTAACTCAAGTGCCATGCATGCCTGAAATTACACGTACGGTACGTGCAAGAACGGCACATCTATCCTATACAGTTTTGTCTATAACCTATTCTATCTAGCTAACCCTATCCATCTGTTCACGGTTTAGCATTGACTAGACGTGTTCTTCATGCCATATAATTATGTTTTAACTAATCTAAATTAATAACATTCATACGATTTTTCTCAACTAAAATAAATCAAGCTTATAGTTGTTTCTCTCATATGGTGTACTGCTCTTAATTCTCTTCTTTTGTTTGCTTGTATGTTTATCGGTGTGCTACGATCTGCGAGCAGAGAAGATGCTATCCGTCGATGTTGGAAATCAGAAGTTTAGTGTTCCGAAGTTACAAAAGGGAAGACAAAGTTGATTATTCTCTAAAGAAGTTGTTTTGGGTGTAAAGCAAGTTTTAAGGTAAGTATAGCTAAGGACCATCCTCGTTACCTATTCACTGTAAACACTAAAATCATATGCATGTGTCTCTTTGCTATCCGGTTAGGATTACTTAGCTTTGAATACTTTTACCTTGTTAACCTTGGGATATATGCATGTGGGTAATATGTTGCTAGTGCAAATCTTTAACCATGATCATGTATGCTGGAGTAATGAATAAGTGATAACCATATAAGATGTATGTAATCCTTTAGCAAAAGCAGAGACTTTTCATACAACTGTGAGGGCTACATGGCTCTGGTTTTAGCCTAGTATGAGGACCTTTTCTAGTTAGTTAGGGGTGCCAAGTTGGTTATAGGACAACCTATGTCCTTATGGGTATAGCCGGGAAGGAATGTGTCATATTGGAAGGGGGTTCCTACATCTGATGATCTGGCAGTCCTAATTAGTTAGACGAATCTTTGAAAGGCTTTATAGTGAACCCTGCCGGCTTTCCTTGGTAGTGAGCTAAGAGGTCGATGGGCCTCGGATGAAAGGGAAAATTACGGCTCACAGTGAAAGTGTACACCTCTGATCAGAGTTTAAATCAATATATTGTCCATGCCCACAGTTACGGGTGGCCCGAAAAACTGATGGAATCTATTATGTTCATTTAATGGTTGATGTGCAATTCATCCATTTAGTTATATTTGTGATCATGTGATTATGTGAATGATAATACCTTGTTGATGCTAATTGTCAAACTTGTTATATAACTACAAGTTAAATGAAGTTAACCATGTCAGCTATCTATGCCTCATGAACCCTTGGTTATACTTGCTAAGTACGGTTGTGTATATACGTTTGCTTTACTTTCAATTTTGGAAAATCCCGGATGGGTACCAGATTTGCCAGAGTAGGAGAAGTTTAGGGTTATGATCAACCAGTCAGTTGGATCCAGTGGAATGAAGTCCTTAAATAAAGATCGGAGTTGTCTTTCCGCTGATTGCTACATAAGGGTATATTTTTCTTATAGTAATTACGTTATATATCTAGCATTTTTCACTGATACTATCCTTTACTTATAGCTATATGTGAAAATTGGCTCCTAGGATTCACATATGGTGTATATCTGGTTTTGTTCTTAAAACCGGGTATTACATTATTCCTGTAGGATACCATGGACTTTGAATACATATGTTAAATCAATGAGACTGCAGTTGTGAACAAAAATTCCTGCTTGCTTAAGATACGTCTATAATCATTTGTGGACTACTATTGTTGAATGCACATGATAGGATTAGTCCTGATAATTTGTTTAGTATCCATAGTTCCACACTGTAACTTCATACTTGCTCTATATAGTGAGGAAAAAGAAGCCATGAACCATCATTGAAGAGAACCATCAGAAAACATGAAACATGAAACATGTGAAGAGCAAATCCAGTTTCCAATTTGTCAAAAGAAACTGGTAAGATAGATTGCCATCTCTGCACAAGAGACTGCATTGCCTGTCATGCTCCCTGTTATTCTTGCAACTTTGATTTTGTGCTCAGTAGCAGCATTTACATCAACACCTAATGGAAATCATAGACAAAATATAAGAGAAGGCAGCCATGCTGATATATTAATTAAGACAATACCATACTTATAGTCACCTTCTAACTCGACGCCATACTGCATCACAATCTTCATCTGAATCTATGCGCCGATTCTTTACAACACATATATGATAGATGTGGATAACATCCAGGCACATGCTTAAGTCGTCAACCTGCAAATGGAAGTGGAGGGAGGGGCTTTCACATTGAAATCACAGGCAGTCAATAATCAGGTTGATGTTCATTCAGATTATGTTAAAAAACAAGAGGGGAGGAAGAGGTTCCCAAACCTCAATAAATGGATAGTATCTCAAATACCCGGTCGTGTACCTTTTGGAAGCAGGAAAATAGGGGGCCACAGAATAATCAGGTTGATGTTCATTCAGATTATGTTAAAAAAACAAGAGGGGAGGAAGAGGTTCCCAAACCTCGATAAATGGATAGTCTGTCAAATACCCGGTCGTGTACCTTGTGGAAGCTGGAAAATAGGGGCCACAGAATAGCACCCTTGTAACCTTGCAGTAGCCATTGCTTTTGATTGCACAAGCCACTGTTGACAAATAACCTGCAGTGGAGGAACAGCATGAACAAATAACTGACACAATTAAAGCAGCTGTTTCTACTGGGCTACCAAAATCACAAATGGAAAAACCGTCTATCAATCAATTTGACAGAGAAAACAAGAAATTCAAATTCTCAATGCATGAACTCGATTGTCACACTCTATTTTAAAGATAAAAATAGAATGTATAAATAGCCTTATATGCGCCCCAGGAACAATCACACATATAAGATGATAAATTACAAAGAGTATCATCACCCTGTTTATTACATAACGAACCAATATTTATCACAGAGTCTTGCACATAAGCAAATAGATAACTAATATAACTTTATTGCGGAAGCTCTCCACAGGGACATGCCAACTGATGAACACCAAGCCTAGTACTCATCACGATAGCCCTCATTCCAACCTTCATCTATTACCCATCTGGGATTTTCTAAAATTGAAAATTAAACAAGCGTAAGTACACAACTGTACTCAATAAGCATAGCATGGGTTAATAAGCTCAAATAAGCTGACATTGTTAGACTGCATTTAGCTTTTATAAGTTAATCATATTGAGGCATTTAAATGGCATCAAGATAGTGAGAATTCCCGTATACTCACGATCGGAATAACATAAATAAATGTATAGCAATAACGACATTAAAATGATCATCTTAACAATTTAAGAACTATTATCCTTAATATAAATATGTCAAGGCCGCCCTAACCGTAGGGCACGCACGATATCTCAGTTTAAACTCTGTGCAGAGGTGTACACTTTCACTGTGAGTCATGATTTACAATCAAGTGGGTTTATAACTCCCAAGCCACCACAAAACATATAAAGCCACCTAAGGGTTCGTCTAACAAATTAGGGCCGCTAAGGTTTCTGCGCCTACGAATATAGTATCCTCTCTTCTAGATGGCACACAACCACAGCCTATACACATATAGACAGGGATCCAACTACACCTAACCCGGACACACCCCTCTTGCGCCAAAATGGGAACCGCTAACAAGCTAGAAAAGGTCCTCTAGAAAACTAAAGGCGGAGCCATATAGCCCTCGCGGTTGTACGGAATATCCATGATAAATCACTTAAAGACAAGATCTCATACTTGTTAAGAATCATTGTTATCGTTGGTAGCATAAACACACACCATGTTATAGGATCATGACCAGTAGAGCACTAGCATCACTACTACCCAATGCAACCCGAGGATTCAAGGAATTAGGATATCAAAGCTAATTATAATCTCTAGGTCATCAAAGAAAGCACATGCATATGAATTGTTATTTATAGTGAACAGGTAACAAGGAGGATTCATACTATACTTGCCTTGGTTCACAAAGTCCTGCTGATACTACTAATCCTCAAAGTAGTCTTGCTCAACAAAACCCTCACCGTCTGAACTTGACATTAACAATCAACACCAAGCAATCCAATCGAGCATACATACACGAAGCAAATAAAGAGTTATTAGAAGAACAATACACTAATCTCATCAAAATAGAATAAAAAGTTTATAAAACTATTTCACACGCTGCTACGATCACACAGATGTCAAGTTCACCAAAAACGGAGTTATAACGACGAAGATATGAATTTTTAAGGATTTCCTATAGACAAATAAATGCATTAAATATGAACTCAAAAAATAAAGTCTACAAACTATACCAACAGTGGCACCACTGCATAGCTTACCAAATTATGAATCTAACAGAATTTGAACGGATCCAATCGGAGTTAAAATGAGCATTTTATAAGCATTTGAACCAAATGGCAAAACTGTAAATAACTAGAACCTTTATCGAAATAAAAATAAATCCAGAATTCCTGATTATTCAACTCGGCCGGGGACCGATCTGTAATTAGCAGAAACTTTGGGGTCTCTTAATCAAAATGACCCGGGAAGGGGTATCTGCTGTTACTGGCCATCCGATACAAAACGGATGGCCACGATTGAACCCGAGGAGAACGGCCGGAGACGACGGCGGCGCTACCGCGCGACATGGCCGGCGACGAGCCGAGCTCGCCGGCGAAACTCAATCCGGCGTTCCTGACCACCATTTGGCATGGGACCGGTACCAAATCAAAGAGGGGTTCGTGCCGCGCTCACCGGTGAGGAAGATGGCGACCGAGACGAAGCGAGGACGGCGGGTGGCTCGACGCGGCGGATGGCAGCAACCTGCGCATGGCCGCAGCATGGGTGAGCCAGAATTGCTTCAAATTAAAGGAACCAGAATGCTTATGAAGTCACGATGGAGCTCTATTGCTTACTCATGATGTCGAAGAGGCCACGAAGATGACAAATTTCAGGCGGCGACGGAAAACAGCAATGGCGGTTAGGGTTTGGCGGTGCAGCTGCTCAAACCGACGAGGCGGCGCGGGCGGCTAGGTTTGAAAGGTTGTTGCGACACCCGTGCAATGATTATGTAGCCCGAGGAAAAGGTGGGGACGCGGTTGCACGGAGGCGGCGCGGGTCGGGGTCGGGTCTGACTCGTCTGCACCAGAGGAGGAAGGAGGCGCGCGGTCAGCGGGCTTGCTGGGCCTCTGGCCTGTCAGCCCAAGAAGACGGCCGGCGCACGCTGCGTTGTGGTTGGCTTGGCCGCTTGCGGCCCGCGGCGGCTGGGCTACTGGCTTGCGTCCTGGCTGGCCTTGGCCGCTGGTGGCCAGAGCTGGCCACTGTGGCCGACCGCTGCTGCCGCTGCCTTGGCCATAGCTGGCCAATGCTGGCCATGGCCGGCTGGGGGTGGCCACTGGTGGCCAGGGCTAGCCATACTTGTCTAGTAGGGGCTGGGGTTGGCCAGGGTCCACTAGGGAGCAAAAGTTAGACAACAAGTTCAAACAAGTCAACCAAAACTTATGTAGCAGCATGAATGCATCAACAATTGCATAAATAAATTATTTTGGCTATTTTTAAAAACATGCAAAATCTAGGGTGTTATAATTCTACCCCCTTAAGAGAATCTCGTCCTCGAGATTGGATTTAGCTTACTCAAAAAACTGTGGATAAGCTGCCCTTAGTGCATCCTCAGTTTCTCGAGTTGCCTCGGCTTCTGAGTATTGATTCCACTGCACCTTGCACATCTTAATAACCCGGCTTCGGATAACCTTTTCAGCTGTATCTAAGATCCTTACTGGAAACTCTTCATACGTGAGATCATTCTTAACAGTCAGTTCCTCTAAAGGTAAGTGCTCCTTCTCAGGTACATGCAGGCACTTCTTAAGTTGAGACACATGGAACACAACATGCACACCAGCTAAGCTTTCAAGCAACTCCAATTGATAAGCCATTTCTCCACATCTCTTTAAAACTTTAAATGGACCAACATACCTTGGTGCAAGTTTCCCTTTTTGGTTAAACCTCTTCACACTTCTCATAGTGGACACCTTCAACTACACATAATCACCTTCCTTGAATGCCAATTCTCTTCTCCGCGTGTCTGTATAACTCTTCTGACGAGATTGTGCTACCCTTAGGTTCTCCCTAATCACTCTTACTTGTTCTTCTGCATTTCTCAGAACATCTGTCCCAAACAATTGGCTTTCCCTAGTTTGATTCCAAAACAACGGCGTCCTGCACCTACGCCCATACAGAGCTTCAAATGGTACCATCTTGAGACTCTGGTGGTAACTATTGTTGTATGAGAACTCTGCATAACACAAATTCGTATCCCAACTTGTACCATACTGCAATGCACAAGCTCTCAACATATCCTCCAAGATCTGATTAATCCTCTTAGTTTGTCCATCAGTCTGTGGGTGATATGTTGTACTAAAGTTTAACTTTTTTCCCAAAGAACTATGCACTGCTTTCCAAAAGTGAGATGTGAATTGAATGCCTCTATCAGACACTATCTTCTTTGGGACACCATGAAAATACACGATTCTATCTCCTTTTGGTGTAGTCAGATCCACAACCCTCTCTTTACACTTTATCACAGCTTGGTGAGTTTCCATCCAATCCAACCCTAGAATTAAATCAATACCAGATGCATTCAACACAACAGGATTCGCTGGAAAGTCTACCCCCCTTAAGTGAAGCTTAGATAAGGGGCAGTAGTAAGAAGCTGGTATAGCACCCCCGGGTGAATTTACTACCATTTGGTTCTTCATGGCTACAACTGGTATGCTGTGATTCCTAATAAATGCTTGCGAGACAAAGGAATGTGAAGCTCTAGAATCAAAAAGTACAGTAGCAGAGATAGACTTGATGTTGAACGTACCCAGCATAACCTCTGATGCTTCCTGAGCTGTCTTAGTGGACACATGATGAACTTTCCCATACTGCGGAGGCTTCTGATTGCTATTCTGCCGCTGAGGAGTCTGCTGATTCATCTTTTTATCTGGACAGTTGAAAGACATGTGCCCCTTCTTTCCACATACAAAACACCTGGTAGGTGTATTGGGACCACCATTCTTCAGAGGGGTGTTATTAGGAGCAGTGAGACGTGGCGTCTGGTTGTTATTGTGACGCTGTTGATAGTGTGAGCATTGATTCCTGGCCATGATTCCACTGACTGACTGATCCTTGATACTTTGCTTGAAACCTTGGTGGAAGTTAGAACAGAAACGTGAGTTACTTCCAGAGCCCTATCCATTCATCTTTCTCTTCTTGTCCTATGCCAGACGTTCATTATCCAGCACCATGGCACTATTCACCAACTCCTTAAAAGTGTTATACTTGTTACCCTTCAACTACAGCCTGAATTCATAGTATATGCCATTGAGGAAATGGCGCCGCTTGTCAATGTCCCTTAGAACTTCATTGGGAGCATAGCAAGCCAACTCCTCGAACTTAGCATGATACTCACTTATGGTCATAGAGCCTATTTTGAACTCCTGAACTCCTCTGCCTTCTATTCTTTTAAACCTTCAGAGATGTGGCGAGCCAAGAAATCTTATTTGAACCTCTCCCAGTTAAGAGCAGGAGAACTGTTAGGACGTGTAGCTTGGTATGACTCCCACCAGGTCTGAGCAGCTCCCTGGAGTTGCCCAGAAGCATACAACACTTTCTCAACATCATTGCACTGTGCGAGATTCAACTGCTTCTCCACAGCACGCAGCCAGTCTTCAGCGTCCAAAGGATTAGTAGTATAAGTAAACACAGGAGGATGACCTTGCATAAAGTCCCTGCATTTATCCCTTGGTGGTTGAGCATGTGGAAATCCTCCAGCTTGCATGGCCTGCACAAACTAAGTCATAGTCTGCATCATCTGCATCTGTGCCTCCCTCATTTCCTCATTGCTGATATGTCCAGCACCATGGCCTCTACCACGGTTACCTTCCACCATGAGCAGCCATCTGTATTCCAACAAAAATCAAAGCTTAGAGATATTTAGGATACAAATTTTTATATAATGATAAGGATTGCAAAACTGAAAATTTCTGGGCTAGCTTCAATTTCAGTAGTACAGAAATCAGCCATATTTTGAGATCTAGATATTAGAAGGAGACGTTCTATACATGGTTGGAAAGGCTAAGAAATTCTCTACAACCTTTGTTCAGACCACATTACCAGATTCTATCATCTAAGCCGTCGAATTAATCAAAGGAAAGAAACTGTTCAGAAATTTCAGACAGCACTGAATATCAGATTACGATAGACATAACTTCCAACTCTGCACTGATATAGACATGATTCTTGTGGGAATTGATAGATAAAGAAGTCTAGTTTCACCCAGAAAAATCTCATAAGCATTGGACAAACTAATTTCGAGATATAACCAAAATATCACAGGCTACTCAGAAGACAGCAAAAGTAGAGACAGGATAAACCAACCTAAATTCAAATTATTCAAATTTAACCTTAAATCGTTAACTAAGGAACTTGCAGACATGCCCACAAAGCTCCAACACTCACACAAAAATCTAAATCATCTATATTACATAATCATAAGTCATCAAGCACTCAAGATTCACAAACACTAATACGACACGACTAAACTTGACTCACGATACTAATAATGTGCCTATTACATAAGGGTTTTCAAGCTAAGGTCGAAGCTCGTGGTTCAGCCATTCATAAATCTTTGGTTGTCCATTCATGGTCCTGAGCCTATCAATTTCTTCTTGCTGCTCTTTAATCTTCTGCGCCTGCTGGTCCACCGTGCTTACCAAGCGCTGATGCATGAGCATCATGTCACAAGCAAAGTGTGCCAATTCCTGTGACTCAAGTGGCAAATTTTGAGGATTCATCATAACCCATCCATCTCCATACTTTAGTAAGCGCGAGGCAAATAGCAAAACTAATCATCTCGCATATTTCTAAAGCGATGTCCAGGGAAAGAAATCCAAGCCGTAAAAGCAGCACCCTCTATGCCATCCTCTTGAGTTGGACAAGGACCAAGATGCTCATAAATCATCTCTATCTCATAGGAATTCTGCATCTCCCTTGGGAAACATATAGCCACATTTGTCTCCTAGTAAATACCTTCCAACGGATGGGTGTGTTGTAAACAAATGTACTACACAGCGGGGTCCAAATCAGCATAGTAGTCATGAAGAAAACTCATGAGTCGTATATGCGATCTGGTGTGACACTCTGGTACGCGAGAGATCTTCACAGTCCATCCCATAGGAGCGTGCGGTCCACCTCCTCCACCAGAACCACCCACAGATGGCGGTGGAGATTGACCACCGTCTTGAGCTACTTCCATCGTCTCACCATCGCTGATGTCGAGGATCTCCTGCTCCTCATCCACAGGCGCCACTTCCTCCTCTTCTTCTTCAGCATTCTCCATTGGGTCTTCTTCTTCAACTTGAGCTGGTGTAGGCACCAGGGTTAGTGATGGCGGAACATCTTCCCTAGGCTCCATGGGATTGAATAGAGCACGATACTCAGCAGCAGTCATACGACGGGTATAAGAAGGCATCTATAAAAATTAGACATAGGTTAGAGTGGAGTTAAGATTTTCTCAATAGAGTAAGTATAAGAACATAAAAATTTGAGTAAATAACAAGGTTAAAGTTAAGAAGCATGAAACTAGCGAAGTAAAAGAGACTAAGAACAACCATTCTATCTAGGCTTGCGTCCTACAGTCAACACGGCTCTGATACCAATTTGTCACACTCCATTTTAAAGGATAAAAATAGAATGTATAAATAGCCTTATATGCGCCCCAGGAACAGTCGTACATATAAGATGATAAATTACAAAGAGTATCATCACCCTGTTTATTACATAACAAACCAATATTTATCATAGAGTCTTGCACATAAGCAAATAGATAACTAATATAACTTTATTGCGGAAGCTCTCCACAGGGACATGCCAACTGGTGAACACCAAGCCTAGTACTCATCACGATAGCCCTCATTTCAACCTTCATCTGTTACCCATCCGGGATTTACAAAATTGAAAATAAAATAAGCGTAAGTACATAACCATACTCAACAAGCATAGCATGGGTTAATGAGCTCAAATAAGCTGACATTGTTAGACTGCATTTAGCTTTTATAAGTTAATCATATTGAGGCATTTAAATGGCATCAAGATAGTGAGAATTCCCATATACTTATGATCGAAATAACATAAATAAATATATAGCAATAACGACATTAAAATGATCATCTTAACAATTTAAGAACCATTGTCCTTAATGTAAATGTGTCAAGGCCGCCCTAACCGTAGGGCACGGATGATATATCGGTTTAAACTTTGCGCAGAGGTGTACACTTTCACTGTGACTCATGATTTACAATCGAGTGGGTTTATAACGCCCAAGCCACCGCAAAACATATAAAGCCACCTAAGGGTTCGTCTAACAAATTAGGGCCGCTAAGGTTTCTGCGCTTACGAATGTAGTATCCCCTTCTAGATGGCATACAACCGCAGCCTATACACATATAGACAGGGGTCCAACTACACCCAACCCGGACACACACCTCTTGCGCCAAAATGAGAACCACTAACAAGCTAGAAAAGGTCTCCTAGAAAACTAAAGCCGGAGTCATATAGCCCTCGCAGTGGTATAGAATATCCATGATAAATCACTTACAGACAAGATCTCATACTTGTTAAGAGTCATCGTTATCGTTGGTAGCATAAACACAGATCATGTTATAGGATCATGACCGGTAGAACACTAGCATCACTACTACCCAATGCAACCCGAGGGTTCAAGGAATCAGGGTATCAAAGCTAATTATAATCTCTAGGTTATCAAAGAAAACACATGCATATGAATTGTTTTTTATAGTGAATAGGTAACAAGGAAGATTCATGCTATACTTGCCTTGGTTCATAAAGTCCTGCTAGTACTGCTGATCCTCAAAGTAGTCTTGCTCAACAAAACCCTCACCGTCTGAACTCGACATTAACAATCAACACCAAGTAATCCAATCGAGCATACATATACGAAGCAAACAAAGAAATATTAGAGGAACAGTACACCAATCTCATCAAAACAGAATAAAAAGTTTATAAAACTATTCCACACGCTGCTACGATCACACAGACGTCAAGTTCACCGAAAACAGAGTTATCACGACGAAGATATGAATTTTTAAGGATTTCCCATAAACAAATAAATGCATTAAATATGAACTCAAAATATAGTCTACAAACTATACCAACAGTGGCACCACTGCGTAGCTTACGAAATTATGAATCTAACAGAATTTGAACGGATCTAGTCGGAGTTAAAATGAGCATTTTATAAGCATTTGAACCAAATGGTAAAACTGTAAATAACTAGAACTTTTATCGAAATAAAAATACATCCAGAATTCCTGATTATTCAACTCGGCCAGGGACTGATCTGTAATGAGGAAAAACTTTGGGGACTCTTAATCAAAATGACCCGCGAAGGGGTATCTGCTGTTACTGGCCATCCGATACAAAACGGACGGCCACGATTGAACCCGAGGCGGACGATCGGAGACGACGGCGGTGCTACCGTGCGACATGGCCGGCGACGAGCCGAGCTCGCCGGCGAAACTCAATCCGGCGTTCCCGACCACCATTTGGCACGGGACCGGTACCAAATCAAAGAGGGGCTCATGCCACCCTCACCGGTGAGGAAGATGGCGGCCGAGACGAAGCGAGGACGGCGGGTGGCTCGACGCGGCAGATGGCGGCAACCTGCGCACGGCCGCAGCACGGGTGAGCCAGAATTGCTTCAAATTAAAGGCACCGGAGTGCTTATGAAGTCACGACAGAGCTCTATTGCTTACTGATGACGTCGAAGAGGCCACGAAGACGACGAATTTCGGGCGGCGGCGAAAAACGGCAATGGCGGTTAGGGTTTGGCGGCGCTGCTGCTCAAAGTAACGAGGCGGCGCTGGCGGCTAGGTTTGGAAGGTTGTTGCGACACCCGCGCAATGATTATATAGCCCGAGGCAAAGGTGGGGATGCGGTTGCACGGAGGCGGCGCGGATCGGGGTCGGGTCTGACTTGTCTGCGCCAGAGGAGGAAGGAGGCGCGCGGTCGACGGGCTTGCTGGGCCTCTGGCCTGTCGGCCCAAGAAGACGGCAGGCGCGCGCTGCGTTGCGGCTGGCTTGGCCGCTTGCGGCCCGCGGCGGCTGGGCTACTGGCTTGCGTCCTGGCTGGCCTTGGCCGCTGGTGGCCAGAGCTGGCCGCTGTGGCCGGCCGCTGCTGCCGCTGCCTTGGCCATAGCTGGCCAATGCTGGCCATGGCCGGCTGGGGGTGGCCACTGGTGGCCTGGGCTGGCCGTACTTGGCCAGTAGGGGCTGGGTTGGCCAGGGTCCACTAGGGAGAAAAAGTTAGACAACAAGTTTAAACAAGTCAACCAAAACTTATGCAGCAACATGAATGCATCAACAATTGCATAAATAAATAAATTATTTTGGCTATTTTTAAAACATGCAAAATCTAGGGTTACATCGATGGAGGTGGCCATACCAGAGACTGCCATCTGAAATGCTCATTTCATCTATTTTGTGGACTTTGATCATTACCATCTCTAGAAATTCATGTAAGTATGTTTAGAAAGTATTCAAGCCATCAAATTTGATAGGAAAGATGAAGCTCAATCAATTCCTGGGGCAACAGCCCAAATATGTACATGGGTTGGGCATATATGCAACAAGGCCCTTATACAAAGAAGAAAATATAAATAGGACCCTATATCTAACACCCCCCTCAAACTCAGGGTGGATCACAAACACTGAGTTCGTAAAGAAAGAACCGATGCTGTGCTCGCGTCTGCGCTTTGGTGAGGAAATCAGCCACCTGAAGCTCAGAAGGAACATACTAAAGAGCAATGACATCATCCTGCACCTGAGCTCGAGTGTAATATGCATCAACTCCAATATGCTTTGTGAGCTCATGCTTCACAGGATCATGGGCGATGTTGATAGCACTGATACTGTCTGATAGAAGAGGAGTTGGTGCAGAAACTGAGACACCAAAATCCTCAAGTAACCATCAGAGCCAAGTGACTTCCGCCGTTGCAATGGCCATAGCTCGCAACTCAGCCTCGGCGCTGGAACGTGATACGGTAGTCTCCTTTGTCTTCCAAGCAATGAGAGCGCTACCAAGAAAGATACAATAGGCAGAGAGGGAGCGACGCTCAGACTCGCTAGCCTAAGTAGCATCAGAGTAAGCTTGAAGTTGAAAGGAGCTAGAACGCGGAAAGAAAAGACGATGAGTGATGGTCCCACGAAGGTAGCGGAGGACGCGAAGGAGATGGCTATAATGCATATTGGTGGGAGCAGAAACAAATTGACTAAGAATGTGCATAGCATGGGATATGTCATGACGGGTCACAGCCAAATAAACAAGACTTCCAACAAGATGACGATATCGAGTGGGATCAGGGAGAGGGGTACCGTCAGTGGCACGAAGGTGGAGATTAAGCTCCATGGGAGTCTCAACAGTGCGATGGTTAGTGAGAGAAGAGCGAGCAAGAAGATCTTGGATGTATTTTTCCTGGGATAAGAGGTAGAAGAGATCTCAATTCCAAGAAAATACCGAAGAGGACCCAGATCAGACATAAGAAATTGCTCACTGAGGCGTGCCTTGACAAAGGCAATATACTCAGAATCATCACCAGTGATAATCATATCATCAACATAAAGAAGGAGAAGAGTGCGACCACTAGGTGATGTGTGAATAAACACGACAGGATTATGATTGCTCAGGGAAAAACTAGCAACAATGATCACAGAGGCAAAGCGCTGAAACCAGGCACGAGGAGCTTGTTTAAAAACCAAAAAGAGAGTGACGAAGGTGACAAACCATGCCATCAGGAACAAAGTACCCAGGAGGTGGTCGCATGTAGACCTCCTCACGGAGTTCACCATTAAGAAAGGCATTTTTGAAATCAAGTTGAGAGATGGACCAAGCACGCACAGAGGCCACAGCAAGGAGAGTGCGAACAGTAGTCATGTGAGCCACAGGAGCAAATGTCTCATCATAATCATGACCATACTCTTGCTGAAAACCACAAGCAACAAGACGAGCCTTATAACACTCAAGAGAGCCATCAGAGCGAGTCTTGATTTTATAAACCCACTTGCACGTGATGGGCCGAGCATGATGAGGAAGAGGGACAATGTCCCAAGTGCCAGTGCGTTCAAGTGCAGCAAGCTCTTCAGCCATGGCAAGTTGCCATTCAGGATGACGGAGAGCATCATGGTAAGTGTCTGGCTCAGAAATATCAATGCCAGCAAAGCCATAGCAGTCAATAGGCTTCAGCGAGGCAAGATCACAAAGATGATAGTGCGAGGAGGGCTGAGTGGAAGTGCCCTCAGGTAGAGAAGTCTCAATAGGAGATGAGACATCAATGGGCGACTCAACAGGAGGTGAGGGATCCTGGAGTCAACGACTGTAGGTGTAAATCACAGGAGGTTTAGAGTTATAGATGGACCGGGTTGGTTCAGAAGACTCAGAGGGCAGCGGAGGAGAGAGTGAAGGAGGTGGAGATGGTGAAGATGGAGGAGGAGGTGGAGATGGTGGAGACGGTGGTGGTGGAAAAATCTCAGTGGAAATGGGTGGATCTGGAAAAGTCATGAAGGACAAAGGCTCAACAACAGCCTAAGGAGAAACATCAGCGGAGGGTCGAGGATAAAAGGGCCGAGACTCATCAAAAGTAACGTCTCAAGAAATCCACATGCGACGAGCGACCGGATCCCAACAACGATAGCCCTTGTGCTCCGCAATGTAGCCTAAGAAAATGCACTCAACAAATTGAGGAGTTAGTTTAGTGCGTTCCTGAGGAGCAAGAAGAACATAGCAAAGACATCCAAAAAGGTGAAGACTGGAGTAATCAGGTGGATGTCCAAGAAGACACTCATACGGGATGCCACTTTTAAGAGCAGATGAGGGCTGAATGCTAGTCAAGTAAGTAGCTGTGGAGATTCATTCGGCCCAGAAATGAGGTGAGACAGAGGAGGCAATCATAAGAGCACGAGCAGTTTCAAAGAGATGACGATGTTAGCGTTCAACAACACCATTCTGAGCGTGTGCGCCAGGACAAGAAAATTGTGAAAGCGTGCCTTCCTCAGAAAGAAATTGAAGAAGGGCACCCAAAAGATACTCCCCGGTAGAATCAGCACTAAGAACACGAATAGGAGCATCAAAATGAGTACGAATTATTTGAGCAAAAGTCTTATATATGGATAGAACCTCATTACGATGTTTCATGAAATACACCCATGTGAAATGAGAGAAATCATCGATAAATATGGCATAATATTGATGACCCCTTTTGAAACAAAAGGTGCAGGACCCCATAAATCAGAATGAACAAAGTCAAAAGGACGCTGTGACACAGACCCACTAGAGGGATATGGAAGCTGAATTTGTTTGCCAAGTTTACAACCCTGACACTAATCTAAAGAGACATCACCAAAGACATTTCCTAGAACACCACGATGAACAAGGGCAGATAACCAGGAGCCAGACAAATGTCCCAAGCGATGATGCCACTGAGCAAAAGAGGAAGACGCCGATGCAGGAAAAGCAGAGCCCACAGGACCGGTAGAGGCAGCGGAAGGAAGACGAAGCCAGTCAAGCTCCCAAAGACGCTGAGAATCATGACGACGAGGGCCAGTACCAACTAGGAGTTCCGTGCTGAGATCCTGAACACGACAAGAATCAGAATCAAGAATAACACAACAACCATGTTCAGTAAGCTGGCCAGTAGAAATAAGTTGCATGGTCAAATCAGAAACATAAGAAACATCAGGAACATGAAAAGAGGAGGATGAAAGAGTGCCATGACCAACAACAGAAAGAGGCAAGCCATCAGTGGTTTGGACGGTGAGAGGGATGGAAGGAGAATGAATAGAAGAAAGACAAGTGTTATCAGGTGTCATATGAAAAGAAGCACCAGAGTCAAGAATCCATGGCAAGATACCTGAAGTGGATGGTGATATCTCAATGGTAGATTGAGAAGTAGCAGCAGAGAGTACTGGAGCAGAAGTGATGGAGCCGGCTGCTCCAGTAGTGGCCAAACCAGTAGCTCCAGTAGCTCCAGTAGCTGCTCCAGGAGTGACATAAAGACGACATAGTAACATGAGCATCTCCTGCTGTGTATTAGGATGCTGGGACTGAGCCTGTGGGGGACGCCCACCTCGGCGAGATTGAGCTTGTCGCTTCTTCTTGTAACAATGATCTTCATCATGTGTATTTTTTCCACAGGTACAATGAAGGCCACCTGAACTGCGAGTTCCCAAGTTGCTAGAGGCTGCTGTTGATGTAGGTACTTTAGGAGGAGTACCAACAATTCCAGATCAAGCAGCTAGAACTGAGGAGGGTGTCAACTGAAGTAGACCAGCTGAACGAAGATGAGTCTCTCCATTACAAATAGTAGCAAGAGCCTCCATCAAGGACACACATGGCTCACGAGCAAGTAACTGGGCACGAAGAGGCTCAAACTCAGCACGCAGGTGAGTTAGAAAGTCATAGGTGCGACGAAGCTCGAGGTGGCTCTGTTGCTTCTTGTAGGAATCACAGGTATCTGGAGACAGCTGCGGCCTAAGAGTGTCAAGCTCACGCCAAATTGCAGATAGCTGTCGAAAGAACTCCTCAACTGAACTGTCACCCTGCTGTAACAACTGCTCTTGACGTAAGGCAGCAATATAAGTGGACTGACCAGAGGGCTTATAGCGCTGACGCAGGAAAACCCACATCTGAGCAGCATGCTCAAGCCGAATAACCTCTCTAGCCAGATGTTTTTCCATACTAGCAACAATCACAGCCCCAGCACGAGCATCTTCATCCAACCAAGTGCGATAAGCCTGAAAGTGAGACATAAGAGGTCATATCATCATCATAAGCTTCACGCAGTTTCTTTTGTTCATCTTCAGATGCTTGTGGAGAAATCACTGGCTGCGCTGGATGATCTGGCAAAACCGGACAGGGTAGCTCACCACTGACAAACTCCCAAAGCCAAAGACCACGCAAATGCCACTTCATATGTGGAATCCAATCATGATAATTGGTTCCGTCGAAAGTTACTAGATAGCACTGAATCTGAGCACCACCAGTAGATGGAGCAGTAGGAGATGCCATCCTTCTTCTTTTCTCTTCTTTCTTTCTTTCTTTCTTTTCTTTTTTTACCAATCCAACTTACTAGAACTTCTGGTCAGGTCACCGGAACTTCCGGTGACCATCGGAAGTACCAGTCTGGGACCAGAACCAAAAGGACGCACACGGTCGCGCGCGGGCTGACAGCTATCGGAACTTCCGTTCCGGTTGACTGGAACTTCCGGTACCCGCGTGACGCGCAAAGGAAGGCACGGATGAGCGGGAGAAGTTGCGGCCGCTCCACGCAAGAGCCGCGGATGGCGACGGAGGAGCTGCAGGCGTGCGGCGTCGGGGGCGCGTGACAGAAGAGCCGCGGCCATCGGCGCGGAGAGCAGCGGAGGAGGCGCGCCGGCGGCGCGATGCACAGCAGCGGAGGTGTGCCCGACGATGCGGCGTGTAGCGGAGATGGCACGCGACGCGAAGGTGGAGAAGCCGCGCCCAGCTGCGAGGCGCTGGGCGGAAAAGCCACGCCGGCGCGCGAGGAGCTCGTAAACCCTAACCGAACCTATGCTCTGTTACCATGTTAGGAAAGATGAAGCTCAATCAATTCCTAGGGGCAACAGCCCAAACATGTACATGGATTGGGCATATATGCAACAAGGCCTTTATACAAAGAAGAAAATACAAAGAGGACCCTATATCTAACAGAATTAACATAAAATATCATATAGTGATGAAAATAAGATATCATCAATTAAATTACCTTAATCTCAATAGTTCCAAGGAATGGAGAAAGGCTGAATAGCTGGTTTGTTGGATATTCAATTAAAGTTTCCATCAAGTCTTAAAACCCTTAGATTTTCAAATTTCCGTAAAAGATCTCGGAATATGTTGATTGCGGCTGCCTGAAAATCATAATATCTTTTAGTTATGTAAAATCATCTTTATGTTGTCATGTTATAGTGACCTAATAATGATATTCAATCTTTTGAACAAGAACATGTGACATATGAACACCAGAATTATGCAGGACCTGTTTCTTGTAATTCTATGTAGACATCAGGGATGATAGATGCCCGAAGGAGGCACCAAAGGATAATGGCACTCTCAGATATGAGTTACACATTATAGAAATATGTAATTTCCTTTTTGTACATTTACTTATTCGACCAGCGTAACTAGGCACACTCAAATAAGATGAGTTACACATTAATGATAATAATTTATTCTGTTTTACATTCAATTATGCTACTTCTAGAAGATGACAGAGGACTCAACAAAGAGTCAATTTGTTCATTTTACATTGGCATAGACTTTCATTATGAATTAGCCTATTTTTCTTCAAATAATAGAATAATAACCACATAATTAACATTAATTAGTAACAAATTATGTGGAAAGAATCTCTCACAACACTATATATATATATATATATATATATATATATGTTCTATAAGGATGTACTAATTATAAACTACATACATGAATGCTGTGGATAACTATGAGAAGCAAATTTGAAGAATTAACAGAAGGCTTAAAGTATATTTTTAGCACTACATGCATTTCAGTAAATGGGTTTGTTGGACCAAGTTATGACTGTCTCTCATTGTGTCCACATAGAAATTTACCTCTTCCCAACACGTTTGATGGTGTCTCTAGCAGAGACTGGGGATCGAGCTCCTCTATACTTAACTAGTTATTACTATGCTTTTTGTATTTTCGTGATCAACATATAAGGATGGGCCGACAATGGACACTGTAAACACAGAGAGGCATGCAGTGCTAAAGATGGCTTTAGTTTCCCAGTATCTTTTAGACAAATAAATTAGTTTTTCTTGGCAACAAGTTAAGGACAGCATATTGGAGACGCATGACATTGTGTCTCCAAAATCAAACATGCTCAGTGTCGAAAATGTTTCCTACACAAATAATCCAAGGAAAGGAAAATTAAAATATCAAACCATCTATACGCTCTGCTGCTAATCAAATTAGCAAAAATAATCCACACACACATGTATTATTTCATAGTGTTGTTATGTGTTGGTGGACTTTGCCTTCTTGGTTTAGATAATCGGTGTTGAACAGCAATAATTTAGACCTGGCAAATGAAACTGCTACACACACCTTCCCGTAAATGTGTTGTGAATATATCTTTTCCTCTGAACTTTGATGATGTTGCAACATATAGATTGATATGAAACTTGTTCTAAGGCATTTTATGTATTTTTGTGTTTAAAAATATATGTTGAGCTTTTTTAGCACCTGACCGCATTTGGGGTACTAGGTTTAGGGATACTTTCAATCAAAAATAGGTTTGAGAAAAGATGTATTTAAATGCTAGACATGTCTAGATGATCAAACTAGTCAAAAGAGTGGTTCAAACGGTGCCTAAATGGGAGTACGTTTAGACAAGAAACATGCATGAAAGTTTGGGTGCTAGATGAAGTTTTTAGGTGGGCGTGAAATTGGACTAGCATGTGAGGATGGGAAATTTTAGTGCTACTGAAACGGCGTTTATATGACTAGCATGTGAGGAGGGGAACTTTTGATGCTATTTAGACGACGTATATATGACTACTATGTTTATGACTGTATGTACAATTGATTATTGTCCATGTCAAATTGTGCAACTATGTTCATGCTTGAATTGCACATAAGCATGTATGTATGCAAATAAAAGAGATGCGCACTCAAAAGAACCTGTGTGGCCATGTGAAAGTTGCCAATGTGAAGCTCCCTGACGTTGGAAATGGCTGTGAACATCCGGGCGTAATCTCTGTCCTCTGTGGAGTCATTGAGGAAGATGCTGACCAACGCCAGGTTCGGAAGCGGCCCAAGCTCCCAGAGCCCAGCGCCGGCGATCCTCAGGCGCAGCACCAGCCGCCGGAGGTTGGGGGCCTGGATGACCCACCGGGCCGCCTGGGACGGACCCGTCGCCAGTGATGTCTTCCAGGCGGAGCTCCACGAGCGTGGGCGCGGCCGCCGAGACCATGGCCTCCAGATGCTTGGACGAACCCACGAAGTGCACTTCGTCCAGATCGAGCTTCGTTAGCCTCTGGAACCCCGCGAAGCCGGCAGGCGGCGCCGGGATCGCGCAGCGGCGCAGCTCCAGCTCGACGAGCGCGGCCGCGTCGCAGCGGAAGAGCGAACGCAGCCGCTTGACCAGGGGCAGCACGAGGGACAGCGAGCGCGGGCTCTTGCCCGCGACGGCGCGCACCCAGCCGTCGGCGCGGCTGCAGACGCCCAGCGGGACGCCGCGGATGCTGACGCGGCTGACGGGGCCCGCGCAGCGCTGAAGGATGCGGGCGGCGGAGACCCAGCTGGCGGCGGTACCGACGTCGTGGAGCTCGATGTCGAGGCCTGGGACGGACTCCCAGCGGCAGCGCCACGGCGGCGACAGCACGGACGTGTGGACCACGTGGCGGGAGGGCAGACCGGCGAGGATCTTGTCGAGGACATCCGTCGGGAGGTCGACCAGCAGATCAACCACACGCTCCGGCGGCGACGGCGGCGGCGGCGGCTGACATTCGCCAGGGGGAAGCATGGTTGGTTGATTGGCGGCTGGAGTGATTTTGTCGCACCAATTGGGGAATTGGGGATCTGGCTGGATCATTTCGTCCTCTGCAGTTGTAACAATTCAATTTGCCATAAACATTCGAGAAATTTTAATATTTGGCATCCAATTCGTGTGCCTCGTAGTATTTTTACATCCATTCGTCTACCTTTTTCTAAATAATATGGCACTGGGGTGGGAATTGCTTCAAGACTGGGGATTTTAGCCTTTTTTCTCTTATATTGTATTTTTTTTCTTTAATCTGACCTCTTGGCCAACTAAAATGACCAAGCTACCCTTAGCTTATATTTAAAAAAAGATTAAGTCCATCGTAGCTCTTCGTTTCTGCTCTTTGTCCCAAGTTCATGCATTTTACTATGTATCTAAATAAATAATATGTTTAGATACATAATAAAATGCATGAAACAAAAAAGTCAAAGTGAACTATAATTTAGAACGGAGGGAGTATATATAGTTTTTGTTCAGTCCCTTAAATCGTAGCCTGGGGCGCTCGTACGCTGGCACGCCGCCGTCGACAAGCCCCTCTACTGCTCTGTCATCATCATCGCCCCTCGATCAACTCCGTCATGATCGCATGCAAGCCCATCAGCACTGACGCGTACGCAACCGGCAGGTGGGAGTAGCCAAACCGGGACATGCGCACACCCACGACACCGTGCTTAGCCGTCCAGGCCTCTACTGCGAGATTGAGGCTGGGTAAGTCATGCGCTAAGATATCCTATCGGTAGGATGCCCTCCCGCGCCGCCAGCCTAGCCCATCACCCTCTGGCATCCTCGCCCCTACCGGCGCCGACCGCCCTCCCCCTTCCCCAAGCGCCTCTGGTGGCCCCGCCGCCACCTTCTTCTCCAACTTCGGCGACCACGCCCCCGCCCTAGGCCTAGCGGCCGCCCCCCCCTCCCCGCCGCCAGGGTACCCTAAGCCGCCCTCCTAGCTCCCCACTGCCTGTCTTCCCTTCCTCTCTCCCCCCGGCCGCCCGTACATTTCTGTACCCCATAGGAGTTGTTGAAGTTGAGCTCGTCGGAGTTGGAGGAGGAGGAGGAGAGAGGAGAGAGGAGGAGGAGGAGGCCTACCTGGCCCGGATCTGTGGCCGCCTTTACCGGATCCGGCGGATCCATGGCCGCAACACCGGAGGAGGAGAGGTTGCCTCCATGGCCTCCGTCGGAGGAGCTATGGGCACGGGGGAGGGGCTGAGGGCGTTGGCGCTGTGGAGGTGGTAGGTGGGGGATGAGGAGGAACTGGGGCGTGTGGTGGGCGCGGGCACTGGGGCCATGCGAGCTCGGCGCGAGGGAGGAGCTTGGAGCTCGGGGCGGAGTTGGGGAGGGGAAGAGGGGCGGAGCGGACGAGGGGAGCCCGGGAGGGGATGCGAAGTTGAAGTAGGGGTAGGGGTGGGCCGGGGTGTCCTATGCTTAGGATGACCTAAGTTGAGCATTACCGATTGAGGCTCGATGCACCACAAGATGGAGGAGGTGGCCATGGAGCAGCTGCCGTCCTAGGCCGTCGTGTTTGCTTTCTTGTTGGATTGTTATTGCACGTTGCCCCGCCGCTATTTGATTTCAGAGTTGCATCTGGATCGATGATGATGGAAGAGCGATGGAGGGGCTTGCGTGCTGGTGTACGAGGGCCAGGGTGTCCACTTGTCCTGTCACGACTGAAGGGGGTGGAATGAAATCGAGAAACAAAGAGCTACAATGGACTTCTTTTTCAATATGCCAATGATAGTTTGGTCCTTTAAGGTGGTCAGGAGAGGTCAAAGGATCAAAGAAAAAGAGAAAATAAGAGAAAAATGTTGAAATCCCTTATCTTGAAGCAATTCATATCCTCGATGTTATGTTTTGAAAGGCAAACGAATTGGATGTCAAATCTTGCGAGACATGAGAATTGGATCCCAAATTAAAATTTCTCTAAAGATTCGTAGGCAATTCTATGGCATTCGCTTCCTACGAAAGCTTAGACGTTAAAGATTACTAACAAAATGCAATCGTTATATGCCATTTTGGCTACAGATTGTCGGTTGTTAATTCTATTTCACTTTGACGCTAAGCCGTCACTCGTTGTATCATATTCTTAATTAACGACCCATTGGACGTCGCCGCAATTTCGTTTCTAATCCCTCTCTAAAACTTGGATTTGTATACTAGACGGCTAGACCTGGGCTTCATCTCGGGTGCTGCCCAACATCAACACGAGCCCACCTGGGAGAGCCTTCTAAGCTGGATGGGCCCATTGGCATATGAGGCCACAATTCAAAAGGCTAGCAACACCATTCCATCCAAGCTTCAGCTGCTCTTACTGAGAAGCTGTTTACTAGCTTCCCAACAATATTTTTACGAATGTAAGCAAAGACAAACACTAGTATTCTTGTGCTCTAGTTTTCAAAAAAGTATTCTTGTGCTCTGTGCAGATCATGTAGACAGACCTTCTGCAATATAATATGCAGTAATCTTGCTTGATACAAATTCAATCTAGGTAGAGCAACAATTCCCGCGGCCGTTGCCGATCCACTATTCCTTTTGGACATGGCAAAACGCTCATCACACACAAACAATTATTGTTGCCTGTCTGAATTCAACAGGGAATAAACACTGACGCATGCCACCATCTGATCTAATTCACAAATTCTATTCCGGTGAATGTCTCCCCTGAATAAAGCTGGAGAGCGACGTCACCAACAACCTGCACCACAAGGAAGAGCAAAGCTGACTACAAGATGGAAATGGCCGCTGAAACAACCAACATTGTTGTCTTTGTATGAAGCCCTTGAATCTTCCACATTCAAATATCTGAAGGCGTTCATGACACATCATCTAATAAATACAGTAATCTTCACAAATCCAGTAGTGCAGTAATGTTATTAAGATTAGTAGTTATAAAAGAACTTAGCAAATAGCAACAAGTGCACGGGTAACGAAAATAATCACAGGCCACATAGAAAACACAAACCTTTGCCATGGTTCTGTAGGAGTATTCGGTGACTCCAGCAACATGTGGTGTTATAATAACATTTGAGAATTTCAGAATGGGGTCCTCTGGATCAAATGGTTCTGTCCAAGCAACATCAATACCCAAACCACCTAAACAACCTGACTCAAGGTGATTGAAAACAGCCTTGTAGTCCAAAAGGCCTCCTCTGGCAATATTGACCAGACACGAACCCTACATAAACACCACTATATTTAATTTTCAGTATTACTATAACAGGATAACTTTTCATAAGAGAACCTTCTGGTGAATAAAATTTAAGTCACTATCAGAACGAAATCCATATACCATTTTCATTGCTGAGAGGAACATATCATCAACAATTCCAACCTACAAATGTGATTGCTCTGTAACTAGAGAAAAAAAATGTCTGTATAGAAGAGGGAAAGAAATAAACCAAGAGAACTAACTGTTTCATTGTTTTGTAGCAAGCATGTTATCACTATGTCAGCTTCTCCAGCAAGTTCATACATATCTTCTGGTCCACCTTGTTTATCTACAAGCCCGTCAACATCTGCACAAGGAATATCTGAAGTGACAGGAGAAGCATGTAACAAATTTTCATGTTGGCATCATATGAGCAGCTGCTTACCACATGGCAATGAGATTGATGACCAATTTCTTTTAGTAGCAAGAATTTTTACACCAAATGGTTTTAGCCTCTTGGCAATTTCCACACCAATGGGCCCAAATCCTAGGATAAGCACCTAGACAGTAACCACAAATGCAGTTAGTTACACAGACAGGATAATTCCTATGGAAAGTAGATAAAACAAGCAATTTCCACAAACAGGCCCAAGAGCGTACTGTTTTGCCTAATATTGTTTCTCCTGTTGGACTTCCCAGGTCCTTCTGTTGCACAGCAGCATCCATCAACTTCTGCAAATTAATTCCCAAAGTGCAAAACAAGAGTGGTTTGTTATATAGTAAAGCAGCAAACTTTGATTAATACAAAAAAACAAGTAATTAAATGTTTTTAATCTATTAAAAAGAATTATAACAGAAACTAAATTCGATGCCCTGTCGAGCTTGTTCAACAGAATTTTGCTGCTTTCATGAAAATGCATTAAAGTCTTCAGTTTTGACAAATTTCAAAGGTATCTTCCGAACTTGAAATAACAAAACAGATGAACACTATAGATTTCCATGTTTCCCCTTGGCATGATTTTTTTATCTATCAAAACATAAAAGTGGAGGCCCCAAAACCAAAACATATAGAAAAATCTATCTGTCTTTGTTATTCCAGTAGGATGCTATGGACTTTGCATATATGTTAAATTGATGAGACTGCAGTAGTGAAGAAAAATTCCCGCTTGCTTAAGATACGTCTATAATCATTTGTTGACTATTGTCGAATGTACATGATAGGATTAGTCCTGATAATTTGCTTAGTATTGATACTGTAACTTCATACAGTATTAAAATTGTTCTAGATACTGAAGAAAAAGAAGCCATGAAAGTTCATTGAAGAGAATCCATCAGAAAACATGAAACATATGAAGAGCATATCCAGTTTCCATGTTGTCAAAATTCAGAACTGCCATCCATATAAACGTACTTGCTTCCGCAGAACTCCAAGGGTAAGATAGACTGCCATCTCTGCACAAGAAACTGCATTGCCTGTCATACTCCCCGGTATTCATGCAACTTTGATTTTGTGCTCAGTAGAGCAGCATTTACATCAACACCTGATGGAAATCGTGAACTTAAACATAAGAGAAGGCAATACCATACTTATAGTCACCTTCTAACCCAACGCCATACTGCATAATAATCTTCATCTGGGTTGCCTTGGCAATGACATCTGAATCTATGCGTCGATTCTTGACAACACATAGATGATAGTTGTGGATAACGTCAGGCACATGCTCAAGGCCCACTTCGTCAACCTGCAAATGGAAGTGGAGTGAGGGGCTTTCACATTGAAATTACAGGCAGTCAATCAGCTTGATGTTGTTCGGATTATGTTGAAATACAAGAGGGGAAGGAAGAGGTTCCCAAACCTCAATGAATGGATAGTCTCTCAAATACTCGGTGGTGTACCTCGTTGAGGCAGGAAAATAGGGGCCACAGAATAGCACCCTTGTGACCTTGCCGTAGCCATTATTGCTTTTGATTGCACAAGCCACTGTTGAAAAATGAGCTTCAGAGGAGGAACAGTATGAACAAAACAACTGATATGAAGCAGCTGTTTCTACTGGGCTACCAAAATCACTAATGGTCGGACCGTCCATCAAAAAATTTGACAAAGAAAACAATAAATTTCCAAAATATGGACTGGATCTCGGTGACCAAACAGGAGACTCTGCCTTCTGAAAATACTCATTTTCTCTACTCGGCATTTCACTGGACACAAATACTTCCATATTTCCTCCCGCGCATCCAATTCCATTTTCCCCGAAATCAATAGTTCTTGCAGGAACGGATCGAACGGAACATCGCCCTCGACGCCCGCCACCGAGGCCATCAGCTCGTAAGCACACCACCACACCTCCACACCAGACTCAGGACTCACCGGACCAAAGAACAAGGCGAACAAGGGCGGGACGGAAATGGGAATGCCGTACCTCGGGGGAGGAAAGGGGAATCGCCACCACGGCGGCCGGCGGCAGCGAAGGTGGCGGCGGCGCGAGGGAGCTGCTGTGCTGGGGCTGCGGCTGGGGTGGCCGGCCTAGCTGCCAATCTTGCTCCCGCCATTGAATATAGCAAAATAAAAGGCCTCTCAAATCTCAAACACCTTTCTCCCTTTTTTTTTCGTACTGTAAAACTATGTAGATCGACTGAAATTTCTTTGTAGTGCACTAACTTTTTATAAGGGCAAGGGGGTTTGATGCTTCCAAACATTTTTTTATAAGGGCTAGTGGGGTTGATGCAACCAGAACAATTACTGCTATTTGTGTATTCACACCTCCTATAGACTTTGCATGATTGAAATGTGAAAATTTACCATTGACCCTGACGTGATGAATCGATCAATATAGATTACTACCTTCATCCCTAAATAAATAGATTTCTAGAGTTGTTTGTAGTCAAACTATTGGACTAAATTTCTAGGGGAAAACATTAAATTTATGGTATCAAATTAATATCATTAGATTTAATATAGTATGTTCATTTTATTTTATAAATGTTTTCTTTTTCTTCTCTAAAAGAATTTGGAACCAAGGAAGTAGAGGTTAAAAATTAGCCTATACTAGTTGAAGGGTAAGGCTGGCGAGCTAGTTAGCTAACAACTAAAAAAATATTTTTTTCAAAAACGTGCAATGGCACGTGTTTCATTAAGTAGAAGCGGGAAGTTTTACATATCCAAGGAGGGTCATAGCGAGTAGCCATACACACCTTGAGGGAACACTAAACACAAATCACCAACTAGTAGTAGAGAAGCGAAGTTGTATAAACAATGACTAAAAAAAATGCTTAGACGGGCAGTCATATAAACTTATATCAATGTAAGTTGCAAACCAGCGGTCATAACCCCTGTTCCGCTAGGCGGCGCCTAGGCTCGCTTAAGCACTGGGTGACGGGCCTCTGCCTGGCCTTGGGGGGTGAGCGGCTATCTGGGCACTAGGCGGTCCTAGGTGGCGCTAGGCGGCGATTAGGCGGAGCAGAGGCGGCGCGGAAGCGGTCGCGGCGGCGCGTAGACGGACGCGCGCCAGAAGCCCACGAAAAAATTGGCCCCAGGCAGCCGCGCACTAGATTTCCCGCGCAGATGGCGCGCCCGCGGGCCGCGCAGCCTTGATTTGGCGCCGCGATTTGGCGCCGCGAAAGGATAAGGGGGAGAGAGAGAGTCGTCCCTACCAGTTGCTTGGACGATCTTGCGCCAGTCGAGCTCCTTCCGCCGTTCCTCCCGCCGGTGGAGTTCCTCCGGCCGGTGGAGCTCCTCCCGCCAGGCAACCCCTCCCCGCCGGACAACCTCCTCCCCGGTCGAGCTCCTTTCGCGGTTCCTGCTCGTCCCCGCCGTTCCTGCTCGTCCCCGGCCGGCTGCTTCCTCCGTTCATCCTCAAGCTCAAGGTGAGTTGGCTCCCCCCACCTCCCGGCCTCCAGCTTCCACTTCTCTTCTCCTGCTCGTCTCCCCTATCCCGTCGGCTGCTCCCCTCCTCTGCTCCACTGTCCCCTCCCTGTTCCTCTCTTGTGTCAAGTCTGAATGAAAGGTTGAATGCTTTGTATTGCCTGAATGTATAGGATGTCGATAGAAAATCAAACAGAGGCAGTGAATCTGCTGAAGAGAAATTCAGATGACGTTGGATGGGAATGGGGTTCTTGTTGATTCTGGCAACAAGGACAAGGTGAAGTGCAAATTTTGTGGCCACGTGAGTCAAGGAGGGGTTTATCGATTGAAGTGTCATCTGGCCCATGAAGGAAAGAATGTGGCAAAGTGCCCGGTGAAAACACCGGAGGCTTTGGAGGCTAGAGCAAAGTGCAAGAAAGCACTAGGAGTTGCAAAAAGGAAGAGGGAGGAGAAGACAGTCCGTGAAATAGAACTTAGAGAGGAAGTGAATGTGTCTAGGGTTGGTGGAGAGTCAGAGGAAGTCACTTGTATTGGTAGTTCAGAGCCTCACAAATTAGGACCTATTGACAAATGGACACGTGCTATTGATCCTAAAGCTAGCAATGTAGATTCTTTCAAGCAACAGTAGCTCAACAAGGAACTTTGGAAAGAAAGAACTCATAAGGTTCATAAGTATATAGCAAGATGGGTCTATAATCATGGTAAATTGCTTGTATATTATGTTGTATTTACATTTTAAAATTCATTGCCTGCTGTTATTCATGAACTGAACCCTAATTTGGCTTCATTTTTTTAAACATTGGCAGCAATACCTTTCAATGCATGTGACAATGATGATTTCATGCAAATGTGTGAAGCAATTGGACAGTTTGGTCCAGGACTTGTACCTCCAACAGCTGATTCACTGCGAGAGGGATTGCTGGAAGAAGAATATGCAAGAACCTAGAGTTTGTTGCTAGAACGTGAAGCTGAGAAGTTGAAAAATGGCTGCTCTATAATGACAGATGCTTGGTCAGATAGGAAGAGGAGAAGCATCATGAATTTGTGCACTAATTGTGCTGATGGAACCACCTTCATCGGCTCAAAAGAGATGTCAGCTGTGTCACACACAAGTGATGTCATTTTTGAGCTAGTGGACAAAGCAATTGAAGACATTGGCCTAGCCAATGTGGTGCAAGTTGTGACTGACAATGCTTCTAACAACATGGGAGCCAAGAAGCTATTGCTTGAGAAGAAGCCACAGATATTTTGGACCTCTTGTGCAGCCCACACCATCAACTTGATGCTGCAAGGAATTGGCAACTTGCCTCGGTTCAAGAAAGTTGTTGACCAAGCAAAGGCATTTACCATATTTGTCTATGGCCACACAAGAACATTCGAGTGCTTGAGACACTTCACAGGGGGGAAAGAGGTAGTGAGGCCTAGAGTGACTAGGTTTGCTTCACACTTTCTCACTTTGAATAGTATGCTAGAGTAGAAGGACCAGCTAAGAAACATGGTGGTGCATAGTAAGTGGGACTCATTGAAGGATGTGAAACAAAGAAAGGAAAAGAGGCCACAACAACCATATTGAGTCCAAACTTTTGGAAGGATGTCAAGCTAGCATTGGCTGTTTTTGAGCCATTGGTCAAAGTCCTTCGTTTGGTTGATGGGGAGGTGAAGCCATCCATGGGATTTGTTTATGGAGAACTACTAAAGGCAAAGAGATAGATCATAGAGGCCTTTGGCAATAAAGAGTCTCACTTCAAGGATGTAATTAAAATTGTTGAGAAGAAAATGGCTGGAAGACTTGATTCTCCATTGCATTTGACAGCTTATTTGCTGAATCCACACTATAGCTATGCTGAACCATCAATCTTTGATGAGCCCAAAATGAATGAAGCCTTCATAGCTTGTGTTGAGCAATTCTATTATCATGATGAGGACATGCAAGAGCAGGCTGCCAACTTTGAATTGAAAAAGTTTTAGAATAGAGAGGGGCCATTTAGCAAGAAGCTTGCAAGAACTTTTCAGAACTTTGATTACAACCTAGGTAGAGGTAGTAGTTTATTACTTTATTACATGGCTGCTTGCTAACATGGTTGTTTGCTGTTTTTTAAACTAATGGAGGCATTTCTAATTTTTTGCAGCATCATGGTGGCGGTTGTATAGAACTGAAACACCTGCTTTACAAAAGATGGCTACAAGGATCTTGTCTTTGACAGCAAGCTCTTCTGGTTGTGAAAGAAATTAGAGTGGGTTTGAAGGGGTTAGTACCTATCTAGTATCTATTACTTACATTTCAGCAACATTATGATTAAATTCCACAACTAAATATGGTCTTCTTTTTAATTTCAGATCCACACTAAGAAGAGAAATAGGCTTACTACAACCCGCCTCAACAAGTTGGTCTATGTTCAATTCAACAACAGGCTGCTTAATAAGAGGGAGAAGATCAAGTCAAAGAAAATCACAGATGTTATTTTGTGTAGTGAAACAACTGAAGCTCAAGGTTTTCTCCAAGAGGGCGGAGATGACTATGCATTAGTGGTCTTCAGAGATGAGGAAGATGAGGATGAGATGCAAGGTACAGGGATACTTTGGTCTGTTATTGGAGATGCAGTGGGAGCAGAAGAAGAGCTTGAGTTGCGTAGAAGTGCAAGAATGAGGGAGCTCTATGAAGGAGAAGAGTTTGAGTCCGAAGAAGAAGAAGAATTTGATGAAGACGACTATGAGCAGGAACCCTATTGAGCTGCAGCTATGTGACTATGTCTGTGTGACTATGTGCGTCTTATTTTATGGTTGTGCTGTCCTTTATTTATGACTGTGATTTGTAAGAACTAAGAACTATGTGCTTGTGATTTGTGAGAACTAAGAACTATGTGCTTCAGTGCTTGTGCTATCCATTATGTGATTATGCTATCCACTTGTTTGTGCTTTTAAATTTGCAATTACTAGCTGCTGCCTGCTGATATGGTCTGATGGGAGGTGGCTGCAATCATTTAGATAAGTGATAACTTACTGCTTTTTTTTATGAACTGAAAATCATTCAAATGTGTTATAGGAGCAATGAATATGCAAGACTAAGCCCATTGGAAGGAATTAGGTATGTCCAGTGGTCCTACTTTTATATTTAGTTATTTACTGCAACCTATATATCCAGTATTTTTTTACTATTTTTTTGCTATATATATATATAATATATATATATCAGTTTTGCCTAAATTGGCAAAACGCCTAAAAAAATGCCTAGGAACGCCTAGGCTCGCTTAATCCCGACTAAGCTCTAGGCTGCGGGTCGCCGCCTAGAATCCGCCTAGCGCTAGCGAAACAGTGGTCGTAACTGGAATTATCATCGTCGATTATCAGCGACGAGTGTGAAAACTGATGGTGATGGAGTCTCTCGGCTGATAGGAGAATCTGAACTAGTGTATGTATCTTGTCTAGTTACTACTGCCACTGGGTAAAGGCAGCTTGCACAATTGTGCAGGCATAAACGAAGAAACAGAGGCTGCCAGGTGGGGCCGGTGCGTCAACACCCAAAAAAAATGGAGAAAGCTTGCATCGTTTTCTCCCCCAAAGGCTACCATGCCCAAATGACAAATCTACTGACATCAATCAACTACTTCGATTTTTCAAAAGGTGAGCGTGTTTCCCAAAGAGAGCCGTGATCATTATTTGCCCATGAAGCAATGTTGCAAGAAAATGACTCGCTACCACTATACCAGCTACAAGCCAGCCAGTGGCAGAGTTTTCATGGAGATCCCCATCAAACATCTGGTTACAACTTTACAAGTCGCCGACCTATGCATTATTCTCTACTAATGATGGTAACAGCCGTTCCCAGCTGAACTCAATATCCGACGAATAGCATCTACGGCTCCTCCCTGTACTTTTCCTTTTATTTTTTTAGTTGACAAACTCTACTTCCGTGAAGGGCTTCCCTGAATGAAGCTGGAGGGCAGTTTCACCAACAGACTGCAAGAGGCAGAGCAAGAGTTACCACAAGTATGAAGTGTCCAAAATAGCAACTAAAACCTTTGCCTGAGGAGCTTCACGACATAACAAGTAATTGGAGTTTGCTAGTACCACCATTCATATCTGTTGACCAACTGTATGTACTACTAGGCGGTTGCTCAATATACTGAAGAAAAGATTAGCGCTGACATAATTTAAATGGAGCAAGCAAGCACAAAGTGTGAACCTTTGCCATAGTTCTGTAGGAGTATTCAGTGACACCGGCCACATGTGGCGTTATGATAACATTTGGTAATTTCAGTACAGGGTCCTGTGGATCAAATGGCTCCATCCAAGCAACATCGATCCCCAAACCAGCTAAATGACCCGATTCTAGGTGATCAAACACAGCCTTGTAGTCCAGCAAGCGTCCCCTAGCAATGTTCACCAGATATGATCCCTGCTTAAAAATAAGGCAGTTCAAGTTAATCCATTGCAGATGGTGGTGATATCTGTTTATCCAACAATATTATGCTGCAGACAAGAATTTCTTGTAGAAACATTCTCAACTGAGCAAGAATCATAGTTCACACCTCTACTATTATAGAACACTAAAACCAAAGAATGGGGTCAACCAAATGAGGAGCCCCCAAATCTGATAACACGGAGATCAGTATGACAGAAACAAGCATGTACCTTTTTCATTGATGAAATGAACTTATGATCCACAATTCCAACCTGTAAAAGATGATTACATTTTATCAAGGTCAACCAAAGCTCATCTGGAAGGAACTTTTAGGAAATAATTAAGTACACAAAGAGAAGTACTAACTGTTTCATTGGTTAAGGTCATGCATGTTATAACAATGTTAGCTTCACCAGCAAATTCATACATATCTTCCGGGCCACCTTTCTTGTCAACTAGCTCATCAACATCTGCATTACAATGTTTTATAAGCAGGTGGAGCAGGACAGAAACTATTTATAAAGGCCATGACGTGAAGGAAATGAAACAATGGAGCTTACCAGATGGCAATGTGTCTGATGACCAATTTCTTTTGGTTGCAATAATTTTTACTCCAAAGGGTCTTAGCCTCTTGGCAAGTTCAATGCCAATGGCCCCAAATCCAAGGATAAGGACCTATACAGCACATGTAAGAACACTACATGAATGGGTTATTTTTCCACAGAATGTAGATCAAAGATGCAACGGTGTATACACCACAACCATACTGTTTTGCCAAATAATGTATCTCCAACAGGAATACCAAGGTCTTTCTGGCTCACAGCAGTTTCCATCTCCTTCTGCAAGTTAAATGCCCAATGTTCAACCATGGTAGCCCACATATGAAAGGATCAAAGTTATGCTTGCGAAACTTAAACAATTTTAGCTTCAAGATGATAAAAGCTAGGAGGGTAGTGTATATGTTAAAAGAGATTACTAAATATACTCTACAGTATATACATGGATGTGCCAAAGATTAGTCCAATCGCCAGAAATTTTGGTTACTGAAATTAGCGGACACACTTGAACTAAAGCTACTGTGTTTCTATATAGGTGTTACTAAGGTATAAACATTAAAACATTTATTATTTTGAACACCATTATAAAGTAAAGTTGTTCTATTTTCAAACAGAAATGGTACTAGTGGATTTATCATCATTTCCTCATATGATTATATATTTCGTATTTTTGCTAATTAATTATTAGAAAAACCTATGATCAAAGTCTTATCTCAAATGCAAAAAAAAGTTGGAAAACATCATCAATCCAGGAAAAAAAGGGAGTAGTTTTAATAGTCATCAATGTGCAACAGTTTTTACAGAATCACATACTGTTTTTCCTCTGAAAACACATTCTAAGTCATGAAAATGTCTCACTAATAGTCTAATAGATTTTATGTTAACTGCCTAACTTGAAACATAATAAAATGGGGATGGACCATATAATTGTTGCATATTTTAGACAAAAAGTAGAACTAGGAATATTCAGTTTCATCAAAACTTGCGGACCGCAAACTCAAAGCCGGTAACTTAAACCATTATGTTTTTATTAGTCTTCCATAGAATACTAGGACTTTAACTGAAGGACCTTAGTTCTGCAGAATAATCATGATTGCTTGCATCATAGAGAAAGATTAGTTACAAATTATAATATCTTTAGAAGTGTAGAAACTGTAACTGTTTATGAATCTGGAAACGGTCAAGTTGCAATGTTACTAACTTTCATCAAAGAGAAGCTTAAAAAACCGATACAAAAAGAGAGCACTTCCAACTTCTACATTGGTCAGCACTCTAGCATACAACGTCAGCACTCTAGCAAACAACACATACATGCTTACGAAGAACACCTAGAGCAAGATAGATTGCCATTTCTGCACAAGAGACGGCATTTCCTGTCGTCCTTCCAGGGATCCGTGCAACTTTGATTTTGTGTTCTGTAGCAGCTTTTACATCAACGCCTGTGGAAAATATACAGTTAATATAACATGGGTAGTTAAATTGACAGATTGAGTAGACAAGATAGCATGAGAATTTGAATCACCTTCTAATCCAACACCATACTGCATTATAATCTTCATCTGAGTTGCCTTGGCAATGATATCTGAATCTATACGCCGATTTTTTACTACACATATATGATAGTTGTGGATAACATCAGGTACCTGCTCAAGACCTACTTCATCAACCTGCAAAAGAATTGACAGTCAAATGCGACTCGAGTAAAAAGGCATGCTCATACCTCAAGATTATAAGGTAAGCACCTACTGTCAAACTATTATATTACAACATGAGGATTCAGAATCTGTTTCATGTTATCCTAACAGATGACAAAAAAAAAAATCAAGTACAGTATTCCTAATAAACATGTAAACAAGTAGCCAATGACCAGCCAAAGCCTAGCTTACAGAAATTTGGTAACGCTAAGCTTTCACAAATCCAAATCTGCAAGCGCTAGTGTATTGATATTGTAATGTTTGGTTAGTTTAAAAAAGAACATTGTATTTTCACAATGGAAATGCTAGAATGAGTGATTGGATTGATTTTGGCTAACTCTAGAGGGTAGCAATATAGAGTCATACATGGGCCTCATGGGCCTAGCCTCGTGGGCCTAACACTCAATACTCTAACACCCCCCCACAGTCTGAACTTCCGGCGCAGCGGAGTTACAGACTGGACATGAAAAGAAGCACACACACGAGCCCCCCCATAGCCTCAACTAGCCACCGGTGACGTTGAGGCTGGAGCGGAACTTGGTGAAGGTCGAGGACGGGAGACCCTTGGTGAAGATGTCAGTGAACTAGGAGGTGGTCGGGACGTGAAGGACCCGAACAGCGCCAATGGCAACCAAGTCCCGGACAAAGTGCAAGTCGATCTCCACGTGCTTGGTCCGCTGGTGCTGAACGGGGTTGTTGGAGAGGTACACGACGCTGACGTTGTCGCAGTAGACAAGCGTGGCTCTGGTGAGGGGGCTGTGGAGCTCGGCAAGGAGCTGCCGGAGCCAGGAAGCCTCCGCCACGCCGTTAGCGACAACACGGTACTCCGCCTCGGCGCTGGAGCGGCAAACCACCGGCTGGCGCTTGGACGACCAGGACACCAGGTTGCCGCCCAGGAAGACAGCGTAGCTGGAGGTGGAGCGCCGAGTGTCCGGACACCCGGCCCAGTCAGCGTCAGTGTAGACGACGAGCTCGGAGGAGGAAGACCGGTGAAAGAGCAAGCCGTAATCGACAGTGCCGCGGAGGTAGCGGAGGAGGCGCTTGAGAGCAGTGAGGTGGGGCTCTCGGGGATCATGCATGGTGAAGGCAAATCTGCTGCACTGCATATGTGATATTCGACCGAGTGAAGGTAAGGTACTGAAGTGCACCTGCGAGACTCCGGTATGCCATAGGGTCTGCCACTGAGTTTCCCTCGGCCTCTAACAGCTTGCCCTGTGTGTCAACTGGAGTGGAGCAGGGCTTGCAGTTAGTCATCCCAGCTCGCTCCAGGATATCAAGAATGTACTGCCGCTGGTGAAGAAGAAGACCGGTGGGACGAGGCTCAACAGTGACCCCAAGGAAGTGGTAAAGCACACCAAGATCCTTCACAGGAAACACCTGCTGAAGAGAGCTGATGATGCGGCTGAGTAGTGACGAACTGGAGGCTGTGAGGACAATGTCATCAACGTAGAGCAGTAGGTAGGCAGTCTCAGCTCCACGGTGATAGATAAACAAAGACGTATCTGACTTGGCCTCCACAAAACCCAGTGTCACCAGGAAGGCAGCAAACCGAGAGTGCCACGCCCGAGGGGCTTGCCTGAGGCCGTAGAGAGACCTGTTGAGCCGACAGACCATGTCAGGACGAGAAGAGTCAACAAACCCCGCCGGCTGGCTGCAGTAAACTGTCTCAGTGAGAGTTCCGTGCAGAAAAGCATTCTTGACGTCCAGCTGATGCACAGGCCAAGAGCGAGCGAGAGCCAGTGAGAGCACTGTGCGGACGGTGGCCGGCTTCACCACTGGGTTGAATGTCTCATCATAGTCGACGCCAGGACGCTGAGTGAAACCCCAGAGAACCCAGCTAGCCTTGTACCTCTCAAGGGTACCATCAGCCCGCCGCTTGTGCGTCTAGATCACTTGCCGGTGACAACATTGGAGCCGGGCAGACGGGGCACCAGATCCCATGTCTGGTTGGCGAGGAGAGCCGCGGACTCCTCTTCCATCGCGCGGCGCCAGTGAGGGTCCGACAAGGCGTCGCGAACGAAAGAGGGTACAGGAGAGACCTGCGTGTCGCCGGGCATCGCCGCAAGAGCCCGGGACCGTAGGGTACCCGTCGCGTGCCACGTCACCATAGGGTGAACATGCCGCGGGTGGCGATGAAGGAGCGGTGGGTGGTACACCGGCGGCACGACACGGGCTGCCGGAGACGGCGGCGGTGGTATAGGCGTCGCCGGCGGAGAAGAGGACACCAGTGGGGGAGGCGTCGCCGGCGGAGAAGAGGCCATCGGTGGTGACAGAGGCGCCGGGTCCGCCCGCGCACGGCGCTGGTAGACAAGCACCGGCTGAGCGAACCGCGCAGGGGGTGCAGGAACCGGCGTCCCTGGCTCCGTGTCAGGCGGAGGAGCAGGGGCCGCATCGGAGGGCCCCGCCGGAGGTGTCGGGGCCGACAGCGAAGCCGGCGAGGGCAGCGCTGAAGGAGCCGGGGACGGCTGAGGCCGCGGCAAAACCGGCGCCTGCTGTCGCTGGTAGACGTGGCCGAAGCGCCCGGGAGGTCCCTCCGCCGGGCTGGGGTCGTCCAGGCCCGACGGTGAGCCAGTGGAAGCCGGCGGAGACGAAACTGGCACACTAGGAGGGCGTGCCGGAGTCGTACCTGCAGGGTACAGAGGAAACGGTGGCTGAACCACCGGGTCAGTGGGAAAAAAGGAGACCACCTCAGGGTCAGGAGAAGTAGGGGAAGTGGGGTTGGTGGCGAAAGGGAACACCGACTCATCAAACACGACGTGGCGAGAGATGATGACCCGGCGAGAGGAGAGGTCAAAGCAGCGGTACCCCTTATGATCAGGGGAGTACCCAAGAAAGACACAAAGGGTGGAACGGGGCGCGAGCTTGTGGGGAGAAGTGGAGGAGATGTTTGGGTAACACGCGCACCCAAAGACACGAAGGTGATCGTACTGAGGAGGGGTACCGAAGAGAGCGTGGTGAGGGGTAGGGGCAGGGGAAGCAGTCGAGGGCAGGCGGTTGAGAAGATAGGTGGCAGTGTGGAGGCTCTCAGCCCAGAAGCGAGCAGGAAGAGAGGCTTGGAAGAGAAGGGTGCGCATGACATCGGTCGTGGTGCGAATCATACGCTCAGCCTTTCCGTTCTGAGCAGAGGTGTAGGGGCAAGACATGCGCAACTGAACGCCACGAGAGAGGAAGAAAGAACGAGAGGTGACGTTGTCGAACTCACGCCCTTTGTCACATTGGACAGCCTTGATGGTGAGGCCGAACTGAGTGGACACCCAAGCAAAGAAGTGGAGGAGGGTGGGAAATGCATCAGACTTGAGGCGTAAAGGAAAGGTCCAAGAGTAACGAGAAAAATCATCGACCACCACGAGATAGTACTTATAGCCGGATAGGCTTAGTACAGGGGAGGTCCACAGGTCAGAATGGACAAGAGCAAAGATATGAGCCGCATGGGAGGAGGAAGTAGGAAAAGGAAGTCTCACATGGCGGCCCAACTGGCACGCATGGCACAAATGCTCATCAGGAGCGCGAGCGCACGGCACATCAGAGGTGCGACTGAGCCGTGCCAAAGCATCACGGCCGGAATGGCCAAGACGATGGTGCCAAGTCGTGGAAGAAGTGGAGGTGGTGAAAGCAGCGGACGAAGAAGAAGGCGAAGAGGAAGCAGCGGAAGAAGGAAATTGAAGGGTGTAAAATGGTCCCGCGCTTTCACACCGAAAAAGAGAGCGCCGGGAGGCCAGACGGGTCAAACTCAACCAAACAAGAGTTGTCGGTGGTGAAGCGGCGAATAGAGAGGAGGTTGTGAACCATGTCGGGAGCAACAAGAACATCAGAGAGGTGGAAAGGTCCATGTGAATGCGTAGTACCCACAGAGGAAACAGGAATGGAAGCGCCATTGGCGACAATGATAGAGGAGGGATAGAAAGGGTGGGGAGGGTGAACAGAGGAGAGGAGACTCGCATCCGGCGTGGTGTGGTATGAGGCACCCGAATCCGCGATCCAGGACGAGCGGACCGACGGTGGCAGACCCAGGGTGCTGAAAGAGCGGGCCAGAGCCGTCGGATCCCAACTGACAGGCCCTGGCGACGACCCGGGAGGTAGAGCCCGCGGCGTCCCGAGTGGCGGAGCAACCCTGGGTGGTTGAATCCACGGTGTGGTCGGGACGGCACCGGCGAACATGGCTGCCGGAGTACGAGGATCGCCAACGGCACCCTGGAAGGGCCACATGGAGATGCGCCCTGACCATGGGTTGCTGATGGATGGCCAGGGTGCACCCCGCGGAGGTTCCGGCGTCTGATTGCTCCCATAACCATGTCCCCGTCTGTGGCGACGGCGGCCACCACGGCCCCCCCACCTCCGGGGCGCGCCGCATTGGGTGGCTGCGCGGGTGCAGCGGCCTGCTGTGCCATGGCTGCGACGGCGACCTGCTGGTGGAGCGGCAGCGCGGCTGCAACGGCCTGCGGCGCCATGACAGCGGAGGGCGCGCCCAAGAAGGCCAGCTTCTGCTCCTGCTGCTGCCAAGAAGAAGGCAACAGCGTCGCCCAAGAAGAAGGCGGCGACCCCAAAGAAGTCCGCTGCTGCTGCTACTCCGGCCAGGTGGGGGCGCCGAAGGTGGGCCAGGCGGCGCCCTCTGCACCCGCAGCCAGGGCAGGGGCCACACCAGCAGCAGCGGCTGGTTGCCCGTCGGCGACGGCGCCCGCGTTATCCACAGCCGAAATCCGCCAGCCGGCGTGGGGCACAGGGGCGGCGGCGGACAGGAAGTGGGGCCGCGGCAAGGCCGGCGAGGCCGGCCCCCACGGCCCGGGCGGAGCGGCCGGCGCGGACGGCACCCACGGCGCGGGCGGAGCGGCGGGCGGAACTTCCGCCGCTGCGTCCTTTGCGGCGGCGGCCGAAGTAGGGGCGGGCGGCGGCGGCCGAAGTAGGGGCGGGCGGCGGCGGCGGCCCAGTGCCGGCAGCGGCTCGGGCAGGGGCGGCGTTTGGGGCGGGTCGAGCCGCGCCCGCGCCTGGCTCGTGGCCGGCCGGGTCCGCGCCCGCGCCTGGCTCGCAGCCGGCCGGGTCCGTGCCCGTGCCTGGCTCGCGGCCGGCCGGGTCCGCGCCCACCCCTGGCTCGCGACCGGCGGGGTCACGCCCGTGCGCTGCTGGGAAGGGCGCGCCGGCAGTGGCGCCAGCCATGGGCGGCGGCGGCTGGGAGAGGGGAGGAGGGAGGGGAGGAGAGCGAGAGAAACCCTAGCTCGATACCATGCTAGAATGAGTGATTGGATTAATTTTGGCTAACCCTAGAAGGTAGTGATATAGAGTCATACATGGGCCTCATGGGCCTAACACTCAATACTCTAACAGGAAAATTTGCAAATTTGTATGAGGTTCCACTTGTAAAGGAAGCTCAATATAAAGAAACACATCAGCATTATATATTTGTAAGATATTATGTGATCCGATTACTACTCTTATTGACATTGGGGAAGCAAAGCATGCCCTGCTTTGTATTCTTTTCAAGAAGCTGTGACCATCTCATGGTTGTCGTGGAGGGCAAAGCATGTCCTGATTTCTGTTCTTTTGAAAAAAATGTGACCATCTCATTGTTGCTCCAGAGGGAAAACTATCACTACAAGGGCTGAATAAACATAAATGAAGCAGCAATGGTAACTACTAACTAGCAGAGGACAAGAATGATACCCTGCAATGCATATTCCAAATCGTAACCCACCCACAGCATTAGAGGTATATAAATATAACTTCAAATTCAAATTTTGGTAACATTAAGCCTACTACTAGTACAATATAAATAAAACTAGTACGTCCATATGCATCTGAATCAACAGATACATGAATATGCAGATCTTTTGCATAGTACTGCAACTAACCTGAATGAATGGATAGTCCTGCAAATACTCCTTGGTGTAGTTAGTAGAAGCAGGAAAATATGGACCACAGAATAGCACCCGAGTAAGAGTGTCATGGCCATTCCTGTCGCTTGAATCACCCATTTTTGAATGCTGACCTGTAATGATGAGCTATCTAGTCAAAATAAAAGAATATATATTGTGTAGAATCACAGGTACCATTTCTCTCGAAGGGAAAAGATATCCATCCATCAATTGGTCCTCCCAAAATAACTAATTGCATCCTGGCAATTTAACAGAAACAGAATAGTCCTTGTATAAAAACAAATGGACTGGTGTATATTAGAGCCGAAACTCCAGAAAGCAGTAATCATATTGTACTGACTTTTGCCAGGTAAACAGTCATCTGATCCAGAGTAGTTGTTCCTTAGCTAACATGGGCACATGACCATTTTGGCCTATGCTTTATATTGGTACAGGAAGGCTCAACTCATGAATGAACGAACTAAAATCATGTCAGACAAAAATTAATAAAGGAGATGAAAGGGACAAATCCGGAGCCACTACAGGAGTGAAAGAATTAAGAAACATGTTTAATGGCACCAACATAGATTGGTTGAGCAACTAATACGCCCATTTTCCTTCCCCTGCATCTCACAGGTTCAATTGTTACTTGGTGTGCTCTGCATCAGTTACTAGGACAAGAACAGAAACTAATCTGAACCTGCTGACAGTAACAGCAATATAAACTCTGTCAACAGGAACGTGAAAGTCAACCTCAGTGTATATCTATTCATTAGTTATGGCATTTCAGTTTCATCGTCACAGTACCCAGTCCGATACGATTTCATCGGCCACGTAACGATTCATCCCAAAAGAAAGAAGAAGGGGGAAAAGAAAACACCATCCGAGAACCAACACAGCCCGGCCCAAACAGGCAACGCAATCTGGTTCTTGCAACTGCATCCAAAGGGGTGTGAAATCAGGGCGCGTCCCTGCCCCTGCAGGACAGCGGCAGGGCCCAAGGATGGGAAGTGCAATCGCCAGCGTCAGAGGAAGAGGGGAAGGAAGGTGGGGGGACGTACCTTGGGGGGAGGAGGAAGATGGAGAGTAGAGCCGCCGGTGGTGTGCGGCGGCGTGACGGGGCAGGAGCAGGAGCAAGGAGGTGGAGTGGCGGCCGAGTCTGCCAAGTAATCTTGCTCGAGTTCCGGCCATATAGGAAAGGGACAGGAAACAGACTTCAGGAGAGCGACTCACTCGTCACTCCCCCAGCCGGCTTGGCGTGCGGGGCGCGTGGGGTTGGTGAATGGTGGCGTCAGCTCGCAACGTGCCGGTGCCGGCGGCGGAATCCTTGCGTTTCCCACTTGCCAGCTCCCTAAGTCGTCAAATATATATTTTGTTATATTTTTTAAAAAAAGTTCAAAAGTTTTGACGTAATTTCTATCAGACGAACTAAGAAAAACAAGGCAAGTGCTCCGCCTAGTTTTTTAAATGAAAACTAGACAAAAACCATACAACTGAGGAGATCCCCGTTCATCCTACGCAACTCAACTCACGTCGTCACTTATAGCTGGTCGACATCCACTCAACTCTCGGTCATAAGGAGACCCTACTAAACAAACCGAAACAACTACCGGTTTGATTGGGACATCAACGCGGCACATCCACTCCATGGAAATCCGAAAACAAAAACAACCTACTCCTACTCCACCACTAGCACAACCCACACGACACAACAACGGAAACGATGAACCAGGCTCATCCTCGAGACATCCCGACCAAGTCCAAATCCACAACGACGCCTTCAAGAAGGTTACGACGTCCAAGCGTCGTCGTCGCTCGTCCGAGCAGGACTGGGTTTTCACCCATGGAGAGTACAGGGGATGCGAAGCCCTCAACAGGGAGAACGGCACCCCGCAGATGTCGTCGTCGCCAGGCTTTTGCCCAAAGTACCCACAACACGAACGCCGGTTAAGATGTCGGGTCCCCGCCAAACACCAGAGTCGTCGTTGCCAAACCTGCAGAAGCCCCACCGGAAAAGGTCGACGCGCCGGCAACGCAAGTAGCTGCAAAGCTGCTTCCGCACCCCGCCAATCAGACGACATGCGAAGACCGGCCTCCCGCCACCGTGCACGTCCACCAGCCGCACCACCCACTACCGCGCCCGTCCACCGAAGCCGTCGTCGACCTGCCCTGAGGGTCCTGATTTGGAGCAAGGCCCCGGACCAGCGCCCCCATTGACACCAAGGCCTCTGTCCTCACAATGACTGCCCCGTGACGACAGTCAAGGCCATGGGGGGAGGGACGATAGAGACGAGGACCACCCCCCAACGCCAACATGCACCCCATCCATTGCCACAGGTGGCCACCATGAAGAAAGAAAGAGAGGGCAAGCAGTGGGGGGACCCCGCCGCTGCCCCCTACGTCCGCACGGGCACCAGAGCAGCTACAATCGGGCCCTGCACCACCGACAGCACCACCATGGCGCCGCGGGGATGCCAATGCCATAGCCGACCATGCCACCAAGGTGTAACATCCCCAAAAATACCAACTATCAAAATTTTTTCTAAAGTATACCAATATATGGTGAGTGTCATGTAGAAAAATATCCCATAGTTGCACAAGTAGCACCTAATGTTAGATGGAACATTTGCATTTTAATTACAAGAGTGTGATTTGCCTCTTATTTGATTTTATGTAATGCCTACTAAAATCAAATAACCTTTTATCACATGTGTATAATTGCGTATACTAACCATGGACATGAACCCCACACCACCATGAGATTCTATGGGACCCATCAAGCCCTTGTGCCATGACACTAACTCTTTAGCACCAACCCTTTTGCTAACTAATCATGGCATGGTTTAGTGTTTGGGAAAAAGAAATAGAAAATGGAAAAGGCCGAAGCAGCCCAGCTGACAACCACCAGGCCGTCCTGCCCCCGCGGCCCAACTCGGCCTCGCTCACGTTGCTGCCTCCGTGGCCCAGTAGGCCAGCGAGTAGCTCGGCCAGCCGCCCGCCAGGCCGCCCGCGCGTGCCCCGTGGCCCACCAAGCGGCCCACTCCGCCATCGCGCCCGCCTGCTCCCTGCACGGCCACCCCAGTAGGCCAGCCGGCCCAACATGAGCCTGCCAGTGCCGCGCGCCCGCTCACTCTCACTGCCCAGCGGGCCCTGTCTGTCAGCTCCTACCTCTTCCCACAAATGGCTGCCCGACATCCCGTCCGCCATTCCAGAAGTGGAACGACGAAGCTCCGCCGTCCGCCTGCGCACGGCCGCGCTCCCCACCATTCGTCGTCTTGCCGCACCAGGGAAACACTTACCCTAAACGGTGTGCGCCCCTGATCGCCCGATGGGCATCTCCCGTCCCCACCATCGTTGGGTGACTGCCATGGCTATATAAGCCGAGCTCGGCACGCTAGGGTTTCCCCATGCCCAGCCGTCCTTGCTGACCATCCTACTCGCACCCGTCTACGTTAGAGGAGTTGGAGGGGGAGGGAAAGAAGAAGGCGGGGAGGAGCTGGACCAGAGCAGAGCGCCACCACCGCCGTCCGCGTCCGCGCGCTGGGGAAGGCCGACGGACCCGCTCGACCCCGACTTGCCTCCCCGACGCTGCGGCTCTTCTACCTCCCCACCAAGCTGCTACCTCATCATTGAGCCTCGCCACGCGACCATGTCAACCGCTGCCAGGAAAGCTCGGTGAGCTCCACTTCCATGGCCACCGGCCAGAGCACCCTCACGTTCCCACAGCTACACCTATCTTTTCGTGTCGTTAACTTCCCCATCATGGGCGTTGTAGCCTAGAACGCTTATTTGGCAACATCTTGGGAGCGTGGCTCGACCACAGTGAGGCCATGCCACTTTGTGGGCCTTGGTTGCCATGGCTTCGGTCGCCAGAGTGCCGTCGTGACCTCCGCGGTTCTGTGTGCCTCGTCGTGCCCCATAACCACGCTTGTAGTCACCTGGAGCTCCCAGCTGCTCTGTACGGGTAGGAGGAGGAGAAGATGGAGGTCAATTTGGGGCCACGCCGGAGTTTTGCCACCGCCGACGCCATTCACCGCCGCCGGGTCACCGCTGCCGTCCGCCTCGCTAGAAACACCACGACCAAATTAATGCGGTCTGCCACCTTCGCCTTGACCTCGTGGATCCGCTGCGCGAGTCAAAGCTGCCTCTCCACCGCTGTTGTGCCCCGCCGCCGCGTCCTTGCCGTCCGCCGCCACCGACATGCGCGTGCCGATGAAACTATGCCCTGTGAGACCGCTCGGACCGCGCTGCTACGTCGCACTACATGCGCCTTGGCCTCGCGAACCCAAAGCACTAGTCAAAGTTGCTCTACGCGCATTGCTGCGCCCCGCAGCTGTGCCCCGCCGCCAGCCGCCGCCAAAGCGCGCATGTCGGCGAGCCCAGCCCTACGAGCACCACCGCGACCCCACCAGCAGCTTCGCCCAGCCTGTGCACAGCCTCCGCCACCGCCTTAGCCCACCGGCCGCTCGAAGCCGCAGTGCCGCCCGCCGCCGGTGAGGGCCGGCCGTGCCTGGCCGCGCGCACGAGGGGGAGGGGAAGGGAAAATTTCCCTTGTACCCGTGTGGACCGAGTCCACAGGCCCACGTGGCCACGCTGGACCAATCAGCTGGGTCCACCTAGCCCCACAGCCTTGGGTCCACCATGGACCAAGTCCGTGGACCAGAAAGCCGTAGACCGAGCCCAGTTGAGCCCAGTTTGCCACGTGGCCTGACCCGATACTTGACACGTGTCAGGGCTAGGCCGGCCCAACCGGCCCAGATCTGGCCCTACCTAGGCCCATCCAGGCCCAGTCTAGGCCCAGTCTGTGTTGACCGTTGACCATGGGACCCACATGTCAGCCACTGACCTGGTCCACGCGTCAGTGCTGACGTCAGCATGACGTCATCCCCTACGACCCCGCTGATGATCGCCGCGCCACGTGTTAGCCTCGAGTTGTGCCACGTGTCGGCCTTTGGTTAACCCAATCCTTTTTCTTTTTCAAAAAATGATTTAAACTTCAGAAATTCATAACTTATTCATACGGACTCCAAAAATTATGAACCAAGTGTCCAAATTTTCATAAAAATGAGCTCTACGTCATAGGCTTATGTATGATTGCATTTGGAGTTATTGGATTTCATTTGGTTCTTTGTGTTAATCTATAGGGGTCGCTCCCGCGACCATTATGTCTCGATTTCAGATCCTAAGAAGGAGTTGCCCGAAAAGGAGGATTAGGAGAACGCCAAGGACTTGAAGGAGGACTTGAGTGATAGCTATTTAGGTGCCACACCCCACCCAACCTCGTAGAATCCTATTACGCATGGCATAATTTCTAGTTCCTAGTGCTTATTTATGAATATCACCTGATGATAGGTTGCATGGTAGAATTACTTGATGAGCCTTTACCTTGTCGCAACCTTACCCCTGCACACCCACTGATAGGCTAGACGCATGCTTATCTACATATGATGCTTTACTTCTACTATGCTTATATCTGTGATGTGATGCGTGGTGGAGAGTATGGTAAAGTATATGGTTAAGGCATGTGGTGCCACTTTACTCGGGGAGAGTGTTGCATGTGTCTTGCGTGTGTGGTGAGGGTTTGAGTCGATCGGGCAGGATTCTACGACGAGCCGGGGGGTGTGTTCTGGGCATCCCTATGTAAGGTATCTGTGGCGGATACATTGAGAGGTAAAGTGATCCCGGGGGTGAGAACCTTCGTGGAGCGACGCCCCGGGTAGGAGGTGCTGTTGTAGCATAGACTGTTGTAGTCCCTATGAGAAGATAATCCTGTTTGATCCCCCTAGGACCTGATATCTCTTAAGAACCGGAACCTTGGGACCTATGTGCTCACAATCGCTCTTGTATGGGTGGGAGACGGATGTCTGACTAGCTAGGACGGTGCCACTACTACTAGGTTGATAGCAGATAGTGTCGGGAGGTACGGGCATTGGGACCCACACCCTCCTTAGACAACATAGTGACCTCGGGGGCCCGGTACTATGTCTCACAGTCTCAGTGTGCTGGTGGTACCTATCCGGGATGTCCCAGTAGTGAGTGGTAGGGTGGCATCGCACCGGTTAGAAAGTAGCCGGAATCAGCCTAGGCGGTGTGCACCGCCGAGGATGGTGATCTTGTGGTTACGGGAGTACACGCTTTGTAGAGTTAATGAATCTAATATATAGTCCACGAGCCACTGGTATGGCTTTTTCCTAAGACTCACGCTTCTCGGGAGTAGTGAGATGAGTCCTTCTATTCTCCCCCTGGTGTTACCCTTCCGGCTGTGAGCCGCTGGGACAGGCTCCGAGAGGGAGTTGGACCTGTCGACTGAGTGCGAGAGTGTGAGATGTGTGTGATGGTGTTGGGATGGGAAAGATGTGTGGATGAGATGGGTTAAAACTTGATGAATTATATTATATTATATTGGTCACTGCTTGCACAGGAAACCACAGCCATATGTTAGGCCTGTTTGATTATATCCTTTGCATCCCACCAAATACCACATAGCAAAAGCAAAGCATAGGGTGGGAGATGTAGCTAGTACAAAACGTACTAAAAATTTGGATCCAGGTTCGGATGATGGTTTGCCGACGCCCCTGAAGGACGAAAAGATTAGATGGTCTTGTGCCTACGCTCAAGATGGTGAAAGACGATGCTTTCGCAATATCCCTCTATTTCCGCCGCTGTTCTGGATGTAGATACTCTGATGATTCGCCATGTTGCGATGTAATAAATTATGTAAACCCCTCTATTGTATTCTTTTAATCAACGTATGGCTTTGTAATCAACTGATATCAGATAGGTTGATGCTTGGACCTCCTGGGCTATCATTATATCCTTCATTCTGTGTATTTTCCCTTCATGGAAAATTGAGGATGTTTCAGTTGGCATCAGAGCCATGCTTGACCATAGGATGAGACCCATAGGATTGGCCGATAGAATAGGAAATCCTAAACCACTTTCGGTTATATACCGACCTTGCATAACGCTTTTATGCTTGGCTCATCTCCTCTCTTACTCACCCTCTAACTTCTTTCCCGGCTTTGTATGCAGATGGAAAGCTTTGTGGAGATCCCCTTCTATGAGAAGTACCAGCAAGACTACAACAACGTCCTGTGTGAGATGCTCCAGCACCTTGGTGTCCCCAAGTCAAACTGTCACTGGATTTGCCACCGCAAGATAGGACCCAATGGACCAGAAGATTGCTTCGTCGTGTCGATCAAGATCATTGAGTGCAATGAGGTACCTGCACTAAAGCCCTTCGTCATCCGTGAGATGGACAGGACCATGACCAACGCCGCACATCTTGCTGCACGCGCCGCCCTCCGGATCGTGATGAGAGACGCCTATGAACTCCTCAAGACAGGACCATTCCGCCTGCTACCCCAGGCCCTTGACCTCTCCAGAGGTGACATAGATCATTGGGCCGAGACTGAGAGCATCTGGGGTAGAGAGCATGATCGCACACTTAGAATCACAGGGGAACACATGGCTGCCCAGGACAAGCTCATCCTAGTGCTGGAAGGGGATAGGCGCTACTACAAGCATTAGGTCACAGAGTTGAAAGCAAAGGTGAAGGCCCAAGAGGAAGAGCTGGCCAAGCTAAAGAAGTGGAGCTAGTCCAACACGGCACACATTGCTAGGTACATGAAAGGTTGTGTGTATCTATGTGATGTCGTGAAAGTGACACTAGAGAAGTGGAAGCAGTCTGATGCCCGTCGTATCCAGCAGTATGAGCAGGTACAAATGCAGCTGCCTGCCCACTGTTGCAAGGTGCCCCTCGCCGAGAAGTTCAAGGTAGGGTCCACCAGCCACAACATGGATGCCTGTCCCGTGCCCGAGTCAGAACCTACTCTAGAGTGGGAAGAAGCCCACAAGTATGTGCAGAGGATGCTTAAGACTGACGCACAGCTCCAGGAGATGGCTGCCAGTACCTTCCCCCTCGTGCCACCAGGTTCAACTCCCAAACAGTCATCCATAGCTGACGCAGAGTAACCCAGCTAAAGACAGCCCCGCAATGGCTAAGAAGACATGACTCACTTCCAAAGTAGAGTAGATTGTCCCCTTTTGAAGCCTACCTGTGCGTAGTGTGGAAATTCTCGCGAGTCTTCTAGTGTAGCTACTAAAGACATCGCCTTGTAACAAACTTGATGTAATGGATGTTCGAATCTTATCGCGTTTTATGGATTTTCATCGCTTCATTAAATGAGTGCTGGATAGATAAAGATGTTTTAAATTAATTAAATCAGTTAAATTACTTAGCTAAGTTGATAATAACTCATATCACCTGCACCTGTTCCTAAGTCTAGTGATCTTGAAACAGGATGTCTGCCCCCCGTTCAGCACATATGAGCCACCACGCACCACTCCCAGGGCCCGCCATGGACTAGGGAAGTGGTGGTAGTCACAGCAACATGGAACATAGGACCCCCATTGGATTTGACCCAGAGAAGGAAGAACATCAGATCGTCACTCCGCCACCCGTTAGGACCCATGTGGAGGAGAGTTCTCCACCACCCTCGCCGCCTTTGGCTAAGGAGTTGGTTCAGCAAACTCGCCCCTTGGAAGCCTTGACTGAAGAATTCCAGCCGAAATTGGCTAGTGCACTCATGTTGGAGCTCCCTACCTTTGACGGCTCCAACGGTGACCCTATCATCACCATGGAATGGTGATATGACATGACAGAGTGGCTAAAATCAACCGTCTACACCAAGGAGGATCAGGCATAGATCATAGCCCACCACTTCAGGGGTAACACCCAGGCATGGTGGAATGGATTTAGCATGTCTCATCGAGACCCCTCCAACATCTCGTGGGATGAGTTCATTAAGGCCTTTTACGAGCGCCATGTGACAATGGAAGCAGAAGAGACTTTGGCAGAAGAGTTTCATAGCAACAAACAGGGAACAGGCACAATTCATGAGTATGCTACTCGTGTCTTTCACCTAATGAGGTATGTGCACCCAGAGAGTGTGGCCACCGAAAAGGATAAGGTGTATTACTTCACTCGGGGGCTGGAAGATCCCCATAGCCTCGCTATCACGAAGAAGGACATGCCACACCCTTGAAGAAGCCATCAACAAGGCACTAAGGTCAAAAAGGACCCACCAGAAGACAGACACGCTCGTCCCTGTGAAGTGACGCCTTGAGGAACCATATCAGCAACCGGTCCAGCAACGACCGCATATGCAAGATCTCCCTACGAGCAGCTCCTTCCAGAGCCGCCCCCTTCAGCATTCCAACACATGGGAGATTACTGCAAGCACTCCTACAATGATGGTGCCCTTCTTCTAGTATGGACGTGGCCATCCTAGTCACAAACTCTAGGCCTGTCCAAGAGAGAGAGCGACCACACCCACACCCACAGATGGCATTCCTCTCGTTTGCTTTGTATGCGGACAACCAGGCCACAGAGTTATCGATTGTGCCATAGTTGACATTGGATCACCAACTATGATTCCTATCAAGGGGATCCGGGGTTCAGCAAAGAAGGTTTGCAATGATGCACGAGCTGCCTGCTGGTAACTTACGCATAGTTCGGCTAAAGACGTCCCCGACAACAAGGATCAGGGTGCAAGGAGCACCACAACCCTCGACGGAGTAACCTATTTCGGATGTTTCCAAAAGGGTCATAAGGCTGCATTTTTGCCCTACTCTGAGTACTATGAACCATAGTGCATCAAGAGCCGCCCGTTGGCATCTCGCCAAGCAAGCTGCTAAGGACACCCCCGACATAGAACAAGGTATGTGCATGTAAAGGGAGTTAATGCTGCAATGATGTTCTAAATCTGGTTTTGCATCCTTTTACACACTTATTACCAAGTCGGTAGGAAGTATAAACCTGCACACTAACATATGAGGTTTCCCTCAGTTCTAGATCTTTTATGTCTCCACCCCTAGAGACGTACATTATAAGGATCGCTACCTGGGGATACCCTAGTAGATAAGCTCGCCTTGCTACCCTAGGATGCATGAGCAATGCTTTATTGTTCGAAAAAGATCTTCACAAGCAAACATAGGAATCAATGCAAGCCTAGTTAGATGAATGCAACCTTCTACACAAAAGGGGAAACAAGGGAACAAGATGGCGTGCAATCAAGAACAAGTACACTTGCCAATGATAGAGAACTGCTAGATCGGCTGCACAATGCTAAATACTTCACCAAGTTTGACCTTAGATCAGGCTACCTTTAGATGAAGGAACGAAGAAGACATACCAGAGGAAAACTCATGTCACCCCATGTAAGCAGCATCTAAGGAAATTATTAGAGAAGATACAGAAGCATCAGCTCTACGCTAAGTTCAGAAAGTATAAGTCTGGCTGGAATAGGTCAATTCTCCTAGACCATGTGCTCAACGCTATCAGAATAAGCTGTTGACCTGCTCAATACAAAGACAATGGAGGAGTGAGAGCAACCACAGAATGCAACCGATGCGTGAGGTTTCTTGGAATTGGCCGGATAGCACCACCGACTCTTTGAGAGCTTCTCTAGATAGCTCACCCTAGGATCAACCTTCCAAAGAAGACCAAGGAGTTTGAACGGACACCCCAGTGCAAGCAGAGTTTCCAGACCCTGAAAGAGAAGCTCACCACGATGCCTGTTCTTACCTTGCCCAATAACCCTAGGACCTTGTGGTCTATTGCGATGCATCTTGCCACGGGTTTGATTGTATTCTGAGGAAAAATGGGAAAATCATTGCCTATGCTACCCATCAGCTTAAGGAGCACGAACAATGTTATCCTACCCATGATCTCAAAATTGCAGCTGTGATCCATGCATTGAAGATTTGGAGGCACTACCTGATTGGGAACAAGTGTGAGATCTACACCGATCACAAGAGCCTGAAGTACTTATTCACCCTGGAAGATTTGAACATGAGGCAACGTCATTGACTAGATATGATTATTGGCTACAATGTGGGGATCCCTTACCACCAAAACAGGCTAAACAAGTCACTAAGGCTCCTAGCCGCAAGAGCCAATGTCATGCCTTGATCACCATAGCTTTGCCCAAGGAGTGGCAAGAGGACATTGGCGAGTTACAGCCGGAGGTGATACCCCATGGTCAGTTGAATGAGCTTCATGTACACTGTACCCCCCATGGATAGGATCTGTGAAGCCCAGCACCATTGCCCAGAGAATTGGGAGGTACGCGAGCTCCTAACGCAGAGCAAGAGCTCAAGAGCCAGTAAGGACGAACAAAGCATTCTTGGGTACAAGAACTGTATCTGTGAGTCTTTCTGACTTCACCACGCGCAATAAGACCCTATCAGAAGGGCATGAGCTCAATTCTCGCATTTACCCTGAGAGCACCAGGGAGAATGTGATTCCAAGAAAGGAATCGTGGTGGAAGGGTATGAAGGCAGATGACGCAGGACATGCCACTGGGAGTGGCATATGCAAACGCGTCAAACTGAGCGCAAGAGACCCGTAGGGCTGCCAAGCCACCTGGGGTGTCTAAATGGAATCATGATGGCATGCCTAGGGACATCATCGTAGGTGAGCCTCAAACACTGAAGGATGTGCTATGCAAGCGATAATCGATCGCCTGACCCAAGGTAGCTCACTCCTTAGCAGTTAAGAGTGACACCAGAGATGGACCGCTAGCATATCTGTTTAATAGGAACGTTCTCAAGCTACATGGAGCCCTTGAAGCATAATATCAGATCATGGACCTTAGTGTGCATCCAAGTTTTGGAAAAGCCTCAGATGATGCTATAGGGACTCAACTGGACTACCGCATCGTTTATTGCCTTCAGATCATTGGTTAGATCGAGAGGGTGAATTAGACCCTTAAGGACATGCTTTAGGCATGTGATCTCTGATATGGACAAATTGGATAAGAGTTGGTCCATGCTGGGTTCCCCTTCAACAATCGATACTGAGCAAGTCTTCAGACATCGTCGTCTGAGGCTAAGGAAGGAAGTTAGTGCAGACCCCACCCCTGGTGTGGGGATAGAAGAAGGAAAAAGATCAACATCCTTGGACCTGCCACCATCAATAAGGCTAAAGAAGGAATCATCCAAGTATGAAAGGACCCAAGGCCTTCTCGGGAACCATGCCTGCCTTAAGATCTTTCTCGTCTCGAGTAACTCTCCGCTTCCATGCAAGGAGAAAGCTAGCACAGGGTACGTGGGACCATACCACATCTGTACAAGGATTGACAAGCTTGCCTACAGGATAGAATTGCCGGGCAACTCACAGGAGTATGCTCGTGCTCCATATGTCACAGTAGTGCAAGTGTTTGGAGTTACTGGGACAACCGATATCCACCGATGAACTAAAGATACAGGATGCCTTGGTATACTGAGAGCACCTCGCTCGCATCTTGGACACAACCACCAAAGTGAAAGAGGGACCAGCCTCCTACCAATGTGCAAAGTTTAGTGAAGCGACCACACAGAAAGAGAGGCAACCTAGGAAAAGGAGTCAGTACAAAAGAAAGTCTTACCCCTACCAGTCAGAAGAGCAAGATACACCTTTAATCTCGGGGACGAGATTCTCATAAGGGGGTAGGACTGTAACATCCCCAAAAATACCAACTATCAAAATTTTTTCTAAAGCATACCAATGTATGGTGAGTGTCATGTAGGAAAACATCCCATAGTTGCATAAGTAGCACCTAATGTTAGATAGAACATTTGCATTTTAATTACAAGAGTGTGATTTGCCTCTTATTTGATTTTATGTAATGCCTACTAAAATCAAATAACCTTTTATCACATGTGTATAAATGCTTATACTAACCATGGACATGAACCCCACACCACCATGAGATTCTATGGGACCCATCAAGCCCTTGTGCCATGACACTAACTCTTTAGCACCAACCCTTTTGCTAACTAATCATGGCATGGTTTAGTGTTTGGGAAAAAGAAATAGAAAATGAAAAAGGCAAAAGCAGCCCAGCTGACAACCACCAGGTCGGCCTGCCCCCACGGCCCAACTCGGCCTTGCTCGCGCTACTGCCTCCACGGCCCAGCAGGCCAGCGAGCAGCTCGGCCAGCTGCCCGCCAGGCCGCCCGCGCGTGCCCCGCAGCCCACCAAGCGGCCCACTCCGCTGCCGCGCCCGCCAGCTCCCCGCACGGCCGGCCTAGTAGGCCAGCCGGCCCAACATGGGCCTGCCAGTGCGGCACGCCCGCTCGCTCTCACTGCCTATTGGGCCCCATCCGTCAGCTCCTACCTCTTCCCACAAATGGCTGCCCGACGTCCCGTCCGCCATTCCAGAAGTGGAACGGCGAAGCTCCATCGTCGGCCGGCGCACGGCCGCGCTTCCCACTGTTTGTCGTCTCGCCGCACCCGGGAAACCCTAACCCTAAATGGTGTGCGCCCCTGACCGCCCGATGGGCATCTCCTGTCCCCACAGTCCATGGCCGGCCCCCATGGCTATATAAGCCGAGCTTGGCACGCTAGGGTTTCCCCATGCCCAGCCGCCCTTGCTGACCATCCTACTCGCACCTGTCTATGTTAGAGGAGTTGGAGGGGGAGGGAAAGAAGAAGGCAGGGAGGAGCTGGACCAGAGCAGAGCGCCACCACCGCCATCCGCGTCCACACACCGGGGAAGCCCGGTGGACCCGCTCGACCCTGACTTGCCTCCCCGACGCTGCGGCTCTTCTACCTCCCCACCAAGCCGCTACCTCGTCACCAAGCCTCGCCACATGACTGTGTCGACTGCCACTAGGAAAGCTCGGTGAGCTCCACTTCCATGGCCATCGGCCAGAGCACCCTCGCGTTCCCATAGCTACACCTATCTTTTCATGTCATTAACTTCCCCATCATGGGCGCCGTAGCCTAGAACGCTTATTTGGCAACATCTCAGGAGCGTGGCTCGACCACAGTGAGGCCATGCCACTTTGCAGGCCTTGGTTGCCATGGCTTCGGTCGCAGAGCGCCGTCGTGACCTTCACAGTCGCGCACGCCTTGTCGTGCCCTGTAACCGCGCTCGTAGTCGCCTGGAGCTCCCAGTTGCTCCGCATGGGTAGGAGGAGGTGAAGATGGAGGTCAATTTGGGGCCACGCTGGAGTTTTGCCACCGCCGACGCCATTCGCCGCCGCTGGGTCGCCGCTGTCGTCTGCCTCGCTAGGGATACCACGGCCAAATTAATGTGGTCTGCCACCTTCGCCTTGACCTCGTGGATCTGCTGCGCGAGTCAAAGCTGCCTCTCCGTCGCTGCTGCACCCCGCCGCCGCGTCCTTGTCGTTCGCCGCCACCACCATGCGCGCGCCGATGAGACCGTGCCTCGTGAGACCGCTCGAACCGCGCCGCTGTGTCGCACCGCATCCGCCTTGGCCTCGTGAACCCGAAGCGCTAGTCAAAGTTGCTCCGCGCGTGTTGCTACGCCCCGCAGCTGTGCCCCGCCGTCCGCCGCCGCTGAAGTGTGCATGCCGGCGAGCCTAGCCCTTTGAGCGCCACCGCGACCCCACCAGCAGCTTCGCCCTGCCTGTGCACAGCCTCAGCCACCGCCTTAGCCCACCAGCCGCTTGAAGCCGCAGCGTCGCCCGCCGCTGGCGAGGGCCGGCCGTGCCTGGCCGCACACACGTGATAGAGGGGAAGGGGAAAGTTTCCCCTGTACCCATGTGGACCGAGTCCACCAGGCCCACGTGGCCACGCTGGACCAACCAGCTAGGTCCACCTAGCCCCACAGCCTTGGGTCCACCATGGACGTGGACCAAAAAGCCGTAGACCGAGCCCAGTTGAGCCCAGTTTGCCACGTGGCCTGACCCGATACTCAACTGGCCTAGATTCGGCCCTACCTAGGCCCATCCAGGCCCAGTCCATGTTGATCGTTGACTGGTCAACATTGACCATTGACCATGGGACCCACATGTCAGCCACTGACCTGGTCCACCTATCAGTGCTGACTCATCATGACGTCATCGTGACGTCACCCTTGCTTCCAGTCGCCGGACCCACGCGTCAGTGCTGACGTCAGCATGACATCATCCCCTGCGACCTTGCTGATGATCGCCACTCCACGTGTCAGCCCCGAGTTGCGCCACATGTCGGCCTCTGGTTAACCCAATCCTTTTTCTTTTTCAGAAAATGATTTAAACTTCAGAAATTCATAACTTATTCATACGGACTCCAAAAATTATGAACCATGTGTCCAAATTTTCATAAAAATGAGCTCTACGTCATAGGATTATGTATGATTGCATTTGGAGTTATTAGATTTCATTTGGTTCTTTGTGTTAATCTATAGGGGTCGCTCCCGCGACCATTATGTCTCGATTTCAAATCCTAAGAAGGAGTTGCCCGAAGAGGAGGATTAGGAGCACGCCAAGGACTTGAAGGAGGAGAGTGATAGCTATTTAGGTGCCACACCCCACCCAACCTCATAGAATCCTATTACGCATGGCATAATTTCTAGTTGCTAGTGCTTATTTATGAATATCACCTGATGATAGGTTGCATGGTAGAATTACTTGATGAGCCTTTACCTTGTCGCAACCTTACCCCTGCACACCCACTGATAGGCTAGACACATGCTTATCTACATATGATGCTTTACTTCTACTACGCTTATATCTGTGATGTGATGCGTGGTGGAGAGTATGGTAAGGTATATGGTTAAGGCACATGGTGCCACTTTACTCAGGGAGAGTGCTGCGTGTGTCTTGGGTGTGTGGTGAGGGTTTGAGTCGATCAGGCAGGATTCTACGATGAGCTATGAGGGCGAGTCTTGCCAGGGGGTGTGTTCTGGGCATCCCTATGTAAGGTATCTGTGGCAGATACATTGAGAGGTAAAGTGATCCCGGGGGTGAGAACCTTCGTGGAGCGAAGCCCCGGGTAGGAGGTGCTGTTGTAGAACAGACTGCTGTAGTCCCTATGAGAGGATAATCCTATATGATCCCCCTAGGACCTGATATCTCTTGAGAACCAAAACCTTGGGACCTACGTGCTCACCACTCACTCTTGTATGGGTGGGAGACGAATGTGTGGATGAGATGGGTTAAAACTTGATGAATTATATTATATAATATTGGTCACTGCTTGCATAGAAAACCATAGCCATATGTTAGGCCTCTTTGATTATATCCTTTGCATCCCACCAAATACCACATAGCAAAAGCAAAGCATAGGGTGGTTGATGTGGCCTGTACAAAACATACTAAAAATTTGGATCTAGGTTCGGATGATGGTTTGCCGACGCCCCTGAAGGACGAAAGGATTAGATGGTCTCGTGCCTACGGTCAAGATGGTAAAAGATGATGCTTCCGCAATATCCCTCTACTTCCACCGCTATTCTGGATGTAGATACTCTGATGATTCCGTCATGTGGCGATGTAATAAATTATGTAAACCCCTCTATTGTATTCTTTTAATCGACGTATGGCTTTGTAATCAACTGATATCGGATAGGTTGATGCTTAGACCTCCTGGGCTATCATTATATCCTTCATTCTGTGTATTTTCCCTTCATGGAAAATTGAGGATGTTTTAAAGGCATCGCCGAAGAAGCTATCTCACCGAATAAGCCATGTCAACCCCGGAACAAGGAGGAGGATGGGGGCCCAATCCACACCAACCATCGAGACCCACCCCCAAGCCCCTGCCGCAGCACCACAACAGTTCCGCGCAGGCACAGGCAACCCGGGGAGGGGTAGACCCAATGGGATCTGCCCAGCCGTATCGGGAGAACCCGACCTCCACCGCGCACCACCACTGTACCATCGTGCCACCGCACCAACACCACCGCACTGACACATCCCACCACCACTCAGGAGCGCCAGATCCGGCCTGCGGGAGGCCGAATCCAGCCCCTAGGGCACCGGATCTGGTGGCCAGAGCCGCCGCCGCCGCTGTTGCCGAGCCCGCCATAGCGCCCGACGACGGGCAAAAATAGCGGCTCCATGCCACCACTGCCCCTGCGCGCAGCCATTGCCGCGCCTCCACCACCGCCGCCGTGCAGCAACTGCACCACACCGATAGGGCCTCTGGGCGCCGCCCCGCACGGAAAAGCTCGCTCAACCAGAAGAGGTCCTCACCGCCACCATTCTAGGAGGCCGCGCGGGCCTCCCGGCGACCTCCACATGCAGTGGCAAGTGGGGGCGGTGGGTGAGGGGCTTGCGGCGAGCTAGGGTTTCCGCCAGGGCAGGGGCGACGCGGGAGGGAGGCTTGGCTCAATATATATTTTGTTACGCAATTTCTTTCTAATCTATCTAGGCAACAACGACTGAGTGTAGTGTTTTGCCAACTCCTAATACCTGATTTTTCGTTCATGCATTTATAATTTCTTTAACTAGATTTACAGTGTCTTATTTGTAATAATTTTATTGCTATGATTTATTAGACCAAGTTATGTACTTTGAGATTAACAAAAATTCCATTTCTATGGATCGTATATGTCAAATTGTCCACAACTATCAGAGATAAAACATACCAAAATGAACATCTAACCCTGTTTCCGTTCAATGAGATCCGATGCCAATCAGCGGGGTTCTCGTCTCGTTTTCTAAACTGAATATATCTCCATTTGCGTATCCTTCTGCTATCTCTATGTCAGCAGGTTGGTCTCTTATTATGCAATCAATTTAGGAAAAATTTGATCAAGTCTTTGTTGTCTCCCTGCTGTGCGAGATGCGGGATTTTTCTTAATGCAGCGTGCAAACTATCGCTAAAGTTTCAATGTCTATTTTGTGGGCATAAGTGCACAGACTCTATCGTAAGTCTAAACTTATTTATTAAATTACATATTATAGACTTGTAGTCTAAATAAGAGAAGATTTGTTTTCTTCAATAAATATACAGTCAAATCAGTAAAATATCATAAATAAAATAATAATAAATAGTCTTAGACTCTATGGTACAGCCGTACATCGTGATTGCACTAATTAGTGAGAGACTGTTTGTAGGTATATAGTAATTCTTCCGACACTTTAAACGGGCACCGTTGCCTTGGATTCCGACCGGGAGGTTGATAGATCCCAAATTCCCCCTCACGCAGAATCCGGTGCTCCATGTCCATTGAGATCAGGCCACAAAATTGGAATCCACAACAAAACAATGGTGTTAAACATCGTTTGTGGGCCACACCGTATTGTGCCTATGCAAAGGTTGCTGGCTGCATTGCACGAGGGGAGCGGCAATTATTTGTATGCTTCCCCCCAGCTGAGCAGGTGCTCAACTACACTGAACGCGTCCTGACGTGCCAAGATTTAAGTAATATTTTGTCTCTATTCAACAGTCAACGGTAGAACTACGACCGGCTTAACTCTAGGGTCCCTCATATCATAGCCTCTATTTTTTTTCTTAAATCTCTCTTTCTATATTTTTGTTGGTTTCAAGATTTTACGTAGTCAACAGAAGCCCTTAGCCCCTTAAGGCCTCGTTTGTTTGCCGATGATTCAATCTAGGAGCTAATTCACTCCATGCCAGAAATGATTGGATCTGTCCCAGTCACTCATTTCAGCCCATGATTAATTCCAGGGGATAGGAGGTCCATTTTCGTTTCCGGCCATATGGACAGAAAAAAAGAAGCTAGTTTTTGTTCTGGGCCAGTTTTTGTTCTAGGCCGGCCTAAAACGAACACACTTCTAGTTCCCATTCAAATGGATTGAAAACGAGCCGCAACAATCCACCTGGACTATACCCTGTATTGGGTACCTGCATAAGGGGTACCCTAAACTTTAATACAGGAGAATTAATCCCTAAATAATCAAACCCAAATCACCAAGGAAGCCCGCGACCGGCTCAGAGAGACGAGGGTGTTATGGCCGTGCACGGGTCACCGCCGTCCGCCGTCGCATGTCACCAGCTCATCTCGGTCCGTCTTGAGCATCATCTTCTTCACTGGTCCGTGCACGCCGGCGAGCTCGTCGTCGCCGCCGCCAGTCGCCAATCGCCCCGAGCCTGCTCCGGTTCCCATCTTCTCCACCAGCGTACCTCGAGCTGTGCTGGGCCAGCCCACGAGCAGCATCGTCCAGAGTCAAGAAAGCCTCCCACTCGACGGGACCCTCGAATGACGGAAGTCCGCCCGAGCGGACGACCCCCCGTCGGAATGACGGAGTGCATCTCGGGCGGACGACCCTCTGTCGGGTGACGGAAGTCCGTCCGAGCGGACGACCCCCCGTCGGAATGACAGAGTGCATCTCGGGCGGACGATCCCCCATCGGGTGACAGAAGTCCGCCCGAGCGGACGACCCCTCGTCAGAAGGACGGAGTGCATCTCGGGCGGACGACCCCCCGTCGGGTGACGGAAATCCGCACGAGCGAACGACCCCTTGTTGGAAGGACGGAGTGCATCTCGGGCGGACGACCCTCCATCGGGTGACGGATCTTCGCACGGGCGGACGACCCTCCGTCGATTGCTGCTCCATCCTCGACTCACCTGTTTCCTGTACGGCGCCTATAGGTCAAGTTTTTTATTTTTTTAATTATAGCAAAATAAAAAAAATAAAAAACTTGACCTATAGGCGACATGATGATCCTCTCGTGCCTTGCCGCTGAAAGTAGGATTTAGACTTTATTTAACAAAAAAAAAGAAAACGCTCGGTAGTTTCAGATCCATCCTCTCGTGCTTTGACACTAGAAATGTGGTTTAGGTTTTGTTTGGACGTTGTAGTACATTCGAAAGATTTTTTTTTTCAAAATGAAGCCTAATGTGCTAGCGCCCCATTGCCTTCTCGGCTCATTTAGATTGTTGTGGTTGCTGCTTCCATTCTTCCACCACCAGTCACAATGCTCGCTCAAATGCAAACGTAAGAATATCCTATAAAAATTTTCTTTCAAAACACCTTTCAAAAAAATTCAATTTATTCATTGGGGTGATAATTTTTTCTAGACCTAGCTAGTTTGTAGATGTTTGAAAACCATCTAACTGGTTTTCAAACACCTATCATACTAGAAACATCTATATTTGGCCCAAAATTCAATTTCTGCATCGAGGTGATAACTTTTACTCTCCGCCTTTACTGATATATCTTCTGTTTGTTATTATGAATTTTTCAAAGTGATGTCCACAACGTGTTTCATCAAATTCTCGTATATGCGCAAAGCGATCGAATTGCCACCGGTCAAAGTTATTTCTGACTTTGATCCCAAGTTGGGCTTGCCACACAGCCAACATCTAGTCCTTGTATTGCTCTAGATAATAGAATATAAATATTAAATTTGGTCCCTCGACAAATCTGAATTAACATCTTCTCTAAAAAGATTAATTAGATGACCTCCCAAAATTTCATCGCTCGACAATAGGATGTGTCAAGGTGAAAGGCTTTACGTGGACATCAACATCGTGAATTCAAGCATCTCAATGACAAGCATTTGACGAAAGTCAATATACAAATCACCACTGACTAGAATATAGTTATCTGCCAATTGCCAAAAACATTCATCAACTTTAGCACTTGGATCACTTAAATATCCATAATGAAGTTCTCCAATCATCCAAATCGTCTCCAAGTTCATTGGTAAAAATTGAGAGGATTTGGGCCTTCCCCGAGAAAGTCTGCATGGTCACCTTGAAGAACTAGCCTTGCTAGTTCTACTGTAGAACCTGCACAGAAGCCAGAAAAGCCGACCTCGCTCTTTGATACATAATGTAACTATTTAAGTTTTGGCAAAGTCTTCCCAGTAAACTGGACCTCTGAATAGGAAAATAAGCATATAAATGTAACCTCATAAAGACATAATCGTCACAGCCCAAAAATTGAATAAAAGGACTCCCCAACAAATACCATCACATCCAAAATAACCTTTAAGCGACCTCAATATTAAACTATCATAGTTGCAAAAAAAATAAGAGAATTAAGCACAACCTAACTAAGTGATTGTGCTCATGAAGGTGCCACTCACGGCCTTATGCATGTCACAAAATTGGTACCTAAAAACCAACACAACATGAGTAAAAACACTCAGTAAGTACAATTAGAACCCAAAGAAGAAATACAACATGTGAAACCATGGACCAAGAACAAGAACATGTAGGAAATACTAGTTCCTGTCTAGAACGTTTAATTCAGAACTGGCCTGGCCCGCTGCCGCTTGATCCTTCTTCACTGGCTTTTCTCTATTGTGATAATTGTGCCACCGATGTTGAAACCTGATGCCAAATTTTATGTGGAAATATTAAGCCAACATGTTAGCCTTACTGTTTTCATGCCTTGTGATATGCTCATATTTGGACTTCAGAAAAAGAAGCAATGATATGAAGGCACACATCAAGATAAACATTGAGTGATCCTTCCATAACATTAAAATGTTTCACCTCCATGGATTGCAGTGTTTCTAAGTTGAACACAAGAGAATCATATTCAGCATTGAATGTTGGTGTATGTAATTTAATCAATTTGGTGTCTCAAACAACACCATTGTGAGAATAATTACTATGCCAACACCTTGGCCTTCTTTGCAAGCTGATAGTAAATTTGCTAATTTAATTTCCTGTAACAGTTATGGTAATGGAAATGTTAAAAGTATTGTGTTTTTTGTTGGATGAAAGTTAGAAGTTCTTATCTCAATTTGTCATAAGTACGCTAAGCTAATTAAGCTAAGAGCATTGCATTTTTTTAGGTACAACCCTAGAACACATATAAAAAGAGGACGTTACCGATCACAACCATAAACATGTGCGTCACGCAAGTACATGTCTACTAGTAACTTAAAATAGTTTAAACATCTTCGAAAAATAAACCATAGTACAGGTATTCCAACAAGTTTTCCGCAAACCATGTTTATGCAATACGGTTCCTAACAGGAGTATGCAGTCAACAAAAACAGTCCAAACCTCTCAGTCGACATACATACGATGTCTACAAATGCACAGCCTACAACAACATGCTGACTTTGTGTTTCCAGGCCATGAGCATCCCTGCATCTCCACCGCCTCTTCTGCATATAATCTTCAGCAACCACCATCAGCTTCACTAGCATTTTTTTTTGAGGAAAAGCTTCACTAGCATTCGCACTGCTCTGATTATGTTTCCCAGCAACCGCTAGCAACATGACCGCCATCGGGTCTACACATCTGCCTCATCGCTCTTACTACTCTGTTCCACATCGTCAGCACTGGTTGTCATCCTTTTATTAGGACCATCAGTGCCCACGTCAGTGTCAGGCTTGCGCTTCTGGCCGGGCTGCTGGCCTTCCTCTTTTATTCCAACCACAAGGTTGCCACAAGCATCAGCATCCGTATCAGTTGGGTTATCCTCTTGATCCTCAAGACTGTCTCCCTCTTCAACATTAAAGCTGCAACCAGCCTCGTCCATCTCCATACCACCGTCATCATATTCATCTTGGTCAGCATCATCAAATTCCTTAGCTGTGTCACCACCACCATATGGAATCTCCTTGGTAGTGTTATCTTCTTTGACTTTCAGTTGCAGAGACTCAATCGCACCCATCATGTCTCGGTTGATCTGAAAGTAAAAATAAATATCGCCAAACATATGTTAGGGACTCTACAAGCTTGATCTATCACACTTTGTGACAGACATATGTTTCAAAAGATTGCACCTGTGGATCTGCTACAAAGTCGCTGATGTCAATTCTACAGGATGGGCATCTCTTCACGATCTTCTGAGCCCTCAGAGTACGACCGCCACTGCTTCTTTCTCTCACGGAGGACTGGTTATGATATGCCCCCAGCAGACAAGTCTTGCAGAAGTTTTCACCACAGGAAGCAGAGAGTGGTTCTGTCATTACTTTGTGGCATATAGAACAGCTAAAGTCTGCAGACGGCAACAAAAATAAATAAATCAATTAAAAATTATATATTTTACAACACTTAGCATGCAGTACTTTGAATTTAGTAGTCATTCAGCGTTAATCTACAAAAATCGTACCGCAAAAAAAATGGATAGAGGAGAAGAGAAAATAACCTTTCAGGAGTTTTTCAGTGTTAGATATCTCTTCACTCCTTGCTCTTCTCGTGACTTGTTTGCCAGCCTTCCTGCCCGTTGGTGGCTCACTCATCCATTTCCAGCAGCCTTGATTCTAGTCAAACAACAGTTGAGTGATACTGGAAGAAGCTGAACAGATGATGTACATACATCGTAGCCCCATGAAGGTTGCTCATCTCTCTCATTTATATCAGTTGCATCTTTTAACTCCTCAATGTCGGGCAATGGCCTTGGACGATCACCATGACCATCACTGGCAACCAAAGCCTATTGTGTTAGCCAGGACTGTGTATAATCTCTCTATAAAAGTTATATGGTAGAGTACTGCAGTCTAATAGTCAGAAAAAAGTAAGTCGTCAAACCTGGTCCAAGGTGCTGGTTCATTGTCACAGCGTACAAAGAGATACCTGCAGACTTGGAACTTCCCCTATGGAAAAGGCAGAAGCACAATCAAAACTTTTCAATAAGCCTATTTATTTTGTTAGTGGGTAAAATAAGCAGCTGGAGGGTACACTGCTGTTACGTCATCAATGCAAACAGTCTTAAGAAAGCATGGAGCTGTGTGAGAATCAAATTACCTGAATACTGATCTTCCTCCAACATTTCTCAACTCTGTAAATTCCGTCGTACCTCACACCCGATTCAGGAGCATATGAAGAGCGTTTCTCTTTATGGGACCTATCAAGAGAATATGTATTGAGACAAAAATTCAAAGATTTTATAACACCGAGAAATGGCCCTATAATCACATGCACCAGGAAAATCAATAATATTCAACAAATACAGTATCAGTAGATCAAAGTATCACCTACTTGATGAACATCATTGTAGTTTCAAGCATATGCATATGAATACCCAAAGAAAATAAACATACGTACCGCACAACTCGAACAGGATAACCCTTCAAGTAGCTTTTACGGAGAGCCTCATTCGCCTTCACAAAGGCTTGATCGAAACCTTGCTCCTTATTAGTTCGCTTGTTTCCACTTAAATCCATCCCGCCACTGTCATTATTTTATGCACATATTAGACATATCTATTACTATGACTAGACTGAAGAAAAACTGTAGAAGACGATTTGTAGTCAGATATCAAACCTTACAGTATAAAGAAACCAGTCCCCATGGTCTTCATCATCTTCGTAACCTCCAGATAGGGCGACTGACTGAGCACCAAGGCTGCTCTGGCCCGCAATTCCAGCTATATGAGGCCAATGAACACCCCATTGTCTACATTCCAATCTATCTTCCCATTTTTCTCCAACTCGGACGCCAGTGTTCTTCTTGGGGTCATGTTCAGCAAGGATGGGTCCAAAATGTTCTTGTGCAGTTGTCACAAAAATCTTGCCGCTCGATGCATTTGCAATTCCTGCTCGCTTGGCCCTTTCAGTTGTATATGCCTTGTCAGGCTTATCAACATTCACTGAGCTAGTTGAATTAGTAGTCTTTGACATCCTGGCTTTACGGATGGCTTCAACTATTTTAGAGTTGATTCTATGTTTTTCCACCACCATTTTCGATGGGATTGGTTTACGACATTTTGCACATGCTTTTTTCCCTCACGTGTCCATCCGTCGAAGCACTTCAGGCAAAAATTGTGGCCACATGGTGTCTGAAAAATAAAAGGTGTTTTTACTTATGGTATGAAATGAATGTTTACGCACCACTGCAAGCCGGGTCTTTGCCGAGTGTTTTTACACTCGGCAAAGAGTCTTTTGCACTCGGCAAAGGCTTTGCCGAGTGTAGCACTCGGCAAAGTGCACTGGGCACAAGGTTGCTCGGCAAAGAAACTTTGCCGAGTGCTTTTTTATCGAGGCACTCGGAAAATTTTTTGCGCCGTCATGCCACCGGCCGTTAACGCAAATTTTGCCGAGTGCCAGCCCAACACTTGGCATTTTTTTTAAACAGCTTCTTTCTCGGCAAAGTTTTTTTATTTTTTTTAAAAACTTTCTTTGCCGAGTGCCCTAAATAACACTCGACAAAAAAATTTTTTTAAAAAATTTCTTTGCCGAGTGCCCCTGGCCACGGTACTCGGCAAAGTTTTTTTTTAAAAAAAATTCTTTGCCAAGTGCCAGGGCCAGGGCACCAGGCAAAGACCCCAGATTTTTTTTTATTTCAATTTAGATTTTTTTATTTTTCATTGCACCTGACAATATATATATAAACACCAACACATCAAAATCCAATTTATATATCCAACATGCATAATATATCACAAGCACACACATATGACATAAATCCATCTAAAATCCATCACAAATGTAGCAAAGTTCAACATCACTAGTTTGTTATTTTATTATTACATGTTCAACATCCCGGAGTTCAACAAAATGCAACTAACATCCCTGCTGCGGCGGCAGACATCCCTACTGCGTGCCCGGAGACTGCAAGTGTGGCCACCCGGTCTACAGTGTAGGGGCGGACTGCGGCGAAGGGTTGACATGATCAACCGCCAGTGACACATTGTTTGATTGCATGTTTGAACCCGCCGATGGAGGCTGCACAAAAGAGAAGAGATTGTATGTGTTAGACTAAAAATTAAAAATTTTGGCAACACCTCCCCTGCACAGGGAGGTTCCCAACATGCAAGAAAGACCAGCACGAAGGCCGACAATCCAACGGCATGAAGGCCAAAAATCACAACGGCACGAAGGCCGAAAATCACAACGGCACGAAGGCCGACAATCCCAACGACACAAATGCATTGAACTTACAGGAGTGAAGTGTCGAACCAGTGGAGCTAGAGCTGAAGCTGGATCTGGCAACTGCACCGGTACACCCGATTTTTCCCCGATAGTTTGCATGATCACTAACGTGTCCGCCACCTGCTTCTGTGTGGCCTCCAGCTGAGCGCTCAGGACCGCTTGATTCTCCTTTGTTTGTGTCAGCTCGGCCTGCAATGTTTCAATCACATGTTTCAGTATTGCAAATTTTTTCAACGTGTGTAAAGTTGAATGTACAACGAGTGAAGCCCGAATACCTAAAGTTTGTCGACCTATGACAGTGTTGGAGTTGGCCGTGCACGTATGGGAAGGCTTTCGGCCGTGCTCCGTGCCCTCACGTCGGAGAGAGAGGGTGCAGAGCTCGAGGAGTCGACCCTATCAGCAATCACTGGGCCGACACCTACACATCATCAAGTGTTAGTACAACTTTGAAGCTCAATTCAGGACCTACTAAATCTCAAAGCTCAATTGACCTACCTGAAGGTACTGCTTCTTAGTCAGTGTCACCTGTTTTGCGCTGTCTTTCTTGAGGGGCTCTTTCTTGATGGACCTGTAGTAGTCGACGTGGGCCTGGAGTCACGCCTCGTAAATCATGTCACCGACATACTTCTGGCAGGCTATGTGTGCCATCTGAACTGCCAGGGTCTCTCGACCTACTTTGACCTTGAAGAACCTCCGCATACAAACACGATGTATCTGTTCATTATTGCAATAAAAGACTTAACCAATGGAGGAGATGTATTGAGGTTCATTGTGAGACAGTTACCCAAAAGTGCACCAAAACCCGCGCCTGCTTGTTTTCCTCCTCGTCATCCTCCGCGAGCTTGTACCTGTCCCACGACAAGGCCGCCTGCCACGTCCCATCTTTCACCGTCACAAGGCCGAGGAAGTGTTTCCTGCAAAGACATCCCAATACAGAAGCGGAGTTGCATGGGGGGTCAAGAGCACCTCCATAACTATCTAGCCCCTGCATAAGTCATTAAGAAAAATTATCAGTTTCTATTTTGATTTTCAGCATATCATATGAAGTACTGGCAATAACATCTGTAGTTACTTACATTCTTCCCGCAGGATGAATCAGTGGGCGTCGGTCAGGAAGAGGAACCAGAGGAAGGCCAGTGGGACCTCGCAGGTAGGGAGTCGACGGAGCAGCACTGTCCTCTATCTGCTGAATGCCCTCGTCCAGCAACGGAGTGTTTGTGGTCGTGCCCATGGCTGCCACGTGGCGCTCTGGGGTAAGAGATGGGTCCGCCTGCTGGTCAAGAGTCGGGGTAGTAGACGGGTCCGCCTGCTGGTCGACAGCTGGGGGAGGAGGCGGGTCCCTCCCCGCCCTCGTCCTAGGGCGACCCCGGCCCCTCCCCGTCACCCTCCCCATCCTTGTCCTGGGGTGACTCGGGCCTGCTCTCGCTGCTGCCCCTCTCACCGATGCTGCTAAAGACGTCCTCAGAAGAGGCGGACTGCGAAGCCTCTGGTACGCCGAGATCACCACCCTCGGTTCACGTCCCGTCGCCATCTTTGTCCTGTCACCTGCAATTTACAAAGAATGAACAAGACATGTTAGTACATACATCACAAATAGTTCAAAATGAATAAACATAACAAAACTTAATAGAAAAATTTCACGGCCTGGCACTCGGCAAAATTTCACGGCGGCTGGCCACTGTCACTGGTGAGTGAAATTTTACCTTGTGCCTGGCACTCGGCAAAGCGGTCTTTGCCGTGTGCAAAATTTTACCGAGGGTCACACTCGGCAAAATATTGCTTTGCCGACACTCGGCAAAATATTGCTTTGCCGAGTGCCCCGATAAATTGTACTCGGCAAAGCCTCGGGCACACGGCAAAGTCCAGTTTTTCAGTAGCGACGGATGATTGTAAACAAAGGAACAGAGGCATTATGGCTACCCGAAGTAAAATATACAAAGAAACAATATACATGTTTGAACAAAAGCTCAAATATATGTCATTGAGAAAAAAAATAGCTGCAATTTTCGAACACAACTTTGCATAAATACGAGTTGAAACAAAAAGTATTTTCTAACTAATGTAGCATGTTGCAAAAAAAAGTTGACAATGCTTCCTTCAGCAAGAATCCATATTAGCTCACTTCCCCATTAACCGCTGAACTTCAACTTTACTTAAAGGTGATAACTCTAAGGGTCTGACACAGTGTCAACATAATATATAGAGTTTGTTTACAAGGAGCAATATATTGTTGAGATGTTCTGTGGACTTATAGTATCACGATCTATTGAACAATAAGGTGTGAATCATAGGTGGTTGCTTGATTAGTCTAATGAAAAAAAGCTGAGCCATTACTGAACATATAATAGAATTGGCAGAAATTTCTACTTATGTCCTTGTTGACACTGCAAATAAATACAATTCTCTTCTCTCCAACATAAGAAGTAGGAGGTGTTCCTTGTTCGCTTCTCTGTGTTTTGCCCCACTCTGCTACCGGCCCCACGACATTATACAGCTCGCCCAACCCTCCATCTAAAACCAAAAAAAAAAAAATAGTGGCCTCTGCACTCTGCAGCCCCTATGCACTGCCAACCTGCCCTGCCCATCCCACCTAGCCACCATCCCACTTTGCCACGCTGCAGCGCCACCAGGCTGAAATCGTGTTGAGTGCACATACAATGAACACTGATCATCGTCTAGTGCAATTCTCTCCTACTTAAAAAGTAGGAGGCATTCCCCGCTCACTTGATCCTATGCATTTTGGTCCACTACTGCCACCACACCGTGCATGTTTCTATTGCTCACTCCACCAAGGTTTAAGGAAAAATTTATTTGAACTAACGAGGTAATTTCTTAAATAAAAATAATAATAACACACAAACCAAAAAGAATGTTCAGTCATCTTGTTAAGAGGCTAACAACAACAAAGACAAAGAAATAAATTCTGAAAAAAACGTCAAAGCATTATGTAAATCCATCGCAAAGTGAAAGATTGGTGTGTGTGTTATTCTGAGTAAGAGTTTGATAATCTATGCTGCAGAAGTAGGAGAATGACAGCCCATATGAAAATTGGCAAACAAAACAGGTTGTCAAGTATATGAATATATGAAAGCAGGTGCTAAGCTACGTTATAGCTTGTGGGCACCCAAGAACCCATAAAAATTTGAAAAACCACTATTAGAAATAAAATTAATTTCGCCATGGTTGCTCGCTTCTCTGCGTTTTGCCCCACGCTGGACCCCCTCTAATATGATACAGTTTCGCTGATGTCTGAAAGTATGTGATAAATGAAAATTACAATGCTCAATGCGACTCAACTTATCATTTGAGATGGTCATATATGCTCACAATGAACAGAACATTTAGGAAATCCTACAAGGTCATAGTGAGCACTGTATAGAACCCATGTACTAATACTTCGTTCATATATGACTGTCATCAAACACTCACAAAGCATAATTATTGATGAAAAAAAATAAAAACAGGTTTCGTTCTCAGGATGGCATCAATTTATAAGTTTCGGCAAGGGGCATTACATTAGAAACTATGTCACCAGTCATTAGTTAGCCTACGAGCCCAAAAAATGGCAAAGGATGACCTCTGTACATAAGACAAACCCCCTAAAAAGTAGCATTGCTCCATTTATGCAGTGTTAGAAATAAACAGACTCTTCAAATTCAAGAAATATTTCTAGTTGAAATACAATATTAACAAATTACATGCAAACTACAAAAGGTAAAACAACCCCATGACAATGTAAATTTTTGTTTCTGTAAACTCAAACTCGAAGCATTGTAAAAAAACATCAGGTCAAAACCCAGTCAGCATATAAAAAAATGCATGGCCATATGATAAAACTGAAACAAAGATATGATATACTTAAAAATCATGCCATCCTGTTGAAGCAGTATCAGGGTTCCCGACGATTTGTGCCCAGAATCCAAGCAACGTGGAGCAACACAACAAGAATACAAAGGTGACGTATTGCAAATGATATAGCATATAGCAGACTGCTATACAGAATGAGCTCCATAGGAACTGGTCGAAATGTAAACAAAGATATGTAGCAAGTAGAAATCCTGACATAGAACCACAACAAGAATTGGTAGAACTATAAACAAAGATATATTAGCGCAGCAGTAGAACAAACAGAAAAAGAAAATAGGGCAAAAGGATACAAGGTCGACAAATAGCCAATATAATTCATCCAGTGGCTAGTGAAACCACAATCGTTGAGCTCGAATGTGAGATATAAAAGAAGAAACCAGTTTTTTACTCAGAAATCGTTCAGCTAACTGCAAAGTGGAGAAGCATAAATAGCATGACTAGAACCACAAAAATCATGCCAAGAAGCATATATAATTAAGCTTATTGACGAAGTAGCAATCCTGAATCTACAACAAGAATTGATAGAACGACTACTAGCAAATCAGAAATCACAGCCAAAGGTAACAGCTACACAGGTAGAAGAAAGAAACCACAGAAATCAGAAACCATGTGAAGAGGAACGCAGATCCATGGAAGAAACAAGAAGTCAGAAGCAGACGGAGATCAGAAGCACACGGATCGGAGTCGAAAATCAAATCGGAGGCACATCTGGTTTGAGAATGATAGAGCGGGAGATAGAGGATCGGAACTCACTGTGACGGGGCGATCCAGCAGCTTGATGCAGATGGAGCACCTGAAATTTTTGGTGAGGATCTTGAGTGCCTCCTTCCTTTCACAACTCGTTTTTTAGGATGGACCTATAGTTGAGGCGTGACAAGACGTGTAATTCAGCGAGCGCACGACCCGTCTTCCTTTGTGCTGGCGCCCTCGCCCTTCTAGTTCTATTGCCGCCCTGCGCTGCTGGCATTCTCATACTTCCACCAAGAGTCGGTGGCCCCGCCGCCCACTCGACCCTTCCATCCCAGTAATCACAGGGCCGCCAAAGAACGCTCGCACTATTGCCAAAATAAGTAGTAGCCTCATTGATCTTATGGTCACTTGAACCATCTACATGTGTTGAGGTTGGGAGTCTAAGTGATCTTTATCTATTGCATATCATATCACAATATTGTAGCCGCTACCAAGAATTACAAATCTGGATAGCGGTCTGCTACCTCAAATAGCGATAGCTAAGTTCTAGCTTGTTAAATCTGATATGTTAGCGGTATCGGTAAAAGACCGCTACCACTATTGTTGTTGCTACAACTGCTGTTTAGTCCCGTGGATGTGATACTACGTTAGCATTATATGATTATGCAATATATATCTACTCTATTTTCAACCTTATAAGCAGGAACCGATACATCCTTAAAGTCTTATATTTTATTGTTTCTCTATCTATCTGGTACATGTCTATAGCGGGAACCTATAGTCAGGTGGAGCACCAACCCTTCATCATGTTGTTTGAACTATTAGCCTTACGTACATATCATTGTGGTTGCTAGGTTGCTTTGAGCCTTAGATGAGCACATAATTCATGATGAACTTCCGCTTCATGCACAACCAAGGTCGGAGGATGTAGATACATATAGAGTCACATGCCAATTTTCATAATGATTTTATATCTCATATTATCGTTTGTGACACACTGATGAAGAAAATGCTGGTGTCAAAAATCATGCGTCTTAAACCATATTATGTGTCGTTTATATGCTCATGTCATAAATCTCTAATATTGGTTTCGAGGTCACAAAAGTTTTATGATAATTTATTTTGCATCGTTCTAAATTACACCAACCCACATAGTAGGCAAGCTTATATGCGCCAAGCCTACTATTGATGCTGATTTTGGCTTGGTCCTTATTTGATTTTAAAGTTTTTCAACTCATTTCTCGATTGCATGAATAATTTTGGCCCAATCCAACTTGGTTAGGCTTAGCCCAAGCAAAGATTTTGGGCCAACCAACATTTTTTTTTATATTTGGGCTATTTTAGATGAGCCCACACAATGTTTTTGGAGCCAACTACAAATATTTTTGTCTCTGTTCTAAAAAAATCTTTTTGTCTAGGCCCATAATTTGTATAGACAATAATCAATTTTACAAAATTGTTTTTGTTTCCTGAAAGGATTCATGTCACCCGATCCGTACTTAAACCAAACATTAAGTTTCTTACGTCATTTGCAAACTCTAGGAGTTCTCTGACGATCGCTCTCAACTAGGACCCATCGACGACGGGGTGTCTTAATATAGACTCTACCTAACACTAACAATCTTTTTTTTTTCATCACCTTGGTTCGAATTCTCTTCATGGGGCATTCACCCTCAACATTACTAGGATCATCTCGCCTAATCTTATCGCCAAGGATCATACACCAAGTGTGCATCCAAATTGTCAGGTACCTGGATAAGGGGTACCCTAAACCTTAATCCAGTAGAATTAATCCCCAAGCAGTTGGCATAAACCCTCAAAAAAACTCCCCACAAATCAAGCCGACTAGACCCTCAGCGAAACAAGGCCCAACACTCGGGACTAGTCCGTATTGGACTAGCCCAAGAATGAGACGCACCAATAGGTACCCACCCCTCGACGGGGGCCCTCGAGTGGCGGAACTCGGCGTGGGTGGATGACCCCCGTCGAGTTATGGACCTCCGTGCGGGCGGACGACCCCCCCGCCAAGTGACGGAGTTCCGCCCGGGCGGACGACCCCCCCGCCGAGTGACGGATCTCCACGCGGGCGGATGACCCCTCGTCGACTGCTACTACACCCATCGGTCCACCTACTTCCTGTATGGCGCTTAGAGCATTTAATGCGCCCCGTCTACCTCTGCCAATCCCCGTGGCTACAACACAGGTCATGATGGGCAAGTATGCAAGGTGAAATCCGCCTTTCATCGCCCATCCTCGGGAAGGCGCTGACTCGTACAAACACTGTACCCACGCGCGGGCACTGTGCCCCATCAGGCACCCCTAGACACGCTACACGACAGCCGCCAGCTCTAGGATTCTGGAGGCTCGTTCTTATCCGTTTGGGTCTCGACCCCTCCCGGGCACCCCTTGACTAGGCTTCCAGCCAGCTCTGGTCAGCGCTACAGCGGCTTTGACATGAATCCACAACGGGCCGTACGTCCTTTGCAGGGAGCTCACGTCTTTCACCGTATCGCTGAGGCACGCCAGTGTCATCATCAGGACGGGTCAATCACCGCCTTCATCGCAACAGCCCAGGAGGGCAAATCTCATCATGAGGCTCGCCGCTACAGGGCTCGACTTCGCTTCAGCGCACGCCCCTACGGTGCCCCCGACATGATCAAGCATCACCCCCTCGACGTCATTGCCTACGTCAGCCCTATCAGCGCCACGCTTAGGGTTTCTTTGTACACCCGTGCCTCTCCTTGGCCTATAAAGGGTGACGTCGGGCTTGTTGTAGAGGGAGCTTCCAGAGCCCAAAAAATGCTCAAGTCCTAGCTCGATCTCGCCCTCTTCATCTCCATTCTCACTCACTCACTTGTATCCCCCTGTACAAGCACTTCGTTACAAGATAATACAACATCTCCTCCCCGGCTGGACATAGGGCCTTCTTTGCCCGAATCAAGATAAATCATGTGTTCTTCTTGCATCACCATCCGAATTAGGGAGCATGCAGTACACATTTACTATCGGCTTAGGGCCCCCCAGGTCCAAACACCGACAGTTGGCGCGCCAGGTAGGGGATCTGCGTGTCACAACCGCTTCCTGCCATTTTTTCTAGATGGCAAATTTCGTTCCGCTGCTACCATTTGCCACGGTGATCTGGTTCGGGAGCTTGGAGTTCATGTCGCTAGGCCACGGCCGAGACATGGTCCTGCTCTCGATCGGAGATCTGAGCAAAAGCAGTCCCGGGTCCCCGCAACGGGCCCCTCGCTGGTCTCATCACCACGCTTCCACGCCCAGGAGGAGGCGTGGCCAGTGCAACAACCATCGCCGCTTCGAGTCGGCGTCCACCTTAGCATCCTCGGCCCTGGCTGAGGATGCAGGGTCCCTGGTTGGGAACCTGGCAGGCCTACGCCTAGGATCGGAGGAGCTAGGAGGTCTCAGTGGCGACCCTAACCTCGTCTTCGCAATAGGCTCATCGAGGGGACCGGGTGCGGTCTCCACGGTAAGCGCAGCCCCAGTGCCACCCGACTTGCTTCAGCACAGGCTATTCAAGTCATGACGACCATTTCCGTTCAGTCTCAACAACACTGCCAAGTTGTACTCCTCCTCGATGAGCACCACCATGAGCGTGTATGAGGACCTCCCGGGGCACCTCCTTCGCGCCACCATGGACTTGGCGACAGTCACATCGGCCTCTGAGTACACCGACTTCTGTCCAGCACCTGTCCCAAGGTGCTACATCCTCGGCATGATGCGACGTCAGCTGGAGGAGGAGCGGCGGGTGCAGTTCCCCATCTTCTACTCCGGCAGTCCCGTCTCTGACTCCGACAACTATGACCCCACGCGTGAGTGCTTCCACATCGACGGAGCCATCACGTTGAGTGGTGACACCATAGACCCCACGGCCACTGCCGTAGCTGCGGCTGCAGTGGGAGGTGCCCTCGTCGCGGCGGGTCAGGAGGGGCAACTACCAACTATGCCAAGCGATGCGCGGTCACCTTAGGACGTCCAGGACACCCAGCTCGAGTAAGTTTGGGAGATGCGAGCCATGCTTGACGAGGACCAGGAGCGTCTATGCCAGCTCGAGCAGACCCTCGAGCAGGAGCTTGGACATCCGCCCGGCGAAAGGGCCCGAGCCAGAGCCCGAGAAGTCCACCGACAGATCATCGAGGTGGGTGCGGTCGAGCGCCCCCTCTTCAACCTCGCCAGCCAGAACGTCATCGCGGCGACCATGCTTCGCCACAACATGCCGGCCCCTTCGAACCCCGAAGCCCATCACATCCAACAGGAGGTTCATGGCCTCCTCGAGGTAGCTGCCACACAGCAGGCCGAAAGCTTGGCCTCGAGACATCGAGGGGTGGCCTTGGATCAACCCCCTGAACCCTCCCGTCACGAGAGGGAGGGCTCAGTCCATCAAGCGGATGTCCCCTGACCAAAGAAGGCAATCCCCGTTCATGAGCACATCCATGACAACCGCGAGCGTCGAGACGCGCGCCATGACATCAACAAAAGCCGCCGACGCAAGAGTGGTGGTGCCATAGCTCAAGGCTACAGCGCTCACAGGGGCGGGCGCTACGGCAACGACAAGGATCGATACCAGTCCCCAGAGCCACCGGGCCCTCGAGTCTTCAGCAAAATGATTCGAAGAACGCCGCTGCCGAATCGCTTTTGTCCCTCCACGAACCTCATCAAGTACAATGGCGAGACTAAGCCCAAGCTATGGCTAGCCGACTTCAGGTTGGCATGCCAGTTGGGTCGGGCATGTAATGATCACGCCATCATCCGTCAGCTCCCCCTGTTCCTATTAGACACCGCTTGAAGGTGGCTCGAGGAGCTCCCCCTGATCAGATCTGCAACTTGACTGATCTCATCAGGGTGTTTGAGGGGAACTTCAAGGGAACCTACGTACAGCCCAACAACAAATGGGACCTCCGAAGCTACAGGCAGAAGCCCGGGGAGTCCCTCTACGACTTCGCTCGGCGCTTCTCCAAGCGGCGCACTGAGCTCCCCCATATCCCCGATGACGATGTGACCCTTGCATTTGTTGCTGGGACTACCTCCAAGGAGCAGGTACGGGAGCTAGGACATAACCCCCCGAGAGTGCCGATGAGCTAATGGATGTCGTCACTAGTTACTTTGCTAGAGAGGAGGTTGTTGGTGCCTTCTTCAACAACAAAACAACAATAGACGCCACAAGCTAACTCCACCATGGGAAGGCTCCTTCATCGTTGTAGAAGTGTTGAAGCCCAGAACCTACAAGCTATCCGACGAGAAAGGCGAAACCTTCACCAACGCATGGAACATCGAATAGCTATATCGCTTTTACCCCTAGGGCATCAAAGCCTTGTACTTTTTCTCATGTCATGAATAAGAAGCACTTTCATTTACAAGTTCAACTTTTTGTTCACATGCATGAGGTGGGCTCGACCCTGTCCTCACAGAATCGAACCTCCCTCGTGGGCTGGAAGGGGGAACCCTCCTCATCCCTAAAAACTTGCATTTTTCAAAAAACTTTTACATAGTCGGCGAAGCCACGGGGGCACCCTAAGGCTCACGGGGCCGTCGAGCCACGAGATCGCCTACGCCCCTAGGCTACAGTATCTCCACTCATACCCCACGTCGAGGGGAGCAACCACGCGCTAAGAAGACTTAGTAAAAGCTCATGATTTCAAAAAATCAATGTCTAACATTCTTGTATGCTTCAGTGCAAGTTCCTACATAGTCGACATGGCCACGAGAGCACCTTAAGGCCGAGGGGCCATCGAGCCGTGAGATTGCCTATGCCTCAGGGCTATGGTACCTCCACTCGCACCACACACCTAAGGGCTAACCACGCCAAGAAGACTGCGTAAAAAGTCGACTTGAGCAAAAAATGAATGACAGACTCGAACACACGATTTCAAAAATCAATGTCTGACATTCCTATATGTTTTGCTGTGAGTTCCTACGTAGTCGACATGGCCCGAGAGCACCCTAAGGCCGAGGGGCCGTCGAGCCGCGAGATCACCTACGGCCTCTGGGCTACGGTACCTCCACTCACACCCCACACCTAAGGACACAACCACGCGCCAAGAAGACTGCGTAAAAACTCAACTCGAGCAAAAAAGGAATGACAGACTCGAACTCATGATTTCGAAAAATCAATGTCTAACATTCCTATATGCTTCGATACGAGTTCTTACATAGTTGACAAGGCCATGAAGGCACCCTAAGGCTGAGGGGCCATCGAGCTGTGAGATCGCCTACACCTCCGGGCTATGGTACCTCTGCTCACACCCCACACCGAAGGGCGCAATCGTGCGCCAAGAAGACTGTGTAAAAACTCAACTCGAGCAAAATAGGAATGACAGACTCGAACTCGAAAGCATTCAAAATGCAAATCAACATCATGTCTTGAGGCCCCCGAGGCCACATTGACATGAGTCAAAATACTAACTTATTACATGGGCCTTCATGCCCAGATTTGGCTCACAGGCCGGCTTCTTCTTCTTCGTCAACACCTGCAGGAAGGACCTCGAGCTCGAACAGCTTTGCCAAACGACCGTCGGGCTCCTCAGCAACCTCGATCAAGGCCGTGTACCTCTCCTCATTCTCGGCGTCAGTCCTGTTGGGGTCGCAGACAAAGCCGTGGGAGACCACCCCCATGTCGTAGGTGAAGCCGGAGCAAACAACCACCATAGCCCGCTTCACACCGACATGGAGTGCGTTTCAGACTTGCTCACTCATGACCCGGCTGAGCTCGTACAACTGGTTGATGAGGGAAGTCTCACGCACTTCATCCTCGACCTCCGCTTTAGGGTCAACACCGAAGTCATTGCAGACCGAGGTGATCGAGGTGCGGAGTGTGTCGGTCAACCTCATCTCGGCCCAGTAGGCATCCTCGAGCATCTTGGTGGTGTCCTGAGCTTTGATCAACTCTTCGTCAAGATTTGAAATATAAGACAGGGGTCAGCCATGATGAGCAAGGTAGCAAAGGCAAAAATACAAAAGCTAAAGAGGAAGACTTACCGGTGGCGTGGCTATCAAGGGCCGTGTACCCATCCTTTAGCTCGGCGTACTCCTTCTTGGCCACCTCTAGGGCTCGGGCCGTCTCTGTCCTCTCCACCCTCATCCTTGATTGTCTGGCCAGCTAGTGCGATAGCCTCCTCCTTCTTCTGAAGGGTCACCTTCAGCGCGGTGACCTCGGCGGACAGGGCCAGGGCACGGCACCGTTCCTCCCCGGCCGAGATGTTGAGGGCATTGCGAGCTTGGGAGGCATGGGTGATGTCTACCTCGAGCCCCTTGATACGCTCCGAGGAGTCCCTGACATCCCTCTCGAGCCCCTGAACATGCTTTGCCGACAGGGAGAGGTCCCCGAGGGCCTTCAGCGTCTCCCCCGAGGGCCGACAGGGAGAAGCACAAAAGATTAAGAAACCAGGAGGGAAACAACCTAATCCCAACATAACAAGGAGCGGGTCACGTATCGCAAGGGATCGGGGCATATCCTTGATGGCGACGTCAACGGCCAGCTACAAGGCATGCTGCAACCACGCCCGGAACTCCTCGAGTTTCTCCCAGCGTTCGACCTCCGCCGGGTCATCCATCTCGAAGAGGGGCATGTCAGGATTTGTCGGGTCTCATAGTCGAAGAGCCTCCCGACCCCAGCGGGGAAGCTCTCCCTTGACCCTCCCCCGAACGACCGCCGTGATGCCATCCACCATCTCAGCCGAGCCACCATGACGGACCACCCGGTCAGCCAAGGTGGAGAACGGTGACTCAACCTCCCTCACTGCTCCCGACGACTCGGCTTCTCTAGCCTTGCACTCCCCCTAGGCGATACAACCAGAGGCGTGCGGGCCGAGGCTGTATAAGGAACCTCAGGCGGCTGGCGCCCAGTGGGAAGTGGGCGAGGCATTAGTGCCACCGCAACCACCCCAGACTCTGACTCATCTGCGGGGACCGCCCGCGCGATGGGTTGCCCAACTCTCCTGCACATCGGGATGACCTCAGTCGCCGGCTCTTCCGGCTGGCTCGAGGTCAGCAGCTCCAGCCGCCTATCCTCCTGCTCCGTGTTTAGCAGGGCTTCCAACTCCTTCTCTCACTGCTGCTGAAGCGATGGGCTCAAGGCCACTATCTCCTCCGGCTGCAGCTGCTGCGGCAGGTTCAAGGCTGTGGGCTCCTTCTGCTGTAGTTGTGGCAGTGAAACCACGATGGACGCCTCCTCCTGCCACTACGGCAGGGTGAAAGACATTGTCTCCTGCTCTTCTTGTTGCTGCTGCGGCTCATGCTAGTGCTGCTGATGTTGCAGCCGGCCCGACGCCTGCCTCTCATCCTCCTACTGCATCTGAAGCTGCTCTTGCTTCTATCGCTCCTCCAGCTCATGCAGCCCTTGTGGCCACGCTGGCCATGGCTGCTACTACTGATGGACCTCCACCATCTCCCTTGCATCATGGGCAGAAGTATCTGCCCCTCATCCTCGATGGCGATCGTGGCTTCCTCCATCAAACCTGGCTCCCGGTCGCGGGCTGTGTCCCCGAGATCGGTGGTGCCGGAAGGCACGTCGGTCTACTCCCAGCTCCACAATGCATCCCTCCCCGCTAGGGTCCCCGAGGCGCTCGAGCCTGCAATGGAAGCAGTGTTCGTTAGCCTACCTCGAGCCATAGCAACGTGGGCCTTCGCAACCTAGGCCACCACCGCCGCTGTTTGGGACATTGAAGTAGCACCTGGTGTCGATGCCGCCACCCTCGCCTCGGCGTCGATCTTGAGCCGCTTGGCGGGGAAGGAGCCGCCATCTCTCGCGCATGCTTGACCCTGGAGCACACACGAGCAAGAGATGGTAAGAACCCTTAAAATGCCAAAAAAGGGAAAGGAAGTGCCGAGATACTAGAAACTTACCCCACGGGGATAAGAGGCGCCCTCCTGCCCACCTTCAAACTGCTCGGGGGGTTTTGAGCCAGCATCTTCAACGAGTCCTTGTCGGAACCAGAACCGCTCAGAGCCACCGCTGATGACGCCTTCGGCGTCCCTTGCTTCTCCGAGGCCGACTGCCTCTGGGTTCGCACACTGAGTGTCGAGGACCTGGTCTGAGGCAGCGGCGTGCTGGATCCACCCCGTGAAAGGGTTCGAGGCATCCCGCCGTGTGTGCGACGCGACGATGACCTCCCTCGAGTCGAGGGTCACTCGTCCTCTGCTCCTGGGGCTACCCCGAGGCCTTCGTCTCTTGATCTTCGATAGGCGCCGAGGCCACACTGAGGAGATGACCCCGCCTTGACTAATCCCTGCATAAAGCAGGTGTTAGCTCGGGCCATACGGGGCACCAAGGCATCGAGACGCGCCTGCACCCCTTTGTCATCACTACCCTCATCTTCCTCCTCTTCCGAGGGAGATTCCTCTTCGGGAACCCCCTCGCGCCTTTGCTTTGCTCGGCGTTGCTCACACGCCAGGCACTTGAGGTTCTTCTTCTTTCGCTTTTTCTTTTCCTGATCTTTACTCTTCCTCTGTTGCTGGGCGGTGAAGTGTCTCACCTGGCGATCGGCTTTGTCCTCCTTGACCGGGGGCGTCGACACTCTGAAGTCTATGGCCCCCTGCACACAAACCCACGACAGAGAACACGAGGATGAGTCGAGAAAGAAAGGAACTTGAATATGATATTACTTCCTACTCACCAGTTGGATGTGACCGTTGTCGGGTAGCATTGGGATGCTGTTCACATCCTCCGTGCGAAGACACCAGAAACCGCTCCCCTCACCCGCCTTGCGATGTCCTCGAGGGACAACGCCTCGACCGACATTGGGCACCACTCAAGCGACACGCCGGGCACCATCTGGTCCAAGCGCAGCGAGCGCCACATCAGTGGGAGAACCCTCTGGCTGTGGAACACCGAGACGACGATTCCAGCGTTTAGCTCCCACTTGCGCAATGTCCTCAGCGCGTCGAGGAGAGGGTTCAGCCTTGCCTGATGATCCTTCGCCACGCCATGTGGCCAGTGCTCTGGGCGCTTCATGATGGCGCGCTTGGTGTAGTGTGGTAGCAGGACGCCATCATTCTAGAGGTAGAACCACCCGGCATGCCACCCGCCATGGTTGGAAATCAACCTCGTCAAGATGAACTGGTCCACCCTCTTCAAAGACAGGTTGCAGCACCCGACAAGGACGACGCTCCTCACCCCCTGCGACACCAGCTTGGTGAAGTGCTCACCCTTGAAGAGATGGAGCCACAACTCTTAGTGTGGCTCCATCCCTAAGTATCCCTCACAGACGGCGGCATAAATTGCCGTGTTGGAGATGGCATTGGGGGAGAAGTGCTGGATCTCAACCTCGTAGTAGTTGGTCAGCGCCCGCATGAACCGGCTCAGAGGTGACCCGAGCCCCATCCGGTGGTACCTGACGAAGCTCACCACGTACCCCTCCGGTGGGTTTAGTTCCCGGTCCTTCCTTGGTGGCACCATCCACTCTGGCTGATCGGCCAAGATGGAGGGGCAAAGAAGCCCCTCATCCACCAGCTCCTCAAGCTCTCACTCCATCACAGCCGACAGGAGCCAATCCTCCAGAGGAAGAAGCTCTGGCACCATGGCAACTATGCGGATCTGCTCAGCGGATGGACGGGAGGGAAGATTCCTAATCTCTTTCTCTCTTTCTCTCTTTCTCTCTTGCGCTAACAAACAGGGCAACTCTGCTCTTCGGTGGTGGCGGCGATGAAAGCAGGAAGGCAAGATGGGGAACAGACGAAGCCCTACCTCCCCCCTAAATTTATAGGCAGGCCAAAGAGCAACGGACGGATCTGATTGGAAGGCAAGTAAGATCTCGCATTTATTGCACCTACCTAACCGCTCCCTCGATTTACGGGTACAAGGACACGCGTGGAATGCTCGGCTACTAGCCGTTGTCCCAGCCCCCACGACTGCGTCGTTATGACTCCTGCCTTAAAAGGCGTGCCCAACGGATGGGAGAAGTTATTCATGGATGATTCCTTCGACAGTAAGGAATGTGGGCCCCGGCCCCATAAAAAATCTCAAGGGAGCGAAGGCTGGCCCTCGATCAGGGTTCAACAGCCGTCCTCGAGTATCTGAGCCAGGGATGACCGGGGGAGCCGACACGAGTCCCTTATCGCTAATGAACTCTCGAAGCCCCCATGGACATATTCAAGGCCAAGCGAAAGGACAACTACGGAATCCCCTCGGAGGGAGGCATCGAGCCACCGAACCCTATCGAATGGGATCTGAATCCATGTGTCCATTTGTTAGCTTCGATGAGAGCACCTCCATGGCCACCAGTAGACCCCTATCGAATGGGGCATGAGCTCTCACTTGAATTTTCCGATAACAGCTCACCAGAGGACGTCAGAGCTCGCCCAAGCGAGGGTAGCGTGGCGCTCCTCACCCCTCCTCCTGTCGAAAAGGAGCGTGAGGGTCGAAAGAAAAAGACAGGCTTGTTTCTAATTGACTGTGATGAAAGAGGCTCGGGGGCTCGCTTGCAACCGGATGGCCTCAACGAAAGAGGAACCCACCTTCTGGAAGTTCGACAACGTGTGGGACCCCTCAATAAAGGAGGGGCAAGCGCGCTTGGGGACTAGAAGACTTGAACTTCCCCCCAATTGCACATCCAAAAAAGCCCTTGGAGGATTTCTACTCTTTCGAGGCCTCGGGACTACACCCGAAGGATGCGCTCGTGTGCACCCGTCGGAAAGTGTCGATGCTATGACTCCAATTCATTTATACCTAGTCCCCGAGGAGAGAACTTACTGCACCCAACCAGCACAAAGTGGGCTTTGGCAAAAAGAACTTATGCATGCTCGGGGGCTCGACTACTCAAGAACCCCTCGATAAAAAGCGCATAAAGCCAATACGAGGCCCCGCTCAAGAACGAACTCTCGAAGCCCCCTCGGGCATATTCAAGGCGAAACAAAAGGATAATTATGGAATCCCCTCAAAGAGAGGCATCGAGCCACCGAACCCTATCGAATGGGATTGAAATCCATGTGTCCATTTGATTAGCTCCAATGAGAGCGCCTCCGTGGCCACTTGTCGACCCCTATCGAACGGGGCACGAGCTCTCACTGTCGTGTACCTAGATAAGGGGTACCCTAAACCTTAATCTAGGAGAATTAATCCCCAAGCAGTTGGCATAAACACTCGAAAAAACTCCCCACAAATCAAGCCTACTACCACCCTCAGCGAAACAAGGCCCAACACTCGGGACTAGTCCATACTAGGCTGGCCCAAGACCAAGACGCACCAATCTGTATGCACCCCTTGACGGGGGCCCTCGAGTAGCAGAACTAGGCGTGGGCCAATGACCCCCATTGATTTACGGACCTCCGAGTGGGCGGATGACCCCCCGCCAAGTGACGGAATTCTGCCTGGGCGGACGACTCCCCACCGAGTGACGGATCTCCGCGCGGGCGGACGACCCCCGTCGACTGCTACTACACCCCTTAGTCCACCTACTTCTTGTACGATGCTCAGAGCATTTAGTGTGCCCCGTCTACCTCTGCCAACCCCCGTGGCTACAGTGCAGGTCATGATGGGCAACTATGCAAGGTCAAATTCGCCTTCACCGCCCATTCCCAGGAAGGCGTTGACTCGTACAAACACTGTACCCATGCGTGGGCACTGTGCCCCGTCAGGCACCCCCTCGACACGCTACAAAAAATGCTCAAAAAACGCTCGTTGTAGAGGGGATGCTGGGCTCATTGTAGTGGGAGCTTCCTGAGCCCAAAAAACGCTCAAGTCCTATCTCGATCTCGCTCTCTTCATCTCCATTCTCACTCACTCGCTTGTATCCCCCTGTACAAGCATTTCGGTGCAAGATAATACAACATCTCCTCCCCCGCTAGACGTAGGGCCTTCTTTGCCTGAACCAGGATAAATCATGTGTTCTTCTTGCATCACCATCCAGATTAGGGAGCACGCAGTACACATTTACTTGTCGACTTAGGCCCCCCTGGGTCCGAACACCGACACAAATTCTTGTAATCCTCAATGTGACAGAGGATCCAGTGGATGATTTAGATAAGGTGGTCCTAGACATGTGAGGAGCTCATTAAAAATGAGACATGACATGGAGTCATGTAACCAAGATGGAGAAGATCAAGATGAGGCTTGGCTCGATGGACCGGTTGGATGTATGAAGGGAAAGTTGAGGCTTTGAAGCGATGGACCATGGGATGGTGAAGCTTGAGCAAGACTTGGCACCGATGGACTGACTCAACAGTGAAGAGCAAGTGAGGTCAAGATCAATGGACCAAGAAGGTTGCATCATGATATGAAGTGGATTATATCATTTAGAAAAGAAAAATAGGCTCAAGGCAAAGGTATAAAAGCTATAGGGCCATTTTGTTTTGTACTCAAGATACCATAGAGGGTGTGAGTGATTTAAGATCAATAGCCGTACTACGAGAGGGGAAATCTTTGGTAATTTGGTTCATGAGTGCCAATAGGTTGATCATACATGTTGATGCATTAGGACCTAGTGTGCTAATTGGAAAACCTTTAAAAATGATTGTGAAAATCCTAACACACAAGCACATGGTGTGTTACACTTGGTGGTGTTGGCACATTTGCAAAGGTAGTGGAGTTTGCAAAGGTGGTGGAGTTTGCATAGGTTGGTGCTTTTGGGAAAATGAAAGGGCTATTTCCTATTGCACTAGATGCAAGAAATTTGTGAAAACATGCTAGCTCTTGGTCACAAGATGTTACTCTTGTTGGTTAACATGTATGTGCAAAGTGTAAAAGTAGAGAAGTTTGCGTTGTCAACGGCTTGTTTTCACTGAAATTACAAGTGTCAGACGCACCAGGTCCGAGCATCGAACACTGGGGCTGCATCTGACCCATTGTTGGTCATGTGGCGTTAAGTGAAGCTACGTCGGACACATCAGACACATGACATCAGTGTCCGGAGACTGTTGCATTGGTGGCGCCTACGAGCGATGAACGCGTAGGACGCTGGATGGAGCGACTGACGACTCGTCCGACAGAGCATCTGACGGTAGGCTAATTTTACATCGCCTCTTGACTACATCCGAAGGCACTGTGTAGCATCCAATGGGGTGGTTCTGATGCATCTGACACCCATGTAATGACTAGTTTTGAATCAATCATTTTAGCGCACAGAGGTTTGATGCTATACCGTCTTGCGCATCCGACGATCCCGTGGAAAGCGCAGTGAAGGGGTAATGGCTCTATTTGCTTGAGGGGTGTTATAAATAGAAGTTGGTCGGTTCCATGGCAACTCTCTTGACTTTCTAGCACTCTTGATATCCTTGTGAGCTATAGCAAAGACCTCTTACTCATCTCTCTTGCATGGTTACAAATACAAAGTGAGACTGAGTGATCCAAGTGTATTTGCATGTGTGGTTGCATCCAATGGCACTTGGGGATCGTTTCTCTGGTGATTTCTAGTTACCCTAGGTGGGTGCACGCCACCTAGCTGGCTTGGAGGTTGTTGGAGGTGTTGGGAAGAGTTGGTGATTGTTCTTGCCCCACCTCCAGTTGATTTATGAGGGTTCTTGTGCTTTCCTTGGTGGAGCGCCAAAAGCAACTCTAATAAAATACATGTGTCATTTGAGTTACCTCAATTGAGAGTGGTGTCTTGTGATGCCTTAGCGGGGGTGTGCCTTGAGAGGCAATTGGCTTGAGGGTCAAACCGAAGAACCATGCATCTAGGTGCTGGTTGACACAACCGGAGAGTAGCTTGTCGGTGCACAAGTGAACTCTGGGTGAACAAATCCTTGTGTCCATCTTGTCTCCCGGTGACTGGTCTTCATATTGATATCTTGTTGTACATCCATTATTTTGATTGATATCATCTAGGTGATTAGCAACATCCTCTTTTCACCGTCAGTATAAGAATCACCTCTCTCTCCCTTGTATTTACTTCCTAGCTTATCTTGTGTAGCTTGTGTAGAAATAGTTGTTCTTCCCAGCTCACTAGTGTAGAAAGTAGCCACATAGCTGTTGGCATTCCTTACACCACTTAAGTTAAGTTGTCATCCCTAACACAATGTAAGAAATGTCATTGTATTATTCTAAGCACTTTACATAAAATGGAATAAAAGGTTATCCGCAAGCGCACAGATAAATACTCCCGTTGTAGCATTTCACCCAGGAAAGTTCCAAATATCGTTATTTATAATTCACCACCAGGAAGGCAAAATGGAGGTATTGAGAATAAAGCCATAACTTACACTTGTGATAAGAGGTCTACTAGATCAACTCAGAACAGGGCTCAGTCACATAATAATAAGTAAGGATAATAATTCAATGAAGTCCAAAGGTGGTTCCACCGAGCAATTTCCTTCTTGGGCATGATTCTAGAAAGAACTAGGAAATAAAGATACATAACTCCTAGGGTTGATTATAACTATAGGTCATTGAGCTACACAATTAGTGCAATTACATCTAGCTATCATGGTCAAAATAATTTCATATCCATACTCAAGAGACATTGCCAAGGTGGGTTAGGAACAGAGCAAGACATAACCTCACAAGTATAAGCCTTACACAATCCTATATTCGGGGAGCGAACTACAGAGGACTCAACGAAACTGTCACCTTCGCGATGTACCACATGGCCCGGAACATAGGGGGCACCATTCCTACATTAATTCTACCACCCACCCCTTGTACTTCAGGATGAGCGCTATACGAACAAGAGCATAAACACCAAACTACTCCAACTAAACTAGACATATAACCAACATAGGCAATGAACATTATAATTATGAATCTATTATTATAACTAGTCATGGTGAGGATGAACACGAATCACAAACATGAATACAAACAAGAACTAGAACAAGAACACAATGAATTGGACAACGAACTAGACAATTAGATGATGAACTAGATGAACACGAAGAACAAGAAGATGAACTAGAAGGTAAACACAATGAACTAGAAATACAAATGGATTAATACTGATGAATACAAGAGAGAGTTACAAGACATTACCAAGCCTCCTTATGACTAGATCTGAACCCAAGCGTTGCTTGCCTCCTCTAATTCCAATTCTTTATATTCTAGCTATGCCCTAGATGATGGATGCTCTAGGTTATCTTTTCGAGGGATGACCCTGAACTGAATAATGATTGAATGTCTTCGATGCTTCTCCAGGGGGTCTGCCCCCACTTATATAGTCTGGTGGGGTGAACCATGACCCTTGGATCAAACTGACTTGAAACAATGGTCAAGTACACTGTAGAGCTCGGTTGGAGGCCATCAAGCGAAGGAGGGCCCGCTTGACAGGGGAGCCAAGCCAGCCGGCTGGCCCCACTTGGCAGCCATCGGTCTCCCGCTTCGGTCTCGTGTCTTCTGGTGTCTTCTACATCCTTCTAGTGCGTCTTTTTGATCTGTTTGTGCAATGAGTCATGTCCTAGATGGATTCTTTCCTTTCCCATCTTCTGGATAAATCCCTGGAAAATATGATTTCACAAAGTTGTGGGATCTTATCGGTTTAGCCCCTGGTCTTGTGATGATGATGATGATTTCTGGGACCTTCTAGAGTCTTCTGAGTCATGGCCATCGAGGACTCTCTCTCCGATGCTCCAAATATGGCAAGTGATATGTCCGTTTCGATTGTCTCGATGAGCTCTTCACAATGGTGTGCTCAGATTCCTTACTTGAGATACTTTTATGATGAAATATTAAATATCCTACAAAACAAGTAAGAGCAACACAACTCGAGGAACTTATTAGAATAAATCCCTACTTTCTTTCTTTATCTTTTAATTAAGGCCTTATCCTAGATCAGTTGACGGTTAAAAATTAGAGTTAATGAGCGTCAACAAGTTCCCCCAAGCTTACATTTTGCTAGTCCCTTAGCAAAACCATGTATGATGTTGGATCAAGAGCTGCTATAATTCCTTCACACCTTAAAAATACTTATATGTTTAAACAAGAACTCTCCCTTGGATTAGACTCAACTACTCTGATCTTCAAACTTACTCATATTATTGTGGACCATGGAGCTTGTAGCTTTCACTTAGGTCTTGAGTAATTGAAAACTAGAAGAATCAAGTCAAGCACTAATCTCACACTCTTTGATCAACCTTTATCCTAGGGTTTTTATAAAATTTTTAAAATAAAACTCAAAGATCCTATGCATGATCCTTTCAGGTTTCTCAGGCAATAATGGTGGTTTGCCTTCTCTCCTCTAGTATATGTGGTATTTTTGGACTTAGGCATAGTAGCTTGATGCCTTCTCTCTTTCTCACCATAGACTAATAAAGATATCTGGAGTTCAAAGGTGGAACAGGAGATAGCTTACTTGTAGTACATATGTTACCTAGTCTAACACATGGATCTAGAGGATAAAATTCGAAGATCCTTGGCATACAATCAAATCAAGATGTGCATGTGTGGTTTCAAAGGTATGATTAATGTGATAGAGAATATTTGTGGGTGGTAGAAAGGGTGAAAACATTGCTCCTTTGCAAAAGATAACTCATTCAAACTTGAAGATTTCTAAAGATCTTGAACAATTGGAAATTTGATAGACAACTGAAGCTTTGATTCTTGCAAAACTTTCTTCTTTTCCTTCTTTTTTTAACTAACCTTGAATAACTTGTGAAACTCATGATATGGATAACCTTGGAGCAAAAAATGTAACAGGGCTAGTAAACAAGGAAAATCCTATGGGTATGATACTTTTGGATGTTCACTCCCAGTGTAGGAGCAGAAAAAAATTTTGAGGTTGGATCTAAATGGGTTTATATGGTGGTGTGTACTTCTAGGGTAGAAGTAGCAAGGGGTGCAAAGTGCATGTGAATCTTGATTTTAACCATATGACAAGTTCCTAAGGATCAGACATGGTTAGAGCAAACTTAATGCATACAAGCAGCCAAATCAGTAAGGAAATTTTTCCTATTCTAATCAAGCATGTTTGTATGGCTGTGGTAAGAATTCAAACTCTCATTATATAGGATCTCATCATGTGGTAATTTTAAGTTTTTGAGATAAATACCCAGAACTCTAGTATCTCTTAGAACATGGAGAAGAGCAGCTCAAACCATTTTATATCACACTCCCCAATCACCTAGACTTAGGTCAAGCATTCGCTACCCACAAATCTCAGGTTCAAAGCAAATCTTCGTATCAAAACAATTTTATCCAAACTCGGGAAAGTACAAGGTTAAAAGCAAAGTACTTCAAAGGAATTATGGAAAAGCAACTATTCATCATCTCCAAGCATACAAGAATTTTCTAGAGCTCCATTTTCTAAGGCAGGTTGGACTTGTATATTCTCTCTTGAAAAGTAACTAAAAGCAAATATATAAATATATTCTAAATAGGAAAAAATTTCTATTTGGTTTCATCGATTATGCATCTTTTTATTTTTTTAGCAAACTTAAATAAAATATAAGATAGTAATACTTAGCTAGATACACGGAGGATGCTTCTCCCCCAAGCTGGATGTTAACGTAGTCGTTCAACTTGATAGCAGAGACATTCTTCATCTTGTCTGCATCCTTCAAATCCTGTTGATCTCAAATAGACAACAAAGCTTGTGGAATTGATTAAGTGTTAGCAAAAATAAACCTTCCTTTTTTGCCTAGTGCCTTTTAGAACTTTCTTTCAATATTTTTGGGATTTTACTATACATGTAAAAGTAAATTTTTTGTGCCAGCACGGTAAATAAAGATTTACATGGGGCTTAAGGTTTTTATGTTTTGACAATTTTTTTAAATGCAGAAAGAAAATGCAACAAAATTTTTATTTTTCCTTTCTTTTAATGCAAGGACTTATGCAGAGAAGTAAATATGCAAGTAACTATGCAAGTAATTAAATATGCATATAACTACCATTTTACCTTTTGGTGAAGGTTCAAAGTTTTCGGTTCGTCGAACTGGACCTTCCTAATTCAAGCACTTGAGGAGGTGTCTATAGGGACAGAATCCTTCCTTACCTTATCTTCTTCAATTTTTGGCTCTTGTGAATCTGGCGAATCAGGGGATAATGATCCCTCTTCTTGTGCTAGAGTGCTTGATGGTTGAATATCTTTCTTCTTCCAAACTTTTCTTGTCTTCGGCACTTCTTCTTCATGAATCTCTAAGGCAGCTATTTCCTCCATTACCTTATCCTCTTAATTAGACCCTTCTTCCTTGATTACTTTCTTTCTTTGGCGTTCAGAGCGACGCCTTCCATTCCTGTTCTTCTTGGATTTCTCACAAATAATATAATCATTAAAGTAACAATGCACCTTTTTCTCAGGAAAATGAAAGTGAATCTCTCCTTCCTTCATATAGATGATTGCATTAGTGGTGTAGAGGAATGGTCTCCCAAGGATTAGGTGAACGTCATCATCTTCTCCCATGTCTAGAACCATGAAGTCGACAACAACCTCTTGATCCCTGATCTTGATGGCTACATCCTTGACTATACCTTCCGAAAATCGGAACGATTGATCCGCAAGCTGCAGCTGCAAATATGTTAGGTGCAAAGGTGTATTTTGATATAAATGTTTATACGTTACCGTAGACATTATGTTAACACTTGAGCCAATGTCATAGAATGGCTTGTAGAAGGTACTCTCTTTGATCGTACAATCTATGGTAGGTACCCTAGGATCTTCAAAACGTATTGAGGGAAGAGTAGTCTCATGGGGTGGTTTAACAGTGTTAACCATCCAAACTGCTTCTCGAACAGTTTGCTTTGCTTTCCCCTTCTTGTTATTGTTCTTCGAAGTAGGTAGTATACCTTCATAGGTGTTGACATTCTTCTTAACTTGAGCTTTCTTCTCTGGAATCTCGTTCTTCTATATTGGGGCTTTGTTCTTCTTTGTTGGGGCATTGTTCTTCTTTTCTTCTATGGATTTGTCAAAATTCAAGTAATCATACGGGTTCTGAGGATGAACTTGATTGGTGTATGTACGATTCTTGAAATTGAATCTTTCCTTATTCTCCCCTATGGTGAAACAGATCTTGGCACTATTGGAATGGTCTTCCCAAAATAATTGGTGCTCTTTCATCTCCTCCTGTTTCTATCACCACAAAATCTAGCACTAGAGACGAGTGTCCAACTCCTACGGACACATCTTCAAAAATTCCCTTGGGGTAGCACAGTGACTGATCTGCAAGCTGCAAACACATGGTTGTGTATAACAAAGGATTAACATGAATTTTCTCATATATTACCTTAGGCATAATGTAGACACTTGCTCCTAAATCATAGATATCTTCTTCAAACTCATAATATCCAATGTGGATGGGGATGACGGGTCTTCCTAGATCTCCCTTCTTTTCTGGATATTTGCCATCCGGCCACCATTGTGGTCTTGGTGGAGCTATGAAGTACTCTCCTACATTAAAAATGTCTACAAGATTCGTAGTTTCTAATTCTTTTGGATTCCCCGGAATCTTACCTTTTTCGGTCATAGGTATTGAAGCTGCTAACTGAGAGAGTTGTGATTCCATCATCTTATTTATGGCAGAAGTAAAACTATCCATTCTATTATTTATAGTTTCAAAAACTTTATCATTGGAGGCTATTTTTCTAGACATATTCTCAATAACTTTATTTTGATTAGCAATCATATCTCTCAAAGGTGGTTGGTTGAAATCATTATCTTGGTAGTTACCTTGGAAGTTACCTTGATAATTACCTTGATAATTTGGCCTTTGTTGATTCCACCCTTGATTTTGTTGATTCCATCCTTGAGTCTGTTGGGGACAAAAATTGGTGTTGTTGTTGATGTAGTTTACATCTCCTAAGACTAAAGAACAGTTGCTTCCTATGTGGCCAATGCTTCCACACTCTTCACAAGTCATGCGAGAGTCTCGGACATGCATGACTTCCTTCTTTTGCTGATCTCTTTCGTCAAGCTTCTTCATGAGCAGGTCCATCTTAGCAGACAACATGTCTACCTCTTTGACTTGATGCATTCCTCCTCTCTTGCGTGGTTGAGTGCGTTCTTCGTTTCATCCCTGGTTAGAAGCTATCTTCTTAACAAGAGCGGTTGCTTCACGAATAGTGAGTGACAGGAATGATCCTCCAGCAATGGCATCAATATTCTCACGGGCACTTGTAGTGAGCCCATGGTAAAATGTTTGTACAAGTAACCAATCTTCCATCCCATGGTGAGGGCATTTTGCAATATAGTCTTGAAAGCACTCCCATGCCTCAGGGATAGATTCGGCATACTGCTGCTGAAAAGTTGAGATCTTTGCACGTAGGGCATTCATCTTGCCTACGGGAAAGAACTTTGCTAGGAAAGCAGTGGAACAGGCATCCCAAGTAGTATTTCTATCTTTGTTAGCGTAAAACCATTGCTTCGCCCTTTCCATGAGTGAGAACAGGAACAGGCGGAGTAGTGTGGCATCTCTTGAGACTCCTATTATGCTGAAGGTGCTGCAAATCTCCAGGAAGTGTTGGAGGTGAGCATTGGCATCCTCATGTGCTTTCCCACAAAACTGGTTGGCTTGCACCATGTTGAGCAAAGTTGGTTTGAGCTCGAATCCTTCATCTCCCACATTTTAAAAAAAAAGAGTTTTATAACTTGGCTTTTAATGAAAGCCAGTGTGGACTTCATCTCCCACATTGACTGTTGGTCCAGTCCTGATGTTGGCAATTGTTGGAGCGGAGAATTCTCGGAGAGTCTTGTCAGCCATTGCTTCAAACAACTGTGTTGAGCTACTTGCTGGTTGGTCTTCTGGCAAATTGGTTGGGTTGTTTCTTCTTAGTTGTGCTTTAGCTTTTCTAATTATTGTCTTGGGATCATCAACGTAGTTTGCCGGTTGATCAAATCCAGTCATACATCACCCTGTATAAAATATTCGTAAATAGACAAAATGATAGGGTGAGCCTATTTGAGTAAAGATCAATATTATGTCTCAATTATTATATGTGTAAGATTATTCCTAGATATTCAATTTTCTTCTCTAGACCTCCATTGCCTTCCTCGGCAATGGCGCCAGAAATGCTTGTTGGCATTCCTTACACCGCTTAAGTTGTCATCCCTAACACGATGTAAGAAATGTGGTTGTATTATTCTAAGAAATTTGCATAAAATGAAATAAAAGTTTATCCGCAAGCGCACAGATAAAAACTCCCATTGTAGCATTTCACCCAGGAAAGTTCCAGGTATCGTTATTTATAATTCACCACTAGGAAGACAGAATGGGGGTATTGAGAATAAAGCTATAACTTACACTTGTGATAAGAGGTCTACTAGATCAACTCAGAATAGGGATCAGTCATATAATAATGAATAAGGATAATAATTCAACGAAGTCCAAAGGAGGTTCCACCGAGCAATTTCCTTCTTGGGCGTGATTCTAGAAAGAACTAGGAAATAAAGATACATAACTCCTAGGGTGGATTATAACTATAGGTCATTGAGCTACATCAATTAGTGTAATTACATCTAGCTATCATGGTCAAAATAATCTCATATCCATACTCAAGAGACATTACCAAGGTGGGTCAGGAGCAGAGCAAGACATCACCCCGCAACTATAAGCCTTACACAATCCTATATTCGGGGAGTGGACTACAGAGGACTCAACGAAGTTGTCACCTTCGCGATGTACCACATGGCCCGAAACATAGGGGGCACTCGCAGATAGACTTAACCTAGGCACTATGCCTACATTAATTCTACCACCCACCCCTTATACTTCAAGATGAGTGCTATACGAACAAGAGCATAAACACCAAACTACTCCAACTAAACTCGACATATAACCAACATAGGCAATGAACATTATAATTATGAATCTATTATTATAACAAGTCATGGTGAGGATGAACATGAATCACGAATACAAACAAAAACTAGAACAAGAACACAATGAATTAGACAATGAACTAGACAATTAGACGGTGAACTAGATGAACACGAAGAACAAGTAGATGAACTAGAAGGTAAACACAATGAACTAGAAACACAAATGAATTAATACTGATGAATACAAGAGAGAGTTATAAAACATTACAAAGCCTCCTTATGACTAGATCTGGAGCCCAAGCGTTGCTTGCCTCCTCTAATTCCTATTCTTTATATTCTAGCCATGCCCTAGATGGTGGATGCTCTAGGTTATCCTTTTGAGGGATGACCTTGAACTGAATAATGATTGAATGACTTTGATGCTTCTCCAGGGGGGTCGCCCCTGATTATATAGTCTGGTGGGGCAAACCGTGACCCTTGGAGCGAAGGAGGGTTGAAGGCCGTCGAGTGAAGGAGGGCCCACTTGGCAGAGGAGCCAGGCTGGCCGGCCTAACATGTGGGGCTGGCCAGCCCCACCTAGCAGCCGCAGGGCTCCCGCTTCAGTCTCATGTTTTCTGGTCTTCTACATCCTTCTAGTGCCTGTTTTTGATCCGTTTGCGCAATGAGTCGTGTCTTGGATGGATTCTTTCCTTTCCCATCTTCTGGATAAATCCCTGGAAAATATGATTTTACAGAGTTGTGGGATCTTGTCGGTTGAGCCCCTGGTTTTGTGATGATGTTCTGGGACCTTCTAGAGTCTTCCGAGTCATGGCCATCGAGGACTCTCTCCGGTGCTCCAAATATGGCAAGTAATATATCCATTTCGATCGTCTCGATGAGTTCTTCACAATGGTGTGCACAGATTCCTTAGTTGAGATACTTTTATGATGAAATATTAAATATCTTGCAAAATAAGTAAGAGCAACACAACTCATGAAACTTATTAGAATAAACCCCTACTTTCTTTCTTTATCTTTTAATTAAGGCCTTATCCTGGATCTGTTGCTGGTTAAAAATTAGAGTTAATGAGCGTCAACAATAGCCTTTGAGTGATATAGAGATTATAATTTGAATTATCAATAGGAGGCTTGCTCACCATCTAAGTTAGGCAAAACTCGCGATTACGCTATTTATTTTACTAATCAAATTTTTCTAGTGTCTTTGTAGAATTTTTAATAGGCTATTCGCCCCCCTCTAGCCATCTAGGACCTTATAGTAGTGCCACACCATCACCATGGCGTCAACATGTTGTCACTGCCGCTACCCGTCAGACCGTCCATCCTATAGTAGACATGAACAAGAAAGGGAAAGAAGAGAAGAACTTGGAGAGAGTTCAAGAGCTGGAACTAAGGGGATAAGGTTGCTACTGTTGTTTCATGGAAACTGATGAGAAGATAAGGATGTAGCTTTGAAGAGACCGAGGAGTATGGGTCCCATGCACATGTGTATTGAGAATACTGTAGATATCTAGGGAATCCAAATCAAAAAATTTTAAATTGAGATCCATTTCTAGAAATAGATGTATTTTCAGAGGTGGTGCTCTTAACCCTGCCGCCTCTAAAAATATATTATTTTCTTAGTGAAACCATCTCTGAAAATAAATCTTTAGAGACGGTCATATAGCTACAGTTCTCCTCCTCCTAGTTAGAGATGGCTTGTTATATCAGTTGCATCTGTTAGAAATATAAGGCGTTACTGATATCACTTTTTATACTAGTATTATAACCCCCGTTTTCTCTATGCTTTGTCAAATAAATATAGCCGGGCATGAAACCTGTCTGCACATAGGAAGCATAATCATTCCAACTGTTCTTGAAGAGTCTTTGAGGAAGCGTAATCCTTCATGTTCTTACAAAGAACACACGCGACAACACATGAAATCATTCGACTTGTTGGCCTGGGCCGCACATAGGAAATCATGCATGCCCTCAACGAACGACTCTTGGGAGTGTCGATAGGGTTGCACGTCAATTGCCAGTTCATCTGCATTATATATTACACAACATGCATGATTAATTAATTTCAAGGTCCCAAATATGCATTACACAACATGATTAATTAAATCCTACCACAATTGTTTGACTTGAACATTAATTTATTAAAGCCTTGATATAAGGTATAAAAACCCAAATAGCACTAAACAAAGTAAACCTACAATGCGCTCTAATACAATAAAGATTTCTTGACCAATTCCATCTAAAACAAATAAATGCTTTGTCAATTTTCATCTATGGGCTTGTAGACATAAATTGAACAACTTAAATTGTAAAAATAGCATGTGTTCTTAAAGTTCCTACATATATAAATGTTCTTGGGACAAAAATATATGTTGACACCATTTTTCGGCACGTGTCAATAAGGATCGGGAGACTAAACTAAATCGGCAAGAGGGTGGTTTTTCTTCAGCATTGCTTTCGAGTTGCCGATGGGTGGTTGCCGATGAAGGGCATATTGATCTCATACATTGCCAATGAAGCCAAAGAGCTATTTCCGATAAGGTTGGCAGAGGATGAGAGGATTGTTACCGATGAGGCGAAAAGAGCTGTTGTCGATAAAAATGGCAGGAAGACTGGGAGGTTGTTGCCGATGCCAAGAATATACCGATGAGGAGATAACTTCATCACGACGGAAGCGGACAGAGGATCGGCATCATAGAGTTTATGATTTTCGTAGTATAGTTTGAGTCTAACTCCTATACGAGTTTTATTTCTTTCCTTAGGAGGTAGAGTTCGTATAAGGAATTAGTTTATTTCTTCTATATTTGAGCCTTGCGTGTTAAATTAGGACTCTTCGATTAGCGGAGTATAAATATATGCCGGGGGGCATTGTAATATAAAGAAGCATCAATAAACAAATCTACTTTTTATCGTAATTTACTTCTACCAGTACTTTACTTTTCGATGACTTCATCAAGTATTTTCTTTTTCAATGAGTTTTTTCAAGAATCGACGGCTGCATCAACTTGATCTCCGGTGACCTTGCAGGTTCCACGTCTACCGAGCATGATTCAGGCTTTGACTTCCGGGCGTATCGCTGTCGTCTCGTCTGATCTGTTCAACAGTTATCAAATACATTCTGAGCCTTGACGTCCGGGCGTATCGCTGTTGTCTCGTTCGGTTTTTATTCAAATTATCATCCTTGTCGATTAACAGGTCAAATCGACTGGCACGCTTTGGATATCGAATTTGGGTATTAGCCCGGTGTGTTGCAGATAAGAATTTTGCATCAACACATCTTTTGGCACGCCCGGTGGGACAAAGTCAACAGATTTATTATGAAGAATCCTGCTGATATCAATCTAGAGAACATCATCGAGATATCAGAGTTAGATCTCAAGGAAGATCAAAAGCTTGCCATGGAAAAAGCCATGGAGGACTACAGGCAGCTTTGCTTGAAGTCTTTCAGCATGAATAGGGGCAGAGAAGTCATCCAGAAGCAAGATCTGCCGTTGCCTCGGCAGGTAACCTTTGATTCCAACCTGGTAAATTACAAGAGATGGTTAATTCTGCATTGAATCAGGCTTTGATCAACCACTCCACTTGTTTACAATGTTGTTGTGCAAACATTAAGAGAAGGACAAGCACCAGGTTATGTCAGGCTGACATATCATCAGCCGGGATCGGCATCTATCAGTACTCCATCGGCAACTCCAGCCGTTGAGAGTATGGAAGCGCCTACTCCTCCAGTTATATTAGGACCATCTATCATTGAAGCCACGCTGATAGGATCAGATCTAACATCTCAGGAGAGGCCTAGTACTCAGTTGAGCATAGATCTATCGGCATCAGCAATGTCAGGCTCTTCAGTCCAACATAATCAGATTGCTGCTAATTGGTGGGGATACAGGATGCCTCTAGGTCTATCTACTGCCAACTCTGGACTGCCTCAAGTGCATGATGTAGCAGGGAAGGGTCCAATGACATCGGCTACTCCAATTCGGCCGATGACTCAAGTGTCACATTACTCTACTACACCTCCTGCTATACAGCAATTGTCAATGGGATTCCACGCGCCTCCGCAACAGATATCTTATGCGAATCCATTGACTAGTCCTCCACCAGTTCAACAGAGAGTTTCCACTGCAGGACAGCCCATAGTGCCATTCGTATCTCAATCTGGGTTATCTGCAATTTAGGGCAATTATGCTGGCTATCATCCACCCATACAAGAGCATCAATTGTCTGCAAGCTATCAGCCATCGGCAAGTCAGGTGCCAATGAGTTATAATCTCAATTGGTTAGGGCAAGCGCCAGTTCAGCAATCTGCTATTCAGCCATGTTACCAGGCGATGGGGACTCAGTAGTATAGTCCACAGGCAGCTTTCCAGGATCAAACATCGGCAAAACAGCCGATGAGCTTTGCTGCACAGAATGGTGCTGTGAATATGCCGATTCTTCCAAGTCAAGTACCACAAGGATATGTAGAAGCATATCAGCCAGCGCCTCCAGTGGAGATTCAGCCAGTGCATCGGCAAGATCAAGATGCACATTTAACTGATAAGATCGTAGAAGTGATGAAAGAGCAATTTGGGATTCAACCCAAGATTAATACTTACTCTTATCGGACTCCGTACCCTTCAGCTTATGACTCAATTCCTTTCCCGAATCGGTACAAGGTGCCAGATTTGACTAAGTTTTCTGGGCAGGATGATACATCGACGATGGAGCACATCAACCGATTCATCATCCAGTGTGGAGAAGCTGCTAACAGGGATGAGCTGAGGGTCCATTTATTCTCGTCTTCTTTGTCTAGATCGGCATTCACGTGGTTTATCTCATTGCCACCGAACTCTATTCTTACTTGGGCCAATCTAGAAAGACAATTCATAAGTACTTCTTTGCTAGTGTCCATGAAAAGAAGCTTACCAATTTGATGAAATTGAGACAGTGAAGCGACGAATCGGTGGAGAGTTTTGTGCAAAGGGTACGAGACATGAAGAACAGGTGCTACAACCTAGTGCTTGATGATTGCCAGTTAGCTGGTTTGGCTTTCCAGGGTCTGTTGTCGCATCTCAGGGACAAGTACGATTCTCAAGAGTTTGAAAGTCTTAGCCATATTGTGCAGAGGATCTCTGATCAAAGTGCTTGAGCTCCAGAACATAGGAAGAGTTAGAACAAGAAGGTGTCCTTTGTAGAAGAGGCAGAGGAGTCAGATTCAGATGAAGAACCAACTATCGGCCTGGCTGAGTGGGTAAAGGGAAAGAAGCCGATTTCTTGTCCTTTCGGTCAAAAGGGGCTAGAGAAGTTCACATTTGATATCACGAAGGCCGATAAAATATTTGATCTACTGCTTCAAGAGGGCCAAATCAAGCTGTCACCCAATCATGTGATTCCATCGGCAGATGAGCTGAAGAAGATGAGGTACTGCAAGTTTCATAATGCAACTTCGCATAGTACCAATGACTGTAAAGTTTTTAGGCAGCAGTTGCAATTGGCAATTGAATCTGGGAGAATCAAATTCAATAACTCTAAAGCTCAGAGGCCGATGAAGATTGATCAACATCCTTTTCCTGCAAACATGGTGGATGCCGTAAGCAAGACCAAAGTGTTGATAGTGGCAAGTGCTAAGAGGAGAGCATCGGTAGATCCTAGATATCAAGTAACTACCGATGACTTGAAGGGGAAGGAAATAGTTGAAGAAAGCAGCAATTCCAGAAAACCTCCTAAACTCGCTCCATACAGAGTGTCAGGTGATCGATATCGATATTGGCAAGAGGAGTTGCGTTGGGAAGAATGGCGTCGGCATGAAGATCATTGGAGATGCCCCTTCTTTATCTACTGCTGGGAAGAAGGCATTAAATTGCCTACTGTTGATAACTGCCCCGAGTGCAATGGTTATGATTGAACCGATTGGACAAAAAGAAGACCGTATTATGGTGATCAGGGCAAATACATCAATGAGCCAATCAGGGGAAGAGCATCAGTACATGATCGGCTGGGGGGCAGAACTAGTGTACATGAAAGGCTGGGCAGGCATGATGACTACTTGCCGATGAACCAAGAGGAGCTCGAGGAGATGGCCAATGCGAGAGTTCCTGATGAGGCGATTCTTTGCACAGACTCCAATATAAACTACCCAGGTTCAGTTACGAAACTGTATCAGCTCGTTTGGAAAACGAAGCTTCCTCAATGGTGCCCTGAAGGTTTGACAAAAACTCAGAAGAGGAAGATGCAACGGGAGCGCAAAGAAGAAAACCCCCGTGGGGCAAAGTCTCAAGTGTGGCAGCCGAAGCATAAAGATGAAAGTCTATCGGCAGATATCAACATGGTTTTCATGTTGCCGATGGAATTTCGGGCCTTGCCGATGAGGAGGAAGAGAGAGTTCTTTTAGAACAAGTGGCTCAGCTGATCTTGGATCTGATGACGGCCGTCTTTGAGAAGCCTACCGATAATGAGAGACAGCATCTCAAAGCTTTATTCGTCAAGGGCAGAGTTGATGGGCAGCCAGTGTCAAAAATACTCATAGATGGAGGAGTTGTGATTAACATCATGCCATATGTCGTGTTTCAGAGGTTCGGAAAAGGTGATCAAGATCTAGCCAAGACGGACATGAAGCTCAAGGACTTTGAAGGGAACATATCACCGATCAAGGGAGCGCTAGGCACCGAGTTTACCATCGACAGCAAAACATTGGCGACCACGTTCTTTGTCATCAGTGGTAAAGGTGCTTATAATTTACTATTAGGAAGGGATTGGATTCATGCCAATTGCTGCGTTTCTTCTACAATGCACCAACGCCTCGTGCAGTGGGTCGAAGATAAAGTTGAGGTGGTTCCTGGTGATTCATCTTATATAATTGCATCGGCAGAATCAGAAACTTACGAGCGGTCCAAGTGCATATCGGGAGAAGCATGGGATTCGAAGTTCCTCAGGATTGCCGATTATGAGCTGCCACCGATCCAAGCAATCGGTTCTGAAGATGAGTTGTAAATGGATAGGTTTGCCGATGATGGAAAACTGGGCCATGGGTTTACATCGGCAGATGATTTAGTCAAAGTAGATATCGGTAATGGTGATAGACCAAGGCCAACTTTTGTTAGTGTTAAGTTAGATCTCCAAAGCATAGAATAATTGATTGCTTTATTAAAAGAATATAAGGATTGTTTTGCTTGGGATTATATAGAGATGCCTGGGTTAGATCGATCTATCATTGAACATCGGCTACCTATCAAGCAAGGATATCGGCCGCATCAGCAGCTTGCACGCCGATGCAATCCTAAAGTGCTGCCTGATATTAAGGCCGAGATAACGAGGTTAATTGAAGCAAAGTTCATCCGACAATGCCGATATGCTGAATGGATTTCTAATGTGGTTCCTGTCTACAAGAAGAATGGGAAACTTCGTGTCTGTATTGATTTCAGGAATCTTAACAAAGATACACCGATGGATGGCTACCCGATGCCTGTTGCTGATTTTTTTTAATTGATGCTGCTGCTGGACATCGGATTATTAGCTTCATGGATGGGAACACCGGATATAATCAAATCTTTATGGCCAAAGAAGATATCTCCAAGACTGCCTTCAGATGTCCAGGTCATGTGGGGTTATTTGAATAGATAGTCATGACTTTTGGTTTAAAGAATGCCGGTGCTACTTATCAGAGAGCAATGAATTACATTTTTCATAAGTACATCGGCACATTTGTTGAAATTTATATAGATAATGTGGTCGTTAAGTCTGCAGACTTTGGAAATCATCTAATTGACTTGCAGAAGATATTGGAGTGCACAAGGAAATATGGGTTGAAAATGAATCCCAACAAGTGTGCATTTGGTGTATCGGCAGGACAATTCTTAGGCTTTATGGTGCATCAGAGGGGTATTGAAATTAGCAGAAAATCCATTGATGCCATCAATAAAGTGATTGCTCCTATCGATAAGACTGAACTACAGTCTCTGATCGGCAAGATTAATTTTATTCGAAGATTCATATTTAATTTATCAGGAAGAATCAAAGCTTTCAGTCCATTATTGAAGCTGAAGGCCGATCAGGAATTCGTGTAGGGAGAAGAATAGCAGTTGGCTTTAGAAGAAATTAAGAAGTATTTGGTGAATCCTCCAGTGCTGGTTCCACCCCAACACGGGGAGCCCTTCAGGTTGTATCTGACGGGTGATGATGAAGTCATTGGGTCAGCTCTAATCCAAGAGTTTAAAGGGAAAGAACGTGTAATCTATTACCTAAGCAGAAGGTTGGTAGATGCTAAGACCAGGTATTCGGCCATTGAAAAGTTATGTTTATGCTTATATTTCTCCTGTGTTAAATTAAGGCATTATCTGTTAACGGCTGAATGCACTGTTATATGCAAAGACGATGTGGTCAAATATATGCTTTCAATGCCAATTCTAAATGGAAGAATCAGCAAATGGATTCTAGCATTGTCGGAATTTGATCTGCGGTATGAATCAGCTAAAGCAATCAAGGGGCAAGTGATGGCCAATTTTGTTACGCAGCACTGCGACGCGGTGAGTTTTGTGGAGATTGCTCCTTGGACACTCTTCTTTGATGGTTCTACGTGTGAGGAAGGAGCAGGCATCGGCATTGTGTTGATTTCACCTTAGGGGAAGAAATATGAATTCTCATTGCTGATTGCTACCACATCGACAAACAATCAGGCTGAGTATCGGGCTGTGTTGAAAGGTTTGGAGCTACTCAGAGAAGTCCGTGCCGATGTTGTTGAAATCTTTGGTGATTCGTAAAGGTGAAGGAATTTGTTAATGGCGATGTAGTCTGGAAATTGATTTTACCGATTGGGACTAAGAGCACAAAATTCGGCAAGTGGTCTCCTAATTGGGAAGGTCCTTATCGAGTAAATCGGTCTGTTCCTGGTAATGCTTATATCCTAGAAACTCTTGAAGGAGAAATATTTCCAAAAGCATTGAACGGTAAATATTTGAAGAAGTACTATCCTAGCATTTAGATGGATGCGTGAAGAAAACAGATAAAGTACTTGTTCTAAAAGAGTGTATCAGCACTATGTTAATGTGACGATTTTACAAGTTGCCGATGTATTACTTTGCCGATGAAGGAGAAAGTTTACAGACTCAACAATGAACGGATGGCTGATATAGCACGAAGGCGAATTTGGTCGGCTTCCTCCAGTGTCTTTGCATCTTCATTGGCATTACCTTCAATTGACTTGATTTTCTTCTTAAGTGCTAGCGTCTTGAGGGCTTGATTGTCCCTTTCTTGCTGGAGAGTTTTGATAGCTTCGGGCATTTGGGCCTTCTCCTAGTTTGCTGCGTCCAAGGCTTCTTCGATTTGTCTCAACTCCGCTAGCAGGGCTTCTCTTTTTGCCGATAGTTGAGCAATCGTTTCTTCCAGATCTGCACAGGAGGCTTCTAGTTTACCGATGTCTTTGTGTTTCTCATCGGCAAATTGCTTGTGCTTCATCATGTCCTCCTGGAGTTTTGCCTAAGTGGCTCTATCGGCAATTCGCTGGGTAGCCCTCTGGTACTGCAGCTGCCGACTCTCCAGATGTGCAGCTTGGAAGAGTGCTTCCTCGACATCGGCAGGAATATGGCCTCGAATTTCTTTGAAGGTTGCTCTTACGAAATCAGAGTCCTGGATCAGCAAAGAGGTCTCCTGTTGCAGCAAGGATAATAACGTCTCCAGTCGGGATTTGGTTTTAGATGATAAAGCCTCAAGGGCTGGAGCAGAGCTTTCTTCGTTTTCATCATCATCAGGAATATCTCCGATAATAGAGAAAGAGAATAAACTGTCGGGGGAATCTTGCTCCTGGAAAGGAAGAAGTCGTTAGCTGAAGCATTTAAGTGTTGAAGATTAGCTAAGGGAGTTAACTTACTTGTTTCAAGGCAATCTCTCATCTTTGGCTTGAAGAAGCAACCTCGGGTACAATTGTTGATGGCGTTTCCTGTGTTGGTACCTCGATCGGCTGCTGCCGCGATACCGGTGCCGATGAAGATCCTTGTACGGGTACAATTGCCGATGGAAGAGCAGTTGCTGATGGAGAAGTCTGCACAGGTACATCAGGCGATATCGGGCGAAGCGAGGATGCTGATGGTGAAATTGGAGCTTGTGTAAGTCTCGCCCGCTTTGATTGTGATTCTTCACCCGATGAAGCCTTGCGCTTGTAAGGAGCGTTGACATCGGATGGCTCGGGGGCATCGGCAATGGATGGCTGAGGAATCGGTGCACTTGGGACGGTTGCCGATGCAACTATTTAGAGCTATGAGAGGAGCAGATAAGCAAAAATGCCGATGTGATGATCAGAGATCAAATTGACAGTACCTCTGGAGAATCGTCAAGGACGACGAAGTGTGGTGAAGAAGGTGCTGCGGGTGGAGACAAAGGACGAGTTACCGATGAAGATTCGATTGGTGTAGAACTTGCGCCCTGAAATGTGAAATCGGTAAATCATAGCAAGCGGTATCTACAAAAGAAAATAGGATGGTCACCTGGAATGTCTGTGCTGAGGGAGCGGCTGTGTCCGATGGAGCCACCGTACTTCTAGTCGATTTTTGTTTGGAACTCTTCTTGGAATGACCGCGGCACATCAGAATATCTAATGTAGGAGCTCTTTGGCCGATTATAGATGTTGGGGATATCGACCGTAGCTTTATAACTTTGCCACTCCTACTTAGTGTGGGGATCGGATCGTCAAACTGTTAAGAAAAAGTTAGTTGCCGATGGATTAAAAGGAAGTTGAAAGAAGTGCAGATGGTCAGCCTTACCGCATCGGCAGGGATGGCGTGATCGGGATCGATGATATTCCAGTAAATGTGAGGAGATGCAAAGAATAGTTGCTCTTTCCATTCTTGCCACCATAATCTGAAGGACTCAGTGATGAAGGAAGCCAGTGCCCAATCGGTTAGATCAACATTAGAGGTATCGGCATCGGGAGGAAGAGTTGCTATCTTGCACCAGTCCATGATATTAGTAATGGTTTCTCTAGGCTTGATCACATCGGCAAAGCAGCGTTTGATGGGCAGTTGCCCGAAGGCCAGTTGTCTTGCTGCTGCTGATGGATTATAGAACTCATATGTGGGGTTGATGTTCTTTCCACTTCCGAACATGTTGACTGGGATGGCTCGAGGAGTGATCATTGCGTTAAGGATATCGGCATCTTTGTTCAGGACATCATCGGTAAAGTTGAAAAGAAAAGGGAACCTTGCTTCTTCATCAATGTAAGGGACCCAGGCCCGGAGCTCAGGAGGGATGCCGATATAGAGCTTATGGAAGAAATTGCCGACTTGGGCTCTGTCTGCCTCTGCCCCGGGTAGTACTGCTAAGGCTTCTCCGAAATTAAGGGGAGGGCGTGTTGCCGATTCTTCTTCCCCGAGTTGATAATCCTCAGGGAGGTCCCGTGGGAACTGCTGGGAGAACAGTTCGACGTGGAGATACTTGTGCATATGGGCGTTCAGCCACATGTTGATGAACCACCAAGGGCCTCCCAGATTGCCGATGGACTCGCCTTGCAGCAGCTTTTGCGAGACTTGATGGAGGAGGTGATAAGCTGAACCAAGGAGGTATCGGCCAAGAGGAAGTCTAACCCCGTTAGCTAGCATCTCTGCTGCAGGTAGATGCATATTGGTTGGCCCAACTGTTCTGCCATAGAAGATGAACTTTTCAAGCCACATGTTCAAGAAAGCCGAATGTTCCCTCTGACTGACCGATCCGGATTTCTGGTATTCTTTGATGTATCCAGTCCACCCGCCGATGTGTCGGGTGGTTAACCGATGCTCGGGCTTTCTCTGAAACAAAGTGTTGTCATCGGCAGTTGAGATATCCAGACCAGTTAGCATGAATACATCGGCAAGTGTTGGAGAAGCTGGTCCATGCTTGAAAAGGAAGGCGTTCATGGTGTCGGACCAAAAGTAAGATGCAGCGATCAACAGCGATTCGTTCTTCTCCATATCGGCAATGGACAGTTTAATGCAATGGTCCAATCTACGCTCTGCCCAGTAAAGTTCCATTGGCTTGGAAATCCTCAAATACCAATCCTTCCATCCTTTAGTGGTCTTCGGCCAGGAACGGAAGGTGTCAGTCCAAAGATCCAAGTCGAAGTTCTGAGCTCTAAAGGGAATTCGATTGGTTTCCACATTTATAATATCAGTTGGGTCTGGATTCCCTATTGGGCCTAGGCAGATGAATTGGTTTTGATGCATAGGAATGAGAAGTTTATTGCGAAGTTTCTGAGATTAAAGATTGAAATGAGGAGGAGTCATGAACTCTGCGGAAGAGAGGAAGTTAAAAGACGGATAAAGAAGAAGATTAACCTTGGGGACGTCGAAGGGGATAGCCATGGCCGCGGACGAAGATGGAGAAAACAGAGAATGCTAATGGAGGCTAAGAATCACCGCTAAGAGTGGCGCCGATTGAGTTCGTCGGAGGATCGCCTGCTGATGTCGCCGCTGGAGAGAGAAAAGCTAGGGTTGAATCGCAAACGAAAAATGGGCCACGGCGGAGGAAGCATTATATGGGCCCGTTGGTACAGGATTTCCACTACAGCGCGCGCAACCCTCGAGGAGAAGTTCGAGCGGCTTGGGTAATGATGACCTGGAGGAAATTTTGGTGCATAAAGTATTTTATACTCCGAAATTGGGGGCATGTGTTGACACCATTTTTCAGCACGTGTCAATAAGGATCGGGAGACTAAACTAAATCGGCAAGAGGGTGGTTTTTCTTCATCATTGCTTCTGAGTTGCCGATGGGTGGTTGCCGATGAAGGGCATATTGATCTCGTACATTGCCAATGAAGCCAAAGAGCTGTTTCCGATAAGGTTGGCAGAGGACGAGAGGATTGTTACCGATGAGGCGGAAAGAGCTGTTGCCGATAAAAATGGCAGGAAGACTGGGAGGTTGTTGCCGATGCCAAGAATATACCGATGAGGAGATAACTTTATCACGACGGAAGCGGACAGAGGAGTTTATGATTTTCGTAGTATAGTTTGAGTCCAACTCCTATACGAGTTTTATTTCTTTCTTTAGGAGGTAGAGTTCGTATAAGGAATTAGTTTGTTTCTTCTATATTTGAGCCTTGCGTGTTAAATTAGGACTCTTCGATTAGCGGAGTATAAATATATGCTGGGGGGCATTGTAATATAAAGAAGCATCAATAAACAAATCTACTTTTTATCGCAATTTACTTCTACTAGTACTTTGCTTTTTGACGACTTCGTCAAGTATTTTCTTTTTCAACGAGTTCTTTCAAGAATCGACAGGCTGCATCAACTTGATCTCCTGCGACCTTGTAGGTTCCGCGTCTACCAAGCACGATTCAGGCTTTGACTTCCGGGCGTATCGCTGTCGTCTCGTCTGATCTGTTCAACAGTTATCGAATACATTCTGAGCCTTGACGTCCGGGCGTATCGCTGTCGTCTCGTTCGGTTTTTATTCAAATTTTCATGTCGATTAACAGGTCAAATCAACTGGCACGCTTCGGATATCAAATTTGGGTATTAGCCCGATGTGTTTGCAGATAAGAATTTTGCATCAACAATATACAAGACATTAGTGTGTTCTTCAAGTTTCTACATATATAAATGCTCTCCAAATTAAATTCGGAAACTAAAGACAACAAACGAATTACAAAACTCGCCGGTGGCAACGTCCTTCTTCCCCTCTCCGCGCCACTCTCCCATCACTGCCATGGCCATGTGTAACAACCCGAATTTTGTGAATACAAAAATACGAGCTTTTGGAATTTTGTTAGCAGTTTATGAAGCATGTAATCGCTAGGTGAACACCACGACTTCAATTAAGAGTTTTCAAATAAATTGGCGCACCCATAGAGAATTTGATTGTAGGAGTGTGCCCATGGTTCTTAAGTTTGTTTTGTGTTTTGTTTGGAGTTTAGTCCCTCACAAAAGTCCTTTTCCTTCCTGATCATGAGCTTAGTGTTTAGTCAAAACATGGAGGATCCCTCACAAAAGTCTTTTTGCTATGGAAATATTCTCCAAACATGGAGGATCCCATTGAATGGGTTTAGTGTTTAGTCAATTATCCATTTGCTTGTTTTTGCTTTTTTAGAATTAAATACAGAAAAAAATCTAAAGTGTATTAAGAAATAAATTTCTTACAGAGACGGATTTAAAATATATTGTTTAAAAAATATACTCCCTCCGTCCCGATAAAAACGTCGTTTTAGCGAGACAATGAAAAAAGTTGTCCACGGACTGTATCACAATAAAGATGGCAGCTGAGCCGGTCCGCAAGACTTCTCGTGCGCTCCTACTCTCGTTACTCTATAGTCTCGTATATGGCTCCCTCTTGCCCACTCGTTTTCCTCCATATCTGGATCGCCGTCACACGGGATTGCGCGGCCATGCTCCGCATCCACACGGGATCTCACCGTCTCCGTCTCAGTACGCTGGACAACGACAGGGACCATAGCTAAAACAACATAATTTTTGAGACATCACCAGGAGACTAAAACGACACTATTATCGGGACGGGACGGAGAGAGCACGCGCCAGCAAAATATTTTGTCCTCTGGAGGACAAACTCATCTCGAAGCGCCCCAGGCGGTATGGACCCACACGGCACTAACCCAACCCAAGGACACCACCACCACGCACGCGTCCTCCTTCCCTTTTCTTGCCGTGCAGGAAAGAAACCCTCCCTCCCTCCCCGTGGCTCCGTCACACCGCCCGATTAAAATCCAGCGGCCTCAATCATCCGCCGCCCTTCTTCACAAGACCGCACCTCCCCAATCAATCCCCATTCCAAAACCCCACGAAAACCCTAGCCGCCGCGCCGCCGCGCCGCTTTCCCAGTGCTCCTCCCTCCCCACCACCACCCGTCTCCGGCGGCCCCCAAGAGCGCGCGGCGAGGATGAACGTGAAGAGCGGCGGCCGGATCCCGGTTCCCCCGCCGGGGGCCAGCGCGCTGGTCAAGGTGGCCGTGCTCGGCGGCGCCGCCGTCTACGCCGCCATGAACAGCCTCTACAACGTCGAGGGCGGACACCGCGCCATCGTCTTCAACCGCATCCAGGGGATCAAGGACAAGGTCTGGGCCCCGCTGGCGCGAATTCCTCCCGTTCTCCCTGCTCTCCCATTTTCTATCTGCTGCGGTGTGGATGTAGTGGTTTCGTTGTTTCCGGGGGAAGCGGTTTGGTTGGGGAGTCCTGCGGGTGCGATTGGGCGAGGAATGTCGCTGTGATGCTGTGCTGCCGTGAACTTCATCCTAGCTTCGTGTCGCTTAGAAGATTTCTTTCGATTTCTAGGTACATCCCACTAAATCTGAGATAACCATGCGTGTTGCTTTTTGTAAAAAGAAATCTAGGACATAAAAGATGCGCGGCCGTAGCAACTTGTCAAATTGTCTGCAGGATTGGCTTCTTGCTTCCGTGAATTGCAGTCCAGGATATTATTGGGATTTTTGGGCACATACCCCTTAAATTAGATTCAAATCATGTACAACAATTGTAATAACATAACATTAGGTGCGTCTGCTTGTGCTTGTCAAATCGTCAAGGGCACTTGCAATAGCATTCCAAATTTTACTACACTACCATTGATTTCATCATTTTTGTTCCTGTTTTAACATCTACATCCGAAGTGCTCGCTAGCTTTATTGTTGAATGACAATCCCAGATTGACAGTTATGGTAGGTCGTGTAGCTCTAAAATTTGCTGTGCTGGATTATCAAAAAATTATTTAAAAGTTGGAACTAGTTGCTGGCTTGTGTTATCAGCTTACGTATTGTGGACGTACTTACAAGAAAAGTACATGGTTCGGTTCGCCATTGTTACATTACATCTCTTAAAATTAAAATAGAAACTATGTCACAGGCAAGTGCAATCACTTGCTGGAAGTATGAATGTGGATGTGTCTGGTTCTATGCATTTGTGTGTTCCGTGTTGTAATTGAACTCTAGATTTTCCTGAGATTTCCTTATCCATGGTGAAAGCAGAAACATCTTGTGATGAGTCGATGTTGGTGAGAGGTGGACTGCCTAAATTGTAGGAGGTAAGAAGACGAGGGATCTGGAGGTGATGCCAGCCCATGGTTGTCCACAGGCCACATGCAATCGGAGGCTGGTCTCAGGGCTGGAAGAGGGTCAGTGCAAGGGGGGCTAGGCCGATAGGTAGCAGGAGGGCCTAAGGAATAATCCTCAATTTCTTGCTTGATTGATATGATTCATGTACCCGGCCACTATATTTATATTTCCTATGACTGTTTGTGATGGATCAATGATGATGGGAGGTGGATTGCATAGATTGTAAGAGGCAGGAAGACAGGCAATTGGAGGTGATGTTGGCTTGTGGTCGCCCAAGGGTAGGCTGGCAGCTCTGGAAGAGGATCGATGCAAGTTGGCTATTTATCCGCAACAGTCCTTGTTGCATCCAGTTTTGTTTTTTAATTTCAAATTGGAAGAGGCATCATTGGTGTGTACTGAATGACTAAACATTAATTCTTTGAGAAAAAGAATGTAGTTTCTTTGAGGGGGAAGGACATATGCATGGTTGTGATCATTCTTGGTTATCCATTCAGTTTTTTTATGCCTGAACACTCAACTTCCTGTGAATTACTGGCAAATATTTGCAATATATTTGATGCGATGATAGTGTGCATTCACCCCCTTCCTAATGCCACAAAACAAGTTAGTTTTAGTTTTGGTGCTAGTTTTGTGTCAAGGGGAGAGACGAATGGAGGTTTATGTATTAATTATCTTCCAGTTTTTGTTGTTCCTACAGAGTCAACTTGCTAGTGAGTTTTATGTTTTGAGAACTGCCACAATTAGGCACACCAAAATCTTAGCTGTCGTTCTCTGTTTTCTTGTTGCAAAATATTTATGTGTGCATATGCTTATTCATTGTTGGTTCGCATGAAGAGCTAAGCTAACAAAGCATGTTTTTCCATTTGACTCATGTGTAATCACAAATAACTTGATTTATGAGCAGTTTGCCTTGGTGTCATGCACCAGAAGGTGTATTCAGGCCTATGTAAATAGTGCAAAATTGTAGCTATATTAGTATATTGTGATTGCTTGGATGGACATAATTGTATAGGTATGATATGAAAGTTTGGATGCATAAAACATCACATTCAGCTTGCAATATATTGTTGTGATATAGAAGCATGCCTATCTGAGACTTGCTCAGCTTTTCTATATTGATCAATCAGTTTAAATCTCAAAGATGGTTTGAGATTTGCTCTTTTATCTTGAGCATGCTTCAAACTTGATATTTTTGTTGCATCAAAACTTGTTGATGTACTTATACAATTGTTTGAACTAGTGAAGAACTCTTATTGTAAAATTCAGTTTTTAGAGCATTTGTTGATTGGGCTTCTATTTAAAATTTATCCTTAAGTTTGCATTCCCCCTGGATAATGAACCAGTTCATTTTACACTGAACAATTTCTATATGCAGGTATACCCTGAAGGGACTCACTTCATGATTCCATGGTTTGAACGGCCAATCATTTATGATGTCCGTGCTCGACCGAATCTTGTTGAGAGTACTTCTGGGAGCCGGGACCTTCAAATGGTAAATATACACATCATGTTCGATTCTGCCAGCTTACCATTCTTTATGATTTGGTGCCTGTCTTCAGTTTCATTGTAAATGTTGCTGTCTGCTGCTTGACATGCATGCTTCTGTGTCAATTGGTCACTGCATCACATTGTTAAGCTGAAATTTGTGTCAACGAACCTGTTTCTTCCTTTATTTGTTGTTAGTTTGATCCCCTAATAGCTGCGACTGGCTTTTATAATTATTTCAGAATCAGTAGCTTGTCTGCAATTTTCGTTGAAATTTTCTTCATGCAAAAGTTGTGACCAAGAGCCTTATAATTTCAGAACATCTTGTGGTTTTGACAAATATCGATTATTGCCATATATGGCTGTTTTGGCCAGATATTTACACATTTTTATCATGCTCATTTACCTGCATTTATTTTTGTTACTTTTTTGGCTGGAGTATTATTATCTTTATTCCAATGCTACTTTTTGTATGATACATTGTTACAGTATGTTCATCATACTCTGTAGAATGCTAGAATATGGTTCTTATATATGATTCAAGATTTGACACCTTTGATCTTACTAGTTAGTTACTGAATACTGAAATAGCATACATTTATTTTGCAATAGAAGCTAGCATTAATCAGGCAACTCATTTCATACCATGTGGTGCTTTGTGACTTCTTTATGATGATTTGGATCACAGGGATTCATTTGAAGTTGAGATACTTATCTTTTCTGTTCTTTATCTTGACAGGTGAAAATTGGTCTCCGTGTTCTTACAAGGCCTATGCCAGAGAGGCTACCACACATCTACAGAACTCTGGGGGAGAACTTCAATGAGAGAGTTCTGCCTTCAATCATCCATGAAACACTGAAAGCTGTTGTTGCCCAATACAATGCTAGTCAGCTGATCACACAGAGAGAGGTATGCTTGAACATATCTTTGTATATTACTTATATGTTATTTCAAAAGAGTTAATTAACAGTAAATACTAGAGTGCTTCTGTTTACTCTTGCCTCCCACCAATTTCAGACAGTGAGTAGGGAGATTAGGAAGATACTGACTGAGAGGGCTAGATTCTTCAACATTGCTCTTGATGATGTCTCCATCACAAGCCTGAGCTTCGGGAAGGAGTTCACTCACGCCATTGAAGCCAAGCAGGTTGCTGCACAGGAAGCTGAGCGTGCAAAGTTCATTGTCGAGAAAGCTGAGCAAGATAAGAGAAGTGCCATTATCAGGGCTCAGGTAAGAAACCAATCCATGAAACAAAATGAGATTATTAGCAGTTATTTTTTTGACTTTGGTTGCATCATAAGATTTATTGCCGAGTTAGCTCTGGTGCCCTCATTCTATTTTTCCAATTGTCTTGGCAAGCTGAGCCAGCAGTGGAAGCCCAAAATAGATTTAGTCCTATATTGGCAAGCTGATATTGTGTTGAGCTGAACCTTTGCTCGGAGAAACACTAACTTGCTTCTGGTCTTTGTTGTGTGTGAACAGGGAGAGGCTAAGAGTGCGGAGCTGATTGGTCAAGCCATAGCGAACAACCCTGCCTTCCTTGCCCTGAGGCAGATTGAAGCTGCAAGGGAGATCTCCCACACTATCTCGGCCTCTGCCAACAAGGTGTTCCTGGACTCCAACGACCTGCTGCTCAACCTCCAGCAGCTGAATGTGTCGAGCAAGCAGAAGAAATGATGATGTCACATTTTATGTCCCCTTTCCTCTTGAGTTATTATTACAGTTAGCAGTGGATTCCTTTGTACCAGACATTCTGTAGAACGCTCGGTTTTAGATGTGGTTTCACCAGTCAATCTCCCTCTGATGTGGAACTTGGCGAGATGTGCTCCAAGGCAAGCAGGGGCAGGTTTTTTTGAACGTGACTGTAGCTTCAGGAAGTTGAATAAAGAACAAATTCTGTTATTTTAATTCACAATGGTTGGCAGTATTTTGTTGTCCTCTGGGTTTATTTATTGTACAGCCTTATGTAATCACTACCGTAACCCATCTTAGAGCCACTGACTGGAGTACTGCCGATTGTCAGATCGATTACATCTTATATAAGGGATATGGAATGCTGGACTGTCACCAGGCGTCGATATGTCCGAGTGGTTAAGGAGACAGACTCGAAATCTGTTGGGCTTTGCCTGCGCAGGTTCGAATCCTGCTGTCGACGCTTTTTTTCTGTTTTTGTTGCTACCGGTCTGCACGCTTATAATGTCTTCATAATATTTTTTCACATAGAAATCTATTTAACTGATTTACTTCCTTTATTCTTAAAAATTGTTAACCCTCAGTTTTCTACCAGTACTCCCACAAGATCACGTGAATGCTGTCCTTTTCACTATACTTCTTCAGAAAGGATGAGAAAGAACTGATTACCTTGCAAAACAAAAAAAAAAAGGAAATTCATGACCGATTGGCCACTATATTCTTCTTATGGTACCTTGTTTTCGTCGTTTCCACATAACACCCAGTACATCTTTAAGAGATACCTGGCAAACGGAGGCTGTATGTGACACTTCTACTTTGATGAAACAACTAGGCTAGTCAGGTAGGTTTATAGCATTGATGTCTAAAATAAGGAACAACTATACGAATTGGTTAATGCAGCATTTTCTAGAAATCTTTGAGACACCTACATATTTGGTAGAGATGTATCACTTCAAAAAAATGGCAGATGTCCCTCCAAAGACAGCATTCCTTTTATATATAATAATAATAATAGGTACAAAACAATCATGGCAAATTGTTATTATAAATTCTGCAAAAAATTGTTGCTTATTTATTCTCAGTGGGCCTTTTTTTGGGGGGGGGGGGGGTGGGGCTGTGGCTTATAGCTTTTAGATTCCCACTGTGGCTCCACAACACTATTGCTACAATAATGAAGTTGGAGCCGCTAGAGCTAAAAATACTGGCTTCAATTACTCAAACTTGGTTTCACGAGAAGAGATAAAAATGGCTACTCGCTACAACGCACATAGGAGCAAGATCGAGCCTGAGCGGTCTAGAAGTGTGAACAAAAGGTCTGGAACCCGCTTAATTATTAGGACATGCAAAACTACCGATGAGGACAGTCTAAGGGCACACGTATCATGCGGAAACTTTTAGTGAGTGTGACTATTTTTTTTTGAACTGGGAGTCGAACTCATAACCTATAGGTTTCTCCTCCTTTCTTTGTGGCATTGCACTATGTATGCTACTCAATAAATTCTCATTAGAAAAAGGATAAACTTTCAAAAGCTAAGATGAAATGATAAATAAAATGGTTAGGAACCTAATGGTAGCTTTATCTGAAGGGGACTAATAACGAAGCTACATACCTTGTGACAACACGGAAAGTTTGAGAATCAAGAACAAAAAAAAAAAAAGGAACTGCACGACAATAGATGACTACTACTATCACAATTCATCTCAGCAAAGTTTGAGTGTTGGGGGTAGGCGAAGACTCAAGAGAAAACCCTGCACAGATACCATCAACTGCCCATGCCGATTTCTTCTAGCCACAGCAAACTGCGGAACTGCTCTGCACACGTGCCCATCATTGACTACTGGAATGGTTCTTGGGTTCAGATAATTTAGGCAAAGCTTGGAAGAAGAAGACTATGATTCTCGATGCCTCCTATTTCTATCATCAGTTGTCTTCCTTCCTTTGTATTCCACATGATACGACTTAGGCAGAGCTATTTGTTTTTCAGGAGCGGGCTAAAATTTCTTTACGAGTGATAATTTCGTGTCGCTCCAAGAATGGGTGCCCTTGTGTATATATTGGTCGTTTCAATTTGTTACCTTTACTTTACTAACAATTATTGTGTGTATTTATATTCAAGTAGGTGAGGTATATAATGGACGTATTCAATTGTACATACAAAATATAATTGCGACTTTTGTTCTCAAGGCATCTTTCTCGTTTATTACTTAATATCCATGAAATATGTGCATATGTGTTGTAACAGGAGAAAATACCTTATCTCACATGTCCCGAGCTTAGAGCATCTCTCCAACAATTGGAGAAAAATTCAAACCCAAAAACTAGTTATTCGGGGAGATACAAAAAGTATTTTAGGATTTTTATGGTCACTTTTCCAACAAAATGAGAAAATCTCATCCCCAATGATAAAAAAAACAGTGGATTGGGTAAAGGGAGGCCTCCCCATTTATTTGAGACGTGAGATGCTATGATTTGAGGGACTAAGAAGAAACTTTTCTCGGGTTGAGTTTGGGGAACTACTACAAAATCCTTCAAAATAACATTTTTTTTTATTCTCATTGGGGCTTAGAAAAGGAGGACTATTTGAGACGCTCCTAGTAAACTGATTAAAGCACAGGTCAACGTATGCCATCTACGAGTTGAGCAAGACCATTCTTGTGCTTCTCCTCACCACTCTCCAATGGCAAGCATGCTTACAAGCACAGGCTGACAAGCATCACTCTGAAAAGGATATTCGAAGTCAGTGACTGGGTTTACATCAAGCCGCAACCTCATATTCAGCAGACCGTAACTCGTCGAACTAATCACAAGCTCAGTTTCAAATACTTTGGCCAATATCTTGTGCTTCAACGAGTTGGTCAAGTGGCTTACAAGTTACAATTACCATTCAACAGTCAAATACATCTAGTACTTCATGTGTCCCAACTCAAGAAGGCGCTACCGCAAAGCACTACTGCCTCTGGTGATGCCGAGCTTCACTTACTATCTCAGTTTGACACTCTGCCTCCTGTCAAGGTACTTGCTCACCGTACTCATCTGATTGGAAACCGTGTTGTTTCCTCTGTGCTGGTTGAACAGGAATCTTGTCCTCCCCATTGGGCAACTTGGCAACCTGTAGAAGCAGTATCAAAGTGGCTTCCGGTGCAAGCTCCTGTTATCAGGCCGGCAGCGCGAGGGCACACTGGAGCTTAAGGGGGAGGAAATGTCACGACTGGGCCTTGGGCCAGATCACACGAAGCGCTACACTAGCTCTATAGTGGGTCGTTCAGGCGAAATAGTTATCTTGTGTTATTGGGCCAGAGGCCATCTTTTCCATTTTGCTGTAATGAACTATAAACTAGCTGTGTGGATGGTTGGGAGGACATCTATCAATAATCAAAATCATTTTCCCTTCTTCCTCCTTGCGTCGTGCATGCCCTTCTCCTCCGATATGGCACCGCCGGGATCGATCGTCGCGTGCACACGCCGGCAAGCTCCTCTGCAGTGCTAGGTTCGTGACAATGTGGATGTTGGCCCCCATAGGTATTGGCATCATCCGCGAAAACCAGAAGCACCGCGCCCTCCTTTATTTGTCATATTTGTGTGGTTAGCAGCTAGTATGCAAACCGGCTTGTCCACTAGACAATGAATCAGCAAAGCAGTGATTAATATTATTTACCCTAGAAGGTGCATTTCCCATTGTTCGTGATAGGGTAGTGCTAGAAGTTGTCACTTTCAGCATGTAGATATTTTCACCAAAGGTCTATCATGTTCATGTTCATTTCGCTGCGTTCATATCCAGTCTGACTATCTATGGTGCCATTGTCACTACGCCAACAGATGTTTTTAGGGGCGGCTTAGCACGCTTTATAGGGGTGGGCGGCCCAGCCGCCCCTGCGCGGGTGTTCTTAAAAATGCCCCGTGTCAGGACGGCTGGCCAACCGCCCCTAGTCATTATTTGAAAAAGAGTAGAAAATACCAAAAAATAGCAAAATGTTATTTAAATCCAAAGAAGACACCACTAGCTCCTAGACATGGTTTTTTTCATGATTTTTGGACACTTCGGGTCGCTAGATATTTGAACCCACGACCTCTCACTCATGTGGTACCTCCTCAAACAACTACACTACACATTCACATGTGTCTCTAATCTAACACTCACATGTGTTTGTAAGCCATTTCAGTTCCCCCATACATTATACTTAAACGAGTATAAATTGCTTGTTGGAGTTCCTAAATGAATTCAAATCAAAAAGTGCTCAACTACAGGGTTTCATAATGTTTCGAGATATACACTTTTCATTTAGCAAGTTTCTCGATCTGAGGTCATTTACACAATCTGAATTTCAAATTTAACAAATTCTAACGTAGTTTTACATGAAAATAATTTAAATTTAAAAATTTGTTAACTATGAAGTTTCAGAACTTTTCGAGATCTACACTTTTTAGAAATTCAAACGTAGTTTTGCATGAAAAGATGAATTCAAATATGATATTTCATAACTTCTCAAGATAAACAAAGTTTGTTTTCGTTGTTTCTCTATCCATGGTAGGTTCCCTTAATGATATGAATTCAAATGAAAAAGTGGCCATATACAAATTTCTAGAACTTCTCAAAATCTACAAAGTTTATTTTGATTATTTGGTCATTTGTTCCTCTGACATAATAGTTCCAAAATTATTCACAAATCTTATATATCACTCTTATAGTTTCAAAAACTACAAGAGATATATGTAAGATTTGTGAATAAACTTAATTTCACTTTGTCATAGAAAATGATCAATACAAAAGAATGTATATCGTAATTAGTTATAAAAATTTATGTTCATTACTTTTTCAGTCGAAATCGTTTGATATTTTAAAATGTTGTTCAAAGTTATCATTTTTTTAAATTTAAATTGTGAATGATAGACAAGAAAATATGACTAAAAGAATAGCAATAAGAACACAATATCTTGATAGATCATAATTTTGGAAACATTTAAGAAAAAACTATCACATTTGGAGTTAGTAGAAAGACTAGTTACAAGTTTTTTGGTGACGAGTTGTGAATGAATTCTTGCCAGCCAAAGGTATCCTGCATCGAAGAAATATGGAACCCATCCTGAATTGGGCGATGGATTCAGTTGATGTGTCTACTAGCTACTGTAAATAAATGGGGTGATGGCTTCTCGCCTTTGTCCAACATGTACTAAGTCCCACTAGCTCTAAGCCCGCACAGACTTAGTTTTATTTAAAGGAAGGATTTTACTAAACCAGTAGCCATGCACGAGCGACACGAGCGTGTCTCTATAAAAACACAAATCTGGTATTTAAATATGTGAAATAAATTACTCATATGACACCAAGAACCGAACATTACACGTGCAGCACATACATGTTCGTGGTTATGGTAATAATATATTATCACAAACAATTTTTGTATTAGCTTGTTGCCTTTAGCTTACCCTGATAAACCATCTGACAAAAAAAGCACAACACTCCTGAAATTACATGATAAATCAGCCGAAAGTAAAATCACAGGTGCCCTGCAAAAACGAACCGGATTGATAGTCGTACCTGCTCAAGTGGCAGCTCCTCAACAGATGAAAGCTTTCTTTTGTTCGGCCCACCAAATTGAAACCGCTGCTTTCTGTATCCAGTCGATGGACCTTAGCTGACGAGCCACGTGGAAATTAAAACTATTCTCCAGAGCTCCTAAGATTATACACAATGACCAAAAGTCGAGCAGAAGAAGCAACTCGTGAGCTCACAAGTTTTGGAAACTATTAATTCCCAGATGACAATGCTGCCTGCAAGCACATCCATGCTGTTATGTACAGGCAAATATCGTTTCTAGGGAACTTTGGGTGGCTCGTTAAGCGCCAATATAGCAGAGTGCTGTGATTGAAAAACTTTAGGCGTTGTTTGTGTTTCTGATTTTATGGGAAAATTTTAAAAGTAAAGTTTCTCATTTCAAAGAGCAGTGTACCACATCAATACTTACAATGCATTGGACTTATGTTTAATATTTTCTACAGAATATTGAGCAAAATGCTACGATGCACATGTGCACACGACGGACGGTTTGATAGTACGAAGTAATAGGAGGTAAAAAGTATATGACATTTGTAGTTGAGCACACTAAATTCTAGTAAAAGTTATCAAATGCACACCAAATATAAATCTCCTACAGAATACAATATAGTTATAACAGTAGAGACATTTTTAGGAACCAAATAGAGGAATTCTGAACCATCCACATGGAGAAGCGTAGACTGAATAACTGATAGACAGTTCATCAGTATCAAGTTGTCGACTTTAATTTGACATCTTATCTTCCCTGGAAACTTAATTTTCTGTCACATTAAAACATCCTATAATACTGTTAATGGTGCTCACGCAGACGAGTGCCGCCACACGCAGATCTGCCGCGCTGGTGACACCGTCAGCAGTGTCATGCGGGAAGGCGCGTTGAGCGGCCTACCATGCGGCGATTGCAAGAATTGCACAAGCATGACCTCCACCCTGATGCGGCATGTGGGCCTAGATAACATGCCTATTTTTTTAGTCAATTTGTTGAGCCGGTCCATTTTCAACATTTAGAAATTAATTTAAGCTTGCATCTAAGCTTGCAGTTGCTGCACAAGGCTGGCTCCCTGGTACTGTAATGCAACAAATGCACTGGATAAGGGCCCTTCTAGTTCCTATTAGTGTGGTTTCGATTTGAAACTCGCTGCACGTCTGTTTCTGCATGGGTATTGCGATGCTGGTTCACACGATGTAACAGATGGCTATACTGATACCCAACATTTCAGGAAGCACCTACTGGAGTTAGCATCAGAGACAACATTGTCTATGACCACATATAGATAATAAGTTACAGACCTATCCACTGCTTTCACTTGAACGACAGGAGGCAGCAGTGTGTTCAATTTATATTGCAAATAGATGCTATCGCAAGACTGAACATGTGCCTCCAAGTTATACAGCTGCCTACTAACTTTTATTTCACTGAGCAATACTGCTACAGTGTGTTCTGTATAGCTCGCAAATGGACGTGCAATTGATTTACTGCCGAGCATGTGCTCCCTGATATGCTCGAGTTTCTGTCTTAATTATATCTGTTCACTCTATACTTTTGTGGCCGTATAGTACCAATAATAATTGTTTCATGTGCATGGCATGGGTATAAAATGACATGTACAAGTTGAACCACCATTAGTTTTGTTTGAGGTCGTTAGTTTCCCACATGCCAAGGCACAACAAATTACGTCAGAGGCTTTCAAGCTGGCATGGAAACGATGAAGCAAAATGCAGCAATAGCATGATATCTATAACGACGTTTAGGACCGAGAAGCATGAGGAACACACAGTGCCTTAGTTTCCTTTACACTTGCTCGAGTTGCTCACAACAAGGCTCTCTGAGCTGCGCTTGCACTTGCAAAACTCCCCCAGCACAATGCACCCTAGCTTGCCTATGTACCAGTGCACCCAGCATGTATGACACAAGATTTAAGGTAGTAACATACAAAATAAAACATTCATACTCCACTAGCTATTTAGATATGGACTCATGTTTTTTTTAGTTTATCTCCAATTAGGTAGGAACATACAAATCAAGTAAAACATTGTGGAGGCAGAGTGGTTGGGCACTAGGGGCCAGGACACATGGCCCCGGGAGCAGAGTGCAGGGCATCGGCCGTGGGGAAACCTCCTCCTCCTGATCCTCCTCATCTTCCTCCTCCCCCTCATCCTCCTCCTCCCAGTGGGCCAATGACGATGTTGGGGCGGGTGGGTGCTAAGGGGTCGGGCGGGCAGCTCGGGTACGGGTGGACAGCACGGCATGGGGTGGCCTAGGGCAATGCTAGGCAGACAGTGCAGGGCACATGCGTGGGTGTGGTGTGCATGTGTGGCCTCACAGGATGAGTGTGGTTTTAAAACGCTTTTTGCCGAGTGTCCGCGATATGGCACTCGTCAAAGATTTTATTTTGTTTCAAAAAAAAATTTAGTCTAGGGTGTCATGCACAAACGCAGTCTTCACATCTAACTGCTCAAGCTCAAGATCATGTAAAGCAACAATACTAAAAAAATGTACGAATAGAATCGTGCTTTACAAATGGAGAGAACACATTATTATAGTCAATACCGGGAATCTGACCGTAGCCTTTTGCTACTAACCTTGTCTTAAACTTTGGAGGCTCATTTGGAGTTAAACCCTCCTTTCTCTTGAAGATCCATTTGCAGCGGATTGTCTTAGACAAAGGAATAACCTCCCATGTGCAGTTTTTCTCAAGAGACTGCATCTCCTCATGCATAGCTAAAATCCACTTCTCACGATCACCACAATCAATGGCTTCACGATAAGTTGCTGGCTCGTGAGTATCCTCCACCTGTTCGACATAACTCAAAGTATAATAAGTCAAATTACATTCTTCAATAAGCGGGCTAGAGGTCCATAGCCCCTCTTTGACCTGCGATGAGCAATAGGCAAATCCTCCTCTGACTACAAAACATGAGGTAAGTGCTGCTAAAAATCATCATGAGTATCATCATCATCAACTTCATCATCATGAGTATCACCTGCCTCATCATTCATATGCTCCACCTGCACACTGATATACTGCAGCTCCCTTTCAGAATTATCTTGAACATGATCCGAGGACAAACTATTAGTGATTATCAGAGGAAAGGACCAAGCAAGGAGTGCTAGCATGGTTCCCTCAAATGCCACATGGTTCACAATACAATGCAAGCTACTATTTATAGTGGTTGTCATATGCCAAGGCACTGCACATTGTGTGGTAAGAGTCCCTAGATGAGTTGTGATGCTATGATATGGTAGGAGGTTTTTCATTTGCCAGGAAATGATAAAGCAAAAATAAAGCAAGAGTATCTTCTATATAAGTATATTATTCAGGACTGAGAGGCATCAAGAACACACAACGCCTAAGCTCGACTTCCACCAATATGCTCCCCTCCCTTGCCATGCAGTTGGCCATTCGGAGGCATGAATGCATCAACGCCACCTCAGGGATGAGAGACACACTACCGGAAATCGTGACTTTGCCGAGTGCTAAATCTCGGGCACTCAGCAAAGAAAGTCTTTGCCGAGTGCCAGACTTCGCACTCGCACTCGGCAAAGAGGTCTTTGCCGAGTGCCAAGCTCATGGCACTCGGCAAAGAGATTTTTAAAAATGCATTTTGAGGCAATAAATTAACTCAAATAAAAAAAATTTTACTATAAACTTTTATAAATTTTTAAGATCTACAAAGTTTGTATTGATCATTTCTTCATTTGACATATTGATAGGAAAGTTGTTCATAAATTCTACATCTCTTCATAAAGTTTCATAAAAACTATTAGAGAGGATTATATGAAAATTGTGAATTATGTAAGAATAACCACGTTGGATGAACAAATGATCAAACAACCAAAATCTTGAGAAGTTATAAAATATTGTAGTTTAAAACTTTTTCATTTGAGTTCACCTTTGCCATGTTAAACTACCTTTGAATTTTAAAAATTCAAAATATAAATTTTAAAAACCTCCGATGGAAAAATATCCAAAATAAGGTTTGTAGATCTCGATAAGTTATGAAAGGTTGTAGTTGACAACCTTTTCATTTGAGTTCATCTTGCCATACTAAACCTACATTTGAATTCCTCAAATTTGAAATTCAAATTTTGTAAACAACCTCGGATAAAAAAACTTTCATAAAACGAAAAGTGTAGATCTCAAAAAGTTATAAAACTTTATAGTTGACAACTTTTTGTTTTGATATTGTTTAGGGCATCAAAAAAGCAATTTACACTCTAGGTCGTGATTTGATATAACATGTGGGGAACTAAAATTACTTATAGACACATGTGATGGTGTAGTGCAGTGGTTAAGACAGAAACCGCGTAAGAGAGAGGTCATGAGTTTGAATCCCCGTCGCCGCAAAGTGTGTAAAAATCCTAGAAAAACTCTGGGTCGGGGCAAAGTGTGCAAAAATCTTAGGAAAAAACCGTGGGTCGGGGCTGGTCAGGGGTCGCCAATGGGTCCCTTTGCCAATTAAAACTTTTTTCTATTATTTTTAGATTTTTTTAAATTTTTATCTTTCCTAAATGCCCAGCACTCGACAAAGTCTTTGCCGAGTGCCAGACATATGGCACCCGGCAAAGAAGCCTTTGCCGTCGTTTTCTTTACCGACATATCTTTCCCGAGTGCGGCACTTTGCCAAGTGTATGTTAGACTTTACTGAGTGCCGTCGGCACTCGGCAAAGAAGCATAATCCGATAGTGCTCAGCCTCTCACAGCGATGATCAGCTCCGTTGTGTCCTGACAGCGACCATCGGCTCACCTTTGGTGGTCAAGATCACCAGGAAAGATGTGTTTATTTTGGCGTGATGGGGGAAAGCTAGATCTAATTTTTACCATGGCACATCATTAGTAGAATAAAGGGATTGGGTCATCAGGAGAAACATAAAGAAACGGGCGTAGAGGATCAGATTCTCACAATTTTTCTTTCTATTTTCTTATTTGGAAATATTTATTATTGTCCAATTATTTTTTGAATGCAACAACAAATATTTCGTGACAATAAAAATATATAACTACAAGATTGTCACTTCCTTGCATTTGGTTATTCAGTTCCACAAACTTACTGCCGTACCAATATGACAGAGTAGATAGCTGAAGTTTTTGTGACTGTTAGCTGACTTCAAGCATGACTTGGTGGAGTTCGCCCTCAGAAGAGGGTGCCATGGTATATATTGGTCACAAAAGACATTGCAAGTGGAACCCCCCATTTTGATACACATAGACTGCAACGGAAGCCGGCTGTGTTGTTACGGTCTCGCGCGCTCGCACTCCCACCATGGTATTATAACCTTTCCTCCCTGCGGCCGGCATTGTATCGAAACAAAACTTGCGCATCTCCCCCACTAAGAATAGATCGTGCAAATTTCTCATCTACCAATGGCGGCTAGGACTCGATCCTTCCCCGCCTCCATCTCCTCTTTGCTGCAGCTCCGGAGTAGAAGCCCGCCGATCGACATGCTACTCCACCTGGTTGGGCTACCATCGCCCATCGGTACGTGATTTTCCTGTTGCCCTCTTCCGATATTGGATATGGCAATGGATGCAGTTGTACAGAATCAGTCGGATCTATGTGATTTCCCCGTTGTCTGTCGCCCTCCGGGGCCTCTTCCGATCTTGGCTACGGCAAAGGTTAGTTGCAGGCAACCAGATCTAGGTTAGTTTTCGCTGCCAATATCTTCCCAGTCACTAATTCTCACATCGCCTCTGCACCGGTTGTCCTCCAATCTGCAAGCATCTCTATCCTGCATCTAACAGAGGTAGAATCTATTTTCCTTGCATATTCTTTCCCATGAAGATGAAGATCCTTGACCCATGATAATTTAGAAAGATTATGCGTACACAATTTTTTCTTTGTGGTGTATCTCCTGCTACGACCATGGCATTCATTATCTATTTGTTTATCTGTATATCTACAATATGATATAGGCTCCAGATCTCCTACAAGCCAACAACCTGGTTTATCAACACACAAGTGAACGACTATGAACTTAACAACAAGATTTGAGGTATGCTTTCCCCCTTCGCATTCAGTTTTTTTATTATACTATATCTGATCCCTGCCTAACGTCACTAGTGTTCTATAGTTGCTACCATCCTAGCTTAGTGTAACTAAACCATGTTTAGTAGTGCAGAGTGCTGTCGTATAGAATGTTAGTGTCAGCAGTTTTTGGTACTACTTCCAGTCATAAAAAACTTCAGGCTTGTTGCACAATATACTAACTTAATGATTGCTGCTGTGATGACTTCAATCACTCGGATGTTCTTGTCATGTTATCTGGAATCCGAATTTTCACATGATTAATTCTTACTATATAGAAATATAGAATTATATGTATGACAGAAAACTTTAGATACTCATAATTAGCTTACTTTAATTTCACTAACGTAGGTACTTAGTTTATGCTTTTTTCTCTTTCGGCAAGCAATCATGGATATCAAAGGAAAAGTCGCAGGTACTCATGTAACATTGATTTGCTTTTCTGCAACTTATTAATTTTCTGTAATTAGTTGAGTAATTTATTATTATCAATTTCTGTGATGGTGATTAGCGAAATTAATTATGTAGGTACAGACTTATTAGTTTTTCTCAGATAGAGCGTTATTTGTTCTGACTAGATTAGTTCTTCAGTTTACTGATCAACAGGTCAGCGGGAACTCAAACTCAATTATGCTAACTGAAGGATGAATGTCATCCGCCATTGCTAAGACCTAATTAACACTAACAGTAGAACTTTCATGGTAAAAAAATCATTGCTCTGATATATACTGCAATTCCCTAAAGAACCAAGCTTATCTTTAGATCTTTAACCAAGATACCTTTCTGCAATGTTAGATCTTACAAACTGCTTGTCTAAGGGTTGTTAGCAGCGCATTGACTTAGATCTCTGGACTACAGATTCTTGCAGCTTCTTATCTGCAGAAGGTTCTTTATAATGCGAAGGGAAATGTTCATGTACAAAGTAAAGTGTATTTAAGCATCAAATGCCCAACTGTTTTATTAACTTGTTCTGATTATCCTTTTATATAAATATAAAATTTCGGGATTTTGGAAATGATCATTTCTTGGATGGCTAAAAGGATGTGTATGATGAAAAGTGAAGACGAGACAAGATTTGTTGAGAGAAGAATGCATAAGTAGACATGTTTATTTGAAAATATATGTGTACTGTACAATATAGTTAGATGGTTACGACTTCGTTGATTGTAGTTGCAAATTATGTATGGGCATCGTACAGTTATTAAATAATAATGAAAGAGCCTTTCAAGAGATGTAGTGACATGTGTTCATCTAAGCATATTGCTTATAAGTGACAAAGTTATTCTGCCCCCTCACAAAAAATAAAAAGTAATATGGAGCTATCGGGTATCTGGATCAAGGATACCTATACCCATAGATCAAGCAACTAACCCCAGAGAAAACAGAGGCCCAAGGCCCACAAAACACCATCACGCCAAGAGTAGCAATCGGCCCACATCAGAACCCCCTAAGTTCCTAAAAAATTCGCACACTTTTTCTTTGAAAGTTGATGTCTTTTCTTTCTTATACTCCTCGACACACGCTCCTACTTACTCAAAAAACGCCACGAGAATGTCCCAAGGGTCGAGGGCTGTCGAGCCGTGTGATCACCTATGCCCCCACGCTATGATACCTTCACTCACTCCCCCCTCGAGGGGCACGACCGTCTGTCAAACTCACTTCGTGAAAGCACAAGTTAGGCGAACAAAGAAATAAAGGCTCAAAACTTAAAACGTTCGAAGCATAATTTATGTATAGCATAATGTTTTAAGGCCACCAAGGCTGCCCCAACACGAAGTCACTACAAATACTAACTTATTACATGGGCCTACATGCCCAGATTTGGCTCGCAGGCCCTCTTCATCGTCATCATCAGCATGAGGGGGAAGCACCTCATCCTCGAATAGCTTTGCAAGCTTGCCCCCAGGAACCTCGGCTGCCTCGATCAGTCCTTGGCAGATCCCCCGATTCTTATCTTTAGACTTGAAAGGGTCGTAGATGAAGCCACCGGCGATGAGCCCCATGTCATACTAGAAGCCCAAACAAACAACGACCATGGCCCTCTTCACGCCATGGTGCAATGCTCCCCCAATTTAGTCCCAGACAATGCCATCCAGATTACTCATCCGGCGTAGGAACGAGTCCCCGGGCCCGTCTCCTTCGACATTAGGCTCGGGGTCGATTCCCAGGCTATCGCAGACCAAGGTAATAGCACCTTGGAGCCTGCCGCTAAACTCCGCCTCGGCCCAATGAAGATTTTGGAGCGACATGGCATTGTCTAGGGCCTCGAGTCACTGCGCGTCCAGATCTGCGCTACAAAAATAGGGTCAGCCAAAAAGATCAAACCCTCCAAGATGAGATAAGGTGCGCAGGGGCATGCTCACCTTGTTGGCCTCCCCGAGGGCCTCTTTCTTGTCGGAGACGGTCGCTCGCAGCATCTGGATCTCCCTACCAATACCTGAGAGGGCGTCCTCCTTATCTTGGAGGGCCTCCTTTAGCGTTGTGACCTCCGTGACCAGATCCACATTCGAAAGGTTCACCCTCCCAACAGTCATGTTAAGGGCATCGTGCTGGCTAGAGGCCTCGATAAGGTTGGCCTCGAGCTCCCTGATGCACTCCGCTGACGAAGCAAGGTCTATGCGGGTCTTATGCTCCTCTTCCTTCGCCTTAGCTGCCTCATCGCAAGCCGCACCAGCATCTTCCTTGGCCTTGACCGCTTCTTCCCCGGCCTTGATCGCATCCTCACGGGCTTTGGCCGCCTCGGCTTGGGCAGCCTTGAGCTGTGCTTGTAGCAGAGGGACTTGCTCCCAGCCCCCGCGCGTCTGCCAGATAAACTATGACTTCACGCGAGAACGCTCCCTCAGATCCTAAACGCTAGAAGTAAGACCCAGGACAGGATATCAAAGACGGGCAGTTTTGATTTTGCTCTAAGAGAAGGACCAATTACCTAGATGCATCAGCCAAAGTCTTGGGCAATGACATCAACGGCCATATGCAGGGAGTGTTCAATCCACTAACGGAACTCCTCGGTATGCTCCCAACAGAGAACCCCTGTGGGATCGTTCGTTATGAACAGAGAGGCTCCCAATCCATGTTTTTTGGGTCCAGAAGCTGGAGGGCATCCTTGCCCCAGTTGGGTAGTTCCTTCAGCTCCTGCTCACGCACAGACTCCATGATGCTGCACCCCAGGGACGGTGACCCACCAGCACGGATCACGCGCCGGGCTAAGGATGGGAAAGAACCACCCAACTCGCCCTCGCTTATCTCCGTATCCTCCTCCTTCTGCTTCCCCTTATCGACGGGGGAGCCCCCGAGGGGGGCGACGGTCAGCCCAAGGACATACAACAACCCCCGGGAGCCGTAGCTCCTACTATTGTAGCCCCTCCGGCCATTACTACCACCGCTGCTACTATTCCTATTGCTCCACGACCTCAGACAGGCGCTCCGCCATTTCCACCATATCACAAGTGGAGGTATCCGCCCTGTAGCCTTGACAAGCCCCGGGGTCCCCTCCGATGACCCGGGCTTGCAGCCTCTATCTCGTCCCTCCTTGAGCTCAATCACACTCGAGGGCACCCCGACCTGCTCCATCCCTCGAGTGGTGTCACCATCTCCACCGCCTCCCCGGGTGCTTGAACCGGCACCCAAAGTAGAACTAGCCTATTTGCCCCGGTTTAAGGCGTCCATGGCCTTCTCGAGCCAGGCGGCCTCTGCTGGCATCCATGGCGCCAAAGCAGCAAAGCCGCCGACGCACTCATCCTTACAGCGGCGTCAATCCTGAGCGTCTTGGCCACCATAGGGAGCGCCACCTCTACCTTGCACTTGACACTGAAGAAACATCCGAACATGGGCAGCACACCAACAATAACAAGAGAGAGGGAAGACGATACGATATGCTCACCCAAACCCTTCGGGGGCTTCGTCGATGAACTTTCTGTTGAGGCATGAGCCGTCCGGGAGCCACCCGAAGCTTTAGTAGACAAGGCTATGGGGTCTCCTCTGTCGTTGAGGTTGCTTGCCTGTGGGTCCTCACGCCGGTCGATGGTATCCTGATTTGAGGAGGCGACATGATGGACTTACCCCTCGATGAGGCCGACGGTGACTTCCCACGCGCAGGTCGCACCACTCACCCATTTTTTCTCAATGGCTCGGCGGATCTCTCCCCGCGGGACCTCTCGAGGACCCCCCTCCTCCATCTCCTCTTCCTTCTTGGCAGGCTTTGGGGTGGCCCTCGATGCCTGAGAGGTCGACCCATCTCCCGCGGGCACCAGTAGAGATCCCACATCAGGAAGATGAGTGATAACTGTCATGGTGTCGTACCACAACCAAGCGTGATCATCATTGTCGTCCTCCTCCTCCGAAGAGGTCTCAGTGGGAGATTCCTCCTCAGGCAGCCCCTCACGCCTTTGCAGCGCACGGTGTTGCTGCAACGCCTGACGCCGAAGATTTTTCTCTTTCTTCTTCTTCTTCTCAGCGTCCTTGTCCTTCTTTTCCTGAGTAGCAGTAAAACGTTTTACCTGATGTTCGACGTGGTCCACTTTGACCGAAGGAAGAGATGTCCGGACATCGGGCAGTTCCTGCATGAACAAAAAAGCAATGGGTGACATCAAAGGTAGGAGAGCAGGAAGAAGAAAATTATAAACCAACAACTTGAAGGCTTCCCAGGGTAATGTGGCCATGATTGGGATGCATCGGGATGCGATTCACCGTCTCCACCGAGAAACTACTGCTCACCACTCCCCTCACCCATTTCATGATGGCCACAAGGGTGAGGGTCTCGTTTGACATCCGGGACCCCTCCATTGGCACCCTAGCTACCATCTGGTCCAAGTGCAGACAGCGGTGCATCAGCGGAAGAACCCTCCACAGCGCGTCGAGGAGTGGGTCTAGCCTCAATTGTTCATCCTTCGCAACGCCGTGCGCCCAATGATGCGAGCGCTCCTCGATAACATGCCCGGTGTAGCATAGCAGTAGGTCCCCGTTGTTCCATAGGTAGAACCACCCGTTCTGTCACCCACTGTTCGAGGAAGTTACCCCATCGTAATATATAGCTCCGGCCTCTTCAAGGTGAACATGCAGCACCCGGTGCCCACGGTCCTCCTTATCCCTGTCGACACTGACTTGACAAAGTGCTCCTCCTTGTAGAGGTGGAGCCACAACTCCCAATGGGGTTCGATCCCCAAAATCCCTCACAGACAGTGGTGAAGATTGCCGCATGAGAGATGGCATTGGGGGAGAAGTGGTGCAGCTCCACCCTGTAATGGTGGGTCAGAGCCAGCATGAAGCGACTCGGCGGTGCCCCGAATCTGGCCTTGTAGAAGGAGGTGAAGCTCATGATGTAACCCTCCGGTGGATGTAGCTCCAGGTGGCTTCTTGGTGGCACCATCCACTCACGAGTTGCTGCAGTTTCTCCACTGTCATGGCCAAGCTGAGCCAGGCATTCGTCGGGAGAACAATGACGATGGATGAACAGGAAAATCTCCTTTCCTCCCTTTCTTCTCCCTCACTCACGATGTGCTTTTCTTGGCTCTCGGCGACAGCGATGATGGCAAAGACTAGATGAGGAATGGATGAAACCCTGGACCTAAATTTATACCCCAGGGCGAAGGCAGGGGGCGAATCCAACAAAGGGGGCAGGTTAATCTCTGCAATTATTGCCTTCCCCTAACCACCTCCTTGAGTCTAGGGCATAGGGACACATGTCGTTAGCTTACTCTCCAGCCGTTGCCCGCGCTGCCCACTACTGTGCCATTTTGTCTCTTGCCTAAAAAGGCGCGCCCAACGGATGAGTAGGATATTCACAAATGATATCTTCCACGACGAGGTAAGCGGGCCCTGGCCCACACTAAATCTTGAGGGAGCGCAGGCTAGCCCTTCACCAGGGTTTGACAGCCGCCCTTGAGTAACCAGAGTCAGGGACAACCAGGGGCGTGCCCACACATGGCCCTAGCTCGAGGACCAGCCTCGAGACCCCCTTGGGCGTATTCAAGGCAAAAGCTTGGAACGCAGCAACAGAATCCCCTCGGAGCGAGCTATCGAGCCACCGGAACCTATCGAATGGGACCAAGATCTGTGCGACCACCCCATTTGCGTTTCTAGAGAGTGCCCTTGATTGATCTCGAAGAAAGAGGCTCGGGGGCTCGCCTACAACCAGGTGGCCTCGATGGAAGAGAATCAAACCACCTGGGGGCTTGAGTACCCAAACATCCCTCGACAAGGACATTTTGAGTGCCCTCGAAGGAGTCTTCTACTCCTTCGAGGCCTCGGGGGCTATACCTGGTGTGTGCGCTCGCCCGCACCCACCAAAGCACAATGGTGCTACGACTCCAGTTCAAGAATCTTGGAGTCCTTGCTAGAGTGGCAGCACTCACCAGGGACTCCGGGGCTACTGTCAGGTATCTGGATCAGGGATAACCAAGCCCAATGGATCAAGCAACTAACCTCTGAGAAAACCACGGCCCAAGGCCCACAAAACACCATCACGCCAAGACTAGAAATCGGCCCACATCAGAACGGCCCACAGACGAATCTCTCGCAGACAAGGAGCCCTCGATGGGACCGCCTCGAGCGACAGAGATTGATCCAGACGAACGACCCCTCGGGTTGACCGACTCGACCCCCTGCGATCCACCTACTCTAGTACGGGAAACACAAAGCATTTAATGACCGAACCACCCCCCGCCGAACGCCATGGCCAGCTGCGTCAACAAGAGCTAAGTACAAAGGTCTAATCCTCTTTTTTCTGCCCATCCCCGAGAACGTGGTGATTTGCCAGGCTCTATTGGACCATGTCGTGCACTGTACCTCGCTTGAGACCCCCTCAAAAACACAACACGACAATGCCCGGTACTAGATTTTTGGGGGCTCGGTCTTATCAGCAGGGCCTCAACCACCTCGACTGCCCCTTCGACGCCTTCAGTCAACACTCCAACAACTGCTGTACGGCAACAACAGGGATCCGAACGTCCGCGACTGGGACTCGGGTCTTTCTACTTCCACTCTCTCGCTTGTAATCCCCCTATACAGGCACCTCGGTGAAAGGCAATACAACATCTCCTTCCCCACCCCCCGTTAGACGTAGGGCCTTCTTTTGTCCGAACCAGGATAAACCCCATGTCTCGTTTTGTATCACCATCTGGTTACAGAACACGCAGCATTATTACTAGTTCGGTTCTCGTCCGCGGGACAGAACACTGACAGGAGCTATGATCAACACTAAAATCGACATTTTATTACTTTTTATTTTTTGTGAGGGGGCAGAATAACAAAGTTATTATGCGTTTCTATTTCAATTCTGGTGCAGTTAACTAGTTCGTAGGTACAAGCATGTCTGGTTATTCTTCGATATGGAGCTATGATCTACGAAGTAATTGAGGAACAAATCTATTACTTTTTTTTTTGTCTCGCGTAGTTCCTGTAATGTTGCTAAATCACAGGCTACAACAGGTCCATCATTTTTCAGTTGCAGGGCTGATTCAGATATTGTACTCGTGCAAAGGGGCAATAAGGGTTATTATTTTATCGAACTGGGCTGAGTTTTCTGCGGGAAGAAACAAGGTATTTTGTTCTGACAAGGACTGATAAACTATTTTCAAGTTTATTGGTTACTGAATTTTCCATATATATAATTGCAGCTCTAGAACTGATGTAGACCTGTTATGCATTAATCGGCTTATGTGCCCATAGAAACCCTTATAATTCCTAAGACTGAGCAAAATATTAGTAAATCATGTTGCAGTTAGACAAAACCAACTGTTGCTGAAAAAAAAAGCTGTGTGCAAATTAGAAGAATAGGTAACCATTCTATTTCTTTACTACTACACTTTAATTTACTGTGAAGATTCCAAAAAATAATCTCTAGAGTGACAAGACTCGCTTGAAGTATTAATCAAGTGAGATATTTCTTCCTCTTTATGTTTCAACAAGACTTTATCTCATATCTTGCTTAAATTGCACTGAATCTGAAGCTTGTAGTGCAGTGCCATTAGTATTCCAATATCACTACTTGTTACATGTTGACCTTAAATGATTCATGATATGTCATCTTGTCAGGCTTTCAAATCTTCGAAAGAGTCAATGGAGAAGATCTTGGCTTCCAAAGGAACAATTATTGGTTATAAGTCTTCTATAAAACTCTGCACGATTAAATGTGGAGTGAACATAGTTGAAGCAAATTTAGGCCTTCCTTACATTGTCGTTTGGGAAATGGACAAGTTAGAAGCAAATTAGGCCTGTCTGCTTTATAGTTTTGAGGGTGCACACCGATGTAGAATGAAAGCACTCTAGAACAAGTAGATATATATGTTTAGTTGGCAGGTGTTCTCTTATATGTATATCAGCATTGACGTGATTGGTTGTCAAAGCACTCGTCCTTGTATTATTGAATACTATTAATAATGGAAAAATATTATCGTGAATGTTGATTTGCACGAGCAAAATCTACTGTTTCGGGATGTGCTGTGGCTCGTCACGAAGCTTATGAATGGAAATAAATAAATATATCAAATTGTTATAATGGAGTTGGTCATCAGAAATACCAACGTATAAAAGTGTTGTTGTAGTCATAATATATCCGTTGCAAATTAGCAACGCTTGTTTTGCAATCTTACCAATGCTTATGTATATGTTGTAGTAGATCCTTGCAACGCCACTTCTAGCGACGCAAATAAAAGCATTGGTAAAGACACTAGCAACACTGAGGAATATGCGGTACATTATTTTTGAATGCCTCTCATTCAGACGATTGTCTGTTCCTTTTGATATTCGATTGTGCAGCTACTTTAACCAACATAGTACAAATGCCAAAATTGATCGCAGAAGTTTTTTTGTGATTGATGACTTGTTGGTGTTAGCTTGCAGCAGAGGGTGTCATGCTGTATATTGGTCACAAAAGAATAATGTCAAATTTTTGATTCTATGTTTGTTTTACAGACAATTGATGTTGTGCCTTCATTTTCAGCCAGTGAGAGCTTAAACAGATGCATTTGATAATATAAGTTCAGGCAAAATAAGTTTGTGATTCTTGTAGCCAGGCTGCGTTCCCTTTATTACACAAATTTTTAATATTTGTTTTGTAATATACTAGTAATTTTGTTAGTAGGGACGCACTAGGGCTTTGTTGCAAACAGCAGATTCAGAGTTCACTCCACATCATATGAATAGCCATGTCAGCAAAACCAGGGTCAAAAACCAAGGTTTTATAGTTTAGGTGGTGCAGTAGATACCATTCCAAACGTTAGGGGGTCTATAGAAATTTTCTTGAAAATATCCGAAATCTTGCTGAATTGAGTCTTCACCCTGATGATTTTCTTGTTCAGCAAAATGAAAATCATTAAGATGTAACGCAACTTCAAAATTTCAACCATTAGTCAGGAAGCCTGGAAAGCATCACAAATTGTTTGGCTCAAGAAATTCCTGAGCAATGCAAACCAGGATCAGTTGATTTTGACAAACAAAGGTTCCATCAGAGGTTCGTGTTTTGACCATATAGTATACATAATTCTTATCATCCAGGTTAACTTCGGGAAGTCTGGCGCAGGTCTGTGGATGCTGGAACTCTCGTGGGGCAATAGGCACTGCTACACAAACGAACTTACGCGAGGCCTCCATGGCGGGCACACTCACATTTTATGCCCGCCACGATTATTCCGACGCCAGCCGGCCACCGACGCTCCCGCTGCGATAAATGGATTTGCCCGCCACCGACGATTTATCGTGACCTTTCCTGCATGGTTGCCCGCTTTGCCCGCCGCGGCAAAGCAACTGTGATGGCTGTAGTTAACAGTTCTGTAGTAGTTGGGTTATTTCCATTATCATGCTTTTCTCATCTGAACTAGCAGCAAAACTCTGAATTACATTTTATTTAATGTAAATGGGGCATGCACTGATGTCGAAAAATGTTTGTCCTGCAGTGACAAATGCTTGAGACTTTAAAAGTTTAATGGGTAATACATTGCAACTGCGTGTGATCATCATGGAATAAACTGAAGTTCGTATCACAAACAGCAAATCCTTATGATAAACTGTCCTTTTAGATGATGGAAAAAAGAATTCTGGCTATCTATATACATGGGACCAAGTTTCAATGCTAATTAGCAAATATTATCAAGGCTACAAAACATGCGAGTATACGTGAAATGTGTGGCTTTGAGAGTCTAGCTGTTCTTCATTTTTGCTTCAGAAACATAACTACGAATTATTTTTTATCACCAAAATGGAGTTGGCACACTGTATGCAGTGGCTCCACCAACGAATTGGTTTCAGAAACAAATGCCATTGGGCAAATGCGCAGGTACACACAGCACAATTGGTTTCCAGGATGGTGTTGGCACACCGTATGCAGTGGCTCCACCAACGAGGAAACGCTGTAAAAGCATTACATATGGGATGCAGCAGCTGCTATTATTGAAGATGCTTTTGAAGCTCCACATAAAGGACATGACCTCTAACTCAATGTGGCATACACTAACGACGGGGCCACTGAAACTCATGTACCATATCTCTCTATAGCACGATGATATGGTCGACACCTTGAAATGCCTCAACAAACTAGTTAGTTCCCTGATGCCTCAACAAACTCATGTTGGCACACCATATGCAGTGGCACTTTAGGATAAGCATTCAACAAACTTCTAGCGCTATTTAGTTCCCTGATAACTCACATTTCCAACATGGAAACTTCTTGCCTTCTACCATTTCAAAAAATACCCAGGACAGAGCTAATTAAGTTCTCTACGAGTGACAATTTGATGTCAGTGACAAGGAATGGTGCCTTGTATATATATTGGCCACAATAGAATCATATATAGCATGCTAAGCATGCATTCAAATGAATTGTTCCATATTTATTTTCAGTAGATGAGACATTCTAAGCATGCTTTCAATTGAAATCAATATATTAGAGTCTGCGCACATCATGAAATTGAATAAGTATCAGGCATGACCTGTACAAATTATGAAGCTGGCTACTACTTGCACTTTAACAAAAAATAATAATTACTGTTAGTTATGCTTTAATTTCATGAACGTAATAGTGCCAATATGTAGATAGCTGTTTTACATAGCGGTTTCCTCGGTGGTGTGACAGGCATGCCTACAAAATGACACCTACAAGTTGAAGCACCATCAGTAGTTTAGGTTTAGGAATGTTATGGGTTCTCACAAGCTAAGGCACTGTACACCATGTAGGTGGCATTAAGATGGATGGGAAATGGTGAAGCAAAATGAGGCAAGATCTACAACTAAAGGCTAGCTTGAGAGGCATCAAGAAACTACAGCTCTGCCTGCACTGTGCACTCCAGCTTCCGTAGCTACCACAATATATCAATAGCCAGCACTATTGTAAACGGCCTGGATGCTGGCCCAAGTCTCTGTTCCTTTTCTCAGAATGCTAGCTTAGGTGACCAAGACACATTGTTGTTCATAGTCTCGGACTGCTGGGATCGGTCATCTATTACATGGCACAATTCAATTATAAAACAGGCATGAGTGTCACCAAAAAATTAACGCACTTCATGGATTTTGTATTTATTTGCACCATATTCTTATCCTTTAATATAAAGGGTTTGTTACAGTGGTTGTTGTTGGTTCATACCCATTGCCTGGATCACAAATCGACGGAATGCCTGAGACCATTGCCACCAATGGTGATTGCATGAGAGCCCTTGCCGGCCTCCTGACAAGCAGAGTCAAACATAGCGGTTTTTTAAGTCCCCGGGAGAGAAGCTCCCGATAGATAGACCCCCGACATATCTCTCAAGATCGTTTAGGGCTCGATCGGGAGCTGTACCATCGGGTACGCTTGTGCGCACCTTCTGGTTGGAGTTAGGTAGAGCCCGACCTCGACCATGCCCACTGCTATGGCTCTGGGGCTCGCCAAGGCCACAGGCTCCTCAGCGACGGCAGCCCGAGCCTGACTCCAGCCCCTCACCAGGTCGAGCAAGTGCTTGTATTGAACTTTGTTGTTCTTATGCTTGTTTTGCTGCTTCTCTTTATCTCTATCCGCCTTCAAAGCAAATCCACTAGTTGAAAGAGTAGACCTTCCCAGCTGTTTGGGATCATGATGAAATTGAATAAGTTTCAGGCATCTATTAACCGTGTTCCTGTTGCCTCCCACTCCAAGAAAACATGACCAGATGCCATACAATATGTTTCTGATCATCTCCATCCCCTTCACTCTCTTGTTCTCTTCTTATTGGCAGCTGAAATTTTAGCAACTGGTCATGACATAGTAATAACCTTACATATCTAAGCAGGTTTACTCTATCATCGGTTGATATCAACTACCCATGATGTTTGGATTGGTAGGGGAAAAAGTGAAAGTCACCACACCGAAGCATTGAACTACTTGTACATGCATTATTACCTATAATTGAGTATAACTTCTCACGCTATCGAGTGTTGTGAAAAATGAGAGTGGGTTGGGATAAGAGAAACCACACGAAAATATGTATTAAAAGTGACTCAGCGTGTCCAATCATAGGGAGTGGGATCTAGCAGGAATCTTTGGGCTTGTTTAGATCTTGCTTGGGTCCACGTTTCACCTTCCTAAGTGAGAAAACAGATGGGAGACATGTTGGATTGACAAATGAGGTTGCTATGAGGATTGATCTAGCGACAGCTCACCATGTTTTCTTAGGAGAGCGATTTTGGCTCGCCACGATCAGCAAGGAAAAATCAGCTGATGAACCAAACTGCTCTTTATGTTCCCTCCTCGTAACCGCTTAACCAGTATGTATGCACTTAGCTGTGCTGCGCTCATGGCCATATGTAGATGCCAGATTCTTTTACAGCTCTGATGTTGGGAAGGTAATCTTTACTCTGGTAATCTCCTAGCAGCGGGATAATCACCACGGTTTGTTAAATGGTTAGCTTAGTGTTAATCATCGGTATATATGGGGATCCTATGCTCGATCAAACCAGTAGTTTAGTGATAATTTTCCCTTCCCACATGGCATGGTTCCGACGCAATGGACAGCACGAATGGGTCGGACCACTTGCTTTGCATTCTTATCGGCGGCGAACAACCGGCTGGGAAGCCAGAGTCCCAGCACGTTGTCATCTTTTCAATATTCGTCGATCCGTCCGATATATACATACTCCCATATAATTTTTGCCATGTCGGGAAGACAAGATTCTAGCTCTTGTGAGCTGTAACGTGACCACACGACCCCATATATGCTTCCATCGGTGGCAGCCGCGCGTGCAATTGTTTCGGCTCGTTTCTGATTTGAAAGAATATGTAATAGGTAATAAAGAAAATAAAAGAGGTGGATATGGTACGGTAATGGTGCCGAACTTCGTGCTTGTGTGTAGTGCTTAGGATGATGAACAGTGATAATCTTAGTGCTTGTGTGTAGTGCTTCGCAAATCGTCCGGTGATGACATACTCCTTAGTGCTCTGTTCCGGCTTGACAAGCAGCTCCCGCAGAAACAGAGCGCGCGCTGCTTCCTTTACGCTATGATCACTTGATGTGTACGATTTTGTAGTTTAAAGCATGATTGAATTTAAAAGGTGGAGCTACGAGAGGAGCAGTCTCATTGAATCGAGTTCCTGTTGTGTCTCCCTCCAAGAAACTAAACCATATGTAGATGCCACACAGACACATGTTGTTGTCTATATCTGCTCCAATCTCTCATTATGTTCTCGTCTAGGCAGCTGCAATTTAGCCATTGCTCATGGCATAGCGATAACCTTACCTAGCTATTTATAGGCAAGGTTACTTAAGTCCCCTCCCAATCATGTAGCCATGTGTACATCATAGCTTATAAATTACTATGACTTCTCAGGCTATTGGGTGCAGTCACAAATTAATGAGAGTGGTTCCAGAGAAGACGAGAGCCATAAGAAATATGCGGAGGATCCTTGGTCGGCATGTTCAATCGTGTACAGGGAGAGGGAGTAGGATGCAACAGGAATATTTAGGGCTTGTTTGCTTCTAGCACCAGAGCTCACCTCGTAAAGCTAAGCAAGGAAACGGAAAGATACATGTGTTGATTGACAAGCATGCTTGCTTGGCTGCTTAGTCGTCTGATCTCGGTTGGCGTGTTCCTTAGACTACCCATGGTGTTGCAAACAAGCAACCAATGCTCTAACCAGTCAAGAGAATGTTGAAGCAAGGATGCAAACCATTGCAAGTGCCCCTGCCACTACCAGACCAGAGATTTTTCCTGACGGCCAAAAACCGTCAGGAAAATCATAAAAACCATGAGAAATTTAATTTCGGACGGGCAGCCATCAGGAATAAGCCGTCAGCAACAGCTCGACAGGAATGAGAGATTATTCCTGATGGCAGCCCGACAGGAATCTTTTCCTGACGGCAGTTTCTAACACTACAGTAAATGCTAGCTTTGCCGACTACCAAATACTTTCCCGACTGTTTTTTGTCGACACTCGGCAAAGAGCTGCCTTTGCCGAGAGCCATGGTGGGCAGTCGGCAAATCCGGCTTTGCCGAGTGCCTGGCTTTGCCGACTGCTAGGCACAAGGCAAAGCCTTGGCTTTGCCGAGTGCCAGGCAGTCGGCAAAGCCTGACACTCCGCAAAGGCTGCCAGTCTTGGACGGCATCCACGCCGTCACCTTTGCTGACTGCCACGCCGTCAGCAGTCGGCAAAGGTGGCAGCCTTTGCCGAGTGCCACACGTGGCACTCGGTAAATTTTTTTTTTGATTTTCAATCTCAGTTTTTTTGTTGCCTTGCTACAGTAAATACGTTCTAAATTCCAAGTTTGGGGTAATTTTGATTTGTTTTGCTATATTCCGTTAATTTTTCTGTTTCTTTGAATTTTTCTGGCAACTTCAGATTTGAACTGCAGGTACATGAAATAATAGAATCCAGTGATTCAAAAAATGATATTCATGATGTTTGGAGCATGTTGAGGCCGTGTGCAGGGCCTCGCGTAAAATTTCGACTGTTTGGTGTTGGAAAACGCTGAGTCACGCGCGTGAAAAGTGTTTTTAAATTTGATAAAATCCAAACGGAGTCCGAAAATGACGAAACTTGACGACATGTCTTGCCATCGCATGTGGAGGCTGTAGTAAAAATTTGAGAAAGTTTCGAGCAAGTGGTGACGTCGGATGCCTAAAACCTGGACATCTCCACATATGATAACAAACATGCCCGCGGCCGGCGTCTCCTGTCCACCACGCCGTCCGTCCGTCTGCACGCGCACCAGCACCGTCGACGACGCCGTCCGTCCGTCCGCGCGCGCACTAGCACTGTCCGCGACGCCGGCCTTCCGTCTGCACTAGCACCGCGCGCAGGTACGAGAACAAAGAAGGGGAAGGACGTCGGTACACCTCTGTCGACCGTACCGCGAACGGCGCCGGCGTCGAAGCCCCCGCGCCGCGTACGGTCGACAGAGGCGTACCGGCGTCGAAGCCCGCGCGCCGCGTACGGCGCCGGCGTCGAAGCCCGCGTGCCGCGTACAGCGCGGGGCCTTCGACGCCGGTGCTGTACGCGGTGCGGGGCCTTCGACGCCGGCGCCGTACGCGGCGTGGGGCCTTCGACGCCGGCGCCATACGCGGCGTGGGGGCTTCGACGCCGGCGCCGTACGCGGCGCGCGGGCTTTTTTTTGTTGATGTCGGCCATCGTGCCGTGTAGTTGTCGGCCATCATGCCGTGTGGTTGTCGGCCATTGTGCCTGACATGTATCTGTGGTTGTCGGCCATCGTGCCGTCTTTTCTTACAGGTTTGGTAACCTCCCCGTATAGGGGATGTGCTACCGAAATTTTTCATTCTCACTAATTGTTTTTCTTTTTCAGGAGGGCTCCCGTTGGAGGCTAGCTGGAGGAGCATGACTCGGCACTGCCCCGCTAGCCTGTCTTCACCGGCACCTGTGGTATGACCTCTCTTTCTGTCACATGTAGTCGTAGGTCGCGTTATCTAGTTAGGCGTCTCCGGTCCGAAACGGATACGGTTGGAAGTATGCGTTCTTTGCATATGTATAACGGTATCTGTTTCAGATTGTCCACGTTATTTGGACAACCTGAGGATGCGTAGACGAGGTTAGATTCCATGTTTCGCTCCCGTCCGAGTTAGAGTTTCGGCAGGACCTCCCCGTTGTTCTCTGGATACACACTCTCCTCGCCGGGACGTTTATCGGGAGAACAGCGGGGAGGTGCTGCCGAAATTCCGTCTCGGACGGGAGCGGATTATGAAAGCTAACCTTGTCTGTGCATCCTCGGGTGGGATTAGGACCTATCCTTCACCTATTAGATGGTAGGAGCGCGTTGTAGATGCACTTGTTGGTTTTATCACATGTTAACATTGCCGCATGACAGAGCATGGGTGACCGTGAGTGGATGTACTCGGGCTTCGCAAGTAAGAGAAATGAATGGAGGGTAAAGAGGACCAGGCGGCGCGAGTGCAGGAAGCGGTCTGCAAAGATCGTCTCAAGGACCTGTACCATGAGGCGCGCATACAGGCCATCCGTGACTACTACGCCGACGTGCATGGAGAGTCCATCAAGAAGCCCCAAATCCGCCAGATCATGAACTCGAGGGAGACCGACCTCACCTTCGCTCAATACGTGCAGGTAATTAAGTAGGAAAACATTCGTTTAGATTCCTTCAGTGAAACATTACACTAACCTTCTCGCATGTCAAATACTTGATGTCATGCAGTTCTGTCCGGGGTGGTGCGACAACCACAGGGACTGCTGGGAGGAGATTGTGCGCATGTGGCAAACGGACGAGGCGTACGTGAGGCGCAACGACCGTCGGGGCCGCCGCCTGCAGATGCGAGGGGTGCCACACCACCAAGGGAGCCAGCCCCTCCCAATGTACATGAGAAGATGGGTATGCGTCCGTTCATGTCTTTTTTCTAGCCCTCAATTGACATTACTTGTAACCATGTTTCTGTTTTTAATGCAGACGCAGGCGCACGGTGGGCAAGAAATCAACCAGTTCACCGGGTACCTCCTCTCCCACAGGGGCAAGGCGACAGCGCCAGACAACGTCTACAACCCATAGGACGGGCCCGAGGCGTACAACAACCCCACCGTCTACGAGAAGACGACCGAGTACACCGCCGCGGCTCGCCAGCGCTACGGGGAGACGTTCGACCCCACCGCCGATGCCCTGGACATAGACCTCCTGCAGAGGTTGGGACCAGGGAAGCAGCATGACTGGTACTACATGGCCCACAGCGCCGTCGACCCGTCCGATGCTCCCACGCTGAGCCAGGTTCGATCCAGGCCCACGAGCTCCACCGACATCCTCCACCGCCTGAATTATTCGCTCCACCGCCTCCTCCACCGTCTTTTCCTGTGCCTGCTCCTGTCGCTCCTGCAGGGACCCCGGTGAGTACAATGACTCTTGCTTTAGCTTGTGTGTCCATCCTGCAGATACTAATGACATCACTTGGCCTTTAACTTGTGCAGGTACAGTCGGCGGGTTCGAACCTGTCTCTTAGAGGTGCCGGCCCTCAGATGATGCCGTATCCACCTCCGGGTGGCCCTTCTCCACCGTATCCACCTCCGCGTGGCCCTCCTACACCTTACTCGTGGCCGATGGGCGGAGGGCGGCCGTACTGGTCGGCGCCGCGTGATCCAGGGTGGGTTCCGTGGGAAAACCCTGGGGGCTCTGGGGACTGACAACCTGACGGCTCCGGGGACGGCGCGACGAGCTAGGTATTTGTCGCTTGTGTTATGCTCCTGGGCTTGAGTATCGTCGAAGTCTCTGTCATGTATTTCTTCTCTTCGTGATGGACCTAGACTTATTGTGTTGAACTTCATGTGATGGACCTCGACTTGTGGTGTTCGACTCGTTGTGTTGAACTTCATGGTTGTAATGGACTTGTGGTGGTGATAAGAGATGCTATTGTGAGATATATATGTTATTGTGATATATATGGTGACGGTGGTGATAAATGTGATGAAATTGTGATATAAATGGTGCTACTTGTGGTCCTGGTGAAATTGTGACATAAATTGTGATTTTGCAATGTTTGGATGCAAGAAAACAGAAAAAAAGGAAAAAATATTTTTTCCCAGCTTTGCCGAGTGCTGACACTCGGCAAAGCTGGGGAATCTGGCCAGAAAATCCCCAGCTTTGCCGAGTGATAGCATGGCACTCGGCAAAGGGGTCATTTGTTTTCCTAGTGTCAGCACTCGGCAAAGAATTTTCAAAATTTTTTTCTTTGCCGAATGCCGAGCTGGCACTCGGCAAAGAAATTTTCAAAAAAAATTAATTTTTTTTCTTTGTCGAGTGCCGCTCGTACTCGGCAAAGCCAGCCGTCAGGCTGACGGCGCCACATGGCTTTGCCGAGTGCTGATGTGGCACTCGGCAAATGATTTGCCGACTGCATGCCACGTGGCACTCGGCAAAGCCGCCTTCGCCGACGGTTTCTTTGCCGACAGCCCTTTGCCGACTGCCACGTGGAATTGCAGTCGGCAAAGCCTTTATCGACTGCAATTCTTTGCCGACTGCAATTCTGGCTTTGCCGAGTGCGCATTGCAGTCGGCAAAGAGAGCGAACCCTGTAGTGTAAGGGCCGACGGCTGACCAGCCACAGCCCTGTCAAGATTTTCCGTCAAGAATACAAAACCATCCGGAATGCCGTCAACCTCTCCTGACATTGCTCCTGACAGGAAAAATAATTCAGCCGATAGGAATCAGCTATGCACCAAAAAGCTTTACAATAGCCATAAAATTGCATAAAAGAGTACGCTTGTACAGAATACAATTCTAGCATGTCTGTGGGCAGATATTACATGCATTCACTCGCCATGATATACATTCATTCATGTACCTAAATATAAACACACGTTTTATTAATATGTTCAGCATCAATTCACAGCTCACAATTCAAATGGCTCCACCTTGATCTGATGTTCACAACACTAGTGCTAAAACACATGCAGCATATGTAAAATGTAAACTCTACAACACCAACAACTAAATAGCTTCATGAAAGGCCCATTTCATTCCTGAGTCACCCACCTACAAAGAGATAGGACAGCCATGATCAACACTATAGCTATTTAAGCGAGAAGAGGAAGCTTATGTTATTCCAGAGCACGATGTTGGATTTTCTTAGACTTGGGAACATACTCACCTCAAAAACAGTTATTAAATCTAGCTGGTAGCCTGATTGTAGGAATGATTGTTCTGTGCATAGTACTTCACACAATACAGGCAAAATGGTATACTGCTGGTCCAAGCCTGCAGGTATAATTCAATCATTCTCAGATTTGCAGTAGTACAGATGTGTAGAAGGTATGGCGGACTGCGAGGTAACACAGGAAAAAAACAAATAAAGGAAATGGATGCATATTGTAGTGTGATAAATACCACACAACTTACTAACTGAACGATGTGTAGGAAATATCTAAGATCATATCAAGTCGGTGTACCAGCATACCTACTGTATTTAAATGCATTCAGCGTGCTATCAAGCTGTACGATATACATGCCATAAGAGCACTAAACATTAATGCCAATTCTTCGCAGTGGTGCAAATTTAGGCCTAATCTATTCTTCTCAGCGTTCTATATTTTCTGAACATAAGTTTTAGCATGGGAGACATGCTCAAAACCCGTATTAGATGCGCATCCTGCATAGCCTTTGTCCTGAACGCGCAAACACTGCCTCCTGTTTCATAAATATCATGAGACATGAGGTTTATGCATGTAACTGCAATTTTTAACTTGAGTTGACTCAAAAATAAAATCATCATCATTTTTATCTTTGTTAAGAAGGTATACATTGTAAATGATAAAGGATATGATAAAGGAAGCTGCCATTTTGATGCTACCCTGGCCAGTTTTAAGCATAACAGAATATATGGATCATTCAATTATGTAAGTTATTTCAGATACCTACAAGAGTCAATAATCAAATATATCAACTTTTTTTGTTCTCATTTAGTTCAATAATAAATAACATAGAACCAAGTTATTCATAGTAATAGTTTCAACAGCTCTACTCCTTACGGTTGATTCAACCTTTGCAGCATGTGTGGAACCTAAACAGGTAATATTTTGTATAATTTACTAAAAAAATAACTCGATCAGCTACAACTAATCGAAGTGCCATGGTAACCCTTCTGCCAACCATATGCAGTTTAGTAGTAAAAAAACCTATTAGTTAAACTGAGGATAGAAGAATTTCCAGTAAGGGCATCAGCCAGAGAACAAAAGAAACAATCCAGTTTCTCGAACCTAATGACAGAGGAAAGCATGTGCATATGAGCAAGCACAGGAGTCACAAACCCATACGAAAATGCTATCTTTGAAATTACTCAAACCCCTCTCCAATTGTCAGCAGCCTGGGAACCCAAACTTGCAATGAGACAGCAATGAATCATAGTAGTAGTTCAAAATTATGCATGTTCTCCTAAGATTGCATCTGTCTCCATGAAAGCACTGCGGATACTAGGGGCGGCGGGGCACGCTCGAAGCAGAGCAGATAGGAGCGAATCGATGGGTGAAGGAGAGGGTGGTAGCGGCGGTTGAAGGAGTGAAGGACAGATGCAGCTAGGGTTTGACGATTTGTTTCTTTTTTATATGTCTGTTGTGGGACCATAGTACTATAGCGTGGGGAAAAGGCGTGTCCTTAATTTTTTGGCTAGGCCGGGCGCGGCCAATTTTGTTTGTAGAGCCCACTTAGTGAAGCTCCTATCGGTTGGGCCGGGCCGTCAGGAATCGCGGTAGTGTTTCCTCTCGGTTTCCATAATTCCTATGGGTTTTTAAGGGCCAATAGGAATAGATTGGCTCATCTTGTCGGCTTTCAGCAACTGACAGGAGAAAGCTCTAGTCTGGTAGTGTGCTGAAATCAAAAGCAAGTCCCGCAGATCATGCAGATGCCTTAATGCTGAGTGAATGAGGTACATTTTCTATGTGCAATTGGCATTGACGCTCACATGTGTGCTCTATGTCACATACAACATCTCCATCGAAGCTCCATTTTTTTACACTGACAACAAGGAGACTAAGAATGAAACAGAAAACATCCGGGTTTCTCTGTCATTGGTATGCCCCATTGGGACCATGCCCAGCTTTGATCTATGTGCAGCTGCCTGGAGTGTTGGAGCATGCATGATGGTGCGCTGATTACGTGGGTGTGCTGCCCTCTGAGCACGTTGACACTAGAGCTTTGTGTGTGCAGGGTGAGAATGATGGAAGGGAGCATGGGTTGCTAGGCATCGAGACACAGGCGCTTGGCTACCCTAACGCGCAGACATTGAGGCATGCACGTGGTGCGCACAGACGAAGGATAAGGAGGAGAAAAGGAAGAGAGGCACGGAAGAAAAGAGTATAAGATTTGTAGAAAAAGATAAAGAATGAAATAAGTGGAATGATACTGCTGCCATTTTTTTGTATGAAAAGAAAGTGTTTTACCAAATAGTACAACAAAATAGTTTTGACTCCACTAGTAGAGCTACTCGTCTATGGACTACCAATAGAAGCTATTTCAGTAGTAACCTCAGCTGTGCCAAGTGGGCCTTAAATTTTCAACATCTGATACACGGGGGGTAGTCTAGAGCAGTGTCGCTGACTCGTCTAGACTAGCAAGTCATTTCTTGCTTGCATGAGCGAGAAAAGCCAAAATCAGCTCATGAACCAAACACGTTCTTCCCCCAACTGCTCACACCCCGTAGGTCGACAACCAGCGGGTATGGTTCTGGTTGGTTGGTTGTTTAGGGCCTTTGGCGAGCATCATTGGATTACTGAACTATTAGTTGATGTAAGTATATATAGAAGTAGTTCATGGACTGGCGATGACATTTTGTGCATGCATCAACCCATGCATCTACACAAGTGCCCGATGGGTTCATTACCATCACTTACACAAATCTCTTGCAGCATATAGTAGCACCATGCATGCCTGCGCTTGCTAGATATGTGTCAAATATTATGTACAAGTTTGATTATACTAGAACTCTTATTTGTATTTTGCAGTATGGAGCACAGTTGGTGTTGGACTCTGTAGCCTGGCCTTCTCATAAATATGAGAGTTGGGCTGCTGTTGTAACCTTGACTGTGCGATAGGTTCATAGGACGGCAGTGGCATGTTGCCGGGACATGGAGAGCGGCTGGTGTCCTGCTGGTATTGGGGAAGAGCCCTAGTAATCATACCTCAGGGATTAGGCTCCAGCATTAACAAATATCGTTCCTCTGGTGTCGTTTATGATCTTGCATGTTCGTCTTAGTGGATCTCATCGAAGAATCCATGCGCTGTGGGGGCTAATTTCTAACAAGTGGTATCCGCTCTACGGTTGGATTGGATCTTGAGGTTCTCAGTGTCACATGTGCAGTGGGTTGAAGTGTGTTGATGGATTCAGCAAGGTTGTGTGGTGCCTTGGATGGAGCATCATTAGGGTGTCCATAGGTTTGAGAAGCATCATTAGGGTGAGGAGGACTTAAGGGGGATGTGAAATAATGAAGCAAAAATGCAGCAGTATCATGTTATCTCTGAAAATATCTAGGTTTTAGAAGCATCAAAAAGCCATTATGCCTGAGTTTCAACTCCACTAGAACAATTCTACCTCCACATACTAGAGAGTTAGCATTCCAATAATTATCATGGCCTGGAATGGGTTAACAGGATGGACCGCACTGATAATAAGTTGCTTGAGCTTGTCTTGCTCCCATACCACCTCCATGCCCCCAATACACCACCTCAGTAGTGACTGGATCTACTGTGGGACCTAACAATGTATGAGTAGAGGAGATTACGCCTTGTGTCGACAAGGAGACAATGAGTGGAGACATTGTGCCGCACATTCCATAGGTAATTGGAACATTTTTGTGAAATGGATGTGAGAAAGACTAAACATTTGACAAAATCGGATTCTGAAGGGAATAAAAGACAAGCTCCAATTTTCAGGAATGAAAGATGGGCTCACATGAGGCGGTAATCAAGACGGGGGAGGAACTTCATGCTTGCTTTTGATATGTCACTCAAGTGTCAAGAGGTCACAAGAATGGTGCTGCAGAGCTACCTTAATTTAGATAATGAGAGAGTGGAAATCTCCCATAAACATCTTGCTCTCCATGATGATTGACACATAATCAACCCATTCACCTTGACCAACAATTGTGACAGAGCTCGAGCATTATGTGCTGTGTCATGCAAATGTCATAAATATCTCCAAGCAGACCGGACAAAGCCCTGGCTAATCTGTAAATGTCATAAATATGTGATACAGTGTTCACGTCATAAATTATTCTACTGATTCATTTAATTTTGTTGTCCTTGTTCGCATACAGGCCAAGCTGACAGACGGGTCCTGATGACACATGTTCATTGAAGTAGGCCTCAAATGTCATATTTTCTAATTAAATTATTTTCTCAATCTCCCTTAGAAAAATTCAAATAAATAGAAATTCCAAAAAAAATATACAAGCCCCCCAAAAATATAGAAAACAGTAAAATTTACCAAGCGATGCTCTTTAGCACCAAAACATGCACCCGTGGGTGCTCGAATCTGCGGTATACACCTTTAGGGGAGTGCAGAGTTATCACAATGCTGCAAAACTATTACAGAAATGTTCTGCACTCTAGTTTATATAAATTTCGTTGCAAATTCAAATGTTTGTAAAAAATTCGGGCCCGTCCTCTCCCTATGATACTCGCAGACCCACAAGTCGCCCAATCCATGTTTAATTCAGTAACTTTCATGCTCACAAGTCGTTAATGATATACAAGTTATACAGCTGCCTACTACTTTTGCTTCGCCGACAAATGGGGCAGCACGGCAGTGTGTTCAATTTAGATCATAAATGGATGTGCAATAGCATGATACGACTGCTTAGCAAGTATTCTCAATTAATGATAATCAGTTCACTCTTTATGGGCCAATAATAATTAGTTTATGGGCCAGGCATGCGTATAAAAAGACAGGTACAAGCGGAAGCACCAGTAGTTTTGTTTTAGAAAAGTTAGGTTGCCACAAGGCACAAGCAAAGTCAGTGCGTGGAGCCAGGAATTATATATGGGCGGGGGGCAGTTAGACAGACAAACAAACACATATAGTGTATATAGTATGAATTTTAGAGCTTTGTTACCGTGTTTCGGAGGAACCAGTGGCTCCTCCCGTCAGAATTAATTGCCACAAGTACTAATTATGAAAATATTTGAAAATAGTTAAGGGTAGCTTAGTATTGTTTTCCTAATCTAAGCTTGCGCCGCTGCCTCGGCCTCGCTGCTCGCCGCCGGCCACCTCCCAGGTCACCCAACCGGCTGATGGCGTCCTTCGCCTTAGTCCTCGCCCGTACGTTGGTTACATGCATGGGAATGGATGAACTTCAGATTCTTGCATCCATTACAGACAAGCGATTCTTGCTGGTCCTCGTTAAACAAATGACCCCATGATGTGCAGCTAGAGCTAAATCATTTAAGGCCGCACACAGCCATGCATGGAGGGAGATTAAACACAGCAAGACCAACTAGCAAGCAGGATATGCGGGCAGCAGGACTGAGAAGCAGCAGGAACCCACACAATGCCTGAGTTCTTCTTCCACTTGGACAAGAGCTTCCGTGCATACCACAGCAAAGAACATACCTGGCTTCGAGGTCAGCGCAGCTAGCTCTATTACAAGGTTTGGCACAAGGCACGTGAGTTGAGGTGATCGGAAGAGCGAAGGACCCAACCAGCATTGTTGTGTACTTACTCGAGATGTGGATCCTCTGCATGGCCCTATTTCAGCATTATCAGTGAAATCTGGAGACACCGCTCTCCCTACAAGAATTTGTGTTTCTAGTAATGAAATATTCTTTCGAATGTTAGGAAAAGGTCCACCCCAAAATAAAATGAACTAAGAACATCTTGCTTAAATCAATTGCTTGATGTCATTTTTTAATTGTTACCATGATGATACTGTTTCTATCTGTCCTTTTTAGCACACTTTTGGTAAAAATACAAATGTAAAAATCCTTAAAAATGAAATTTCCATCAGATCGATCAGTTTTCTTCTGAATCTTCACCGGAAAACACTGAGCCAGAATGTCAAATGTACCACTGACTTATGGCATTTCTAGGGTTCTCTTAAGATGTAAATGCAGCCAAGCAAGAACTGAGCAAAGCATGTACGCAAACAGGTTGTATTTTAATTTTTTTCCTGATGTTTCTCATTCCATCATCAGCTCCTGGCGTTCTTGTTTTCCAGCTAAAACCCAGGACAGAGTTGTTATCAGTGATAATTTGTTGCTCGCTCTGAAGAATGGATGCCTGGGTATATATTGCCCATAAAAAAAATGTCGAAATGTTGGATATTTATTTTCTGAAATTTATGGATTATAGTCTTTTAAGACATATATTTCGAGGTTGGATTGTAATTGTTTTGAATGGTATACCTATGTTTCTCTATCATACTCTCAATAAGTTTGTCGTTAATTGGAGTAGGACCAGCTGAGAGGAATGATACTTTCAAGCGGCCCAACTAAAATTAATTAGTCAGATATGGCACCGTGTGTCAGGAATAGCATGATACTTTCACCTCACCTATAGAAGGGGCAGCACAGCAGTGTGCTCAATTTAGATCATACATGGATGTGTAATAAAATGGCTTGCTCAGCATGTGCTCTCAATGTCTAAGTTTTTGTTTCAATTAATTATTATCGGTTGGCTCTGTACTTCACTGACTGCATAGTCACTATAGGGTTCGCTCTCTTTGCCGACTGTAATGCGCACTCGGCAAAGGCAGAATTGCAGTCGGCAAAGGCTTTGCCGACTGCAATTCCACGTGGCAGTCGGCAAAGGGCTGTCGGCAAAGAAACCGTCGGCGAAGGCGGCTTTGCCGAGTGCCACGTGGCATGCAGTCGGCAAAGCCTTTGCCGAGTGCCACGTCAGCACTCGTCAAAGCCACGTGGCGCTGTCAGCCTGACGGCTGGCCTTGCAGAGTGCTGACGGGCGGCACTCGGCAAAGAAAAAATTAATTTTTTTTGAAAATTTATTTGACGAGTGCCAGCTCGGCACTCGGCAAAGAAATTTTTTTTTCGAAAATTCTTTGCGAGTGCTGACACTGGGCAAACGAATGACTCCTTTGCCGAGTGCCATGCTATCACTCGGCAAAGTGGGGATTTTCTGGCCAGATTCCCCAGCTTTGCCGAGTGTCAGCACTCGGCAAAGCTGGGAATTTTTTTCCTTTTTTTCTATTTTCTTGCATCCAAACATTACAAAATTATAATTTATATCACAATATCACCAGGACCACAAATAGCACCATTTATATCACAATTTCATCACATTTATCACCACCGTCACCATGTATATCACAATAACACAAATATCTCACAATAGCATCTCTTATCACCACCACAAGTCCATTACAACCATGAAGTTCAACACAACGAGTCGAACACCACAAGTCGAGGTCCATCACATGAAGTTCAACACAACAAGTCTAGGTCCATCATGAAGAGAAGAAATACATGACAGAGACTTTAACGATACTCAGGTCTAGGAGCATAACACAAGCGATAAGTACCTAGCTCGTCGCGCCATCCCCGGAGCCGTCAGGTTGTCCGTCCCCATAGCCCCTAGGGTTTTCCCACGGAACCCACCCTAGATCATGCGGCGCCGACCAGTACGGCCGCCCCCCGCCCACCGGCCATGAGTAAGGTATAGGAGGGCCACGCGGAGGTGGATACGGTGGAGAAGGGCCACCCGGAGGTGGATACGGCATCATTTGAGGACCGGCACCTCTAGGAGACGGGTTCGAACCCACCGACTGTACCTGTACAAGTTAAAGGCCAAGTGATGGATGCACAAGCTAAAGCAAGAGTCAATGTACTCACCGGGGTCCCTATAGGAGCGACAGGAGCAGGCACAGGAAAAGACGGTGGAGGAGGCGGTGGAGCAAATAATTCAGGCAGTGGAGGCAGCCCGGGGATCTGCAGGGATTGGAAGTAGCCGGCAAAGCCCTGCATCTGACTATTGTAGTGCTGCTGCACGGCTGTTAGGTGCTGCTGGTAAGCCATCTGTTGCGCCTGCATCTGTGCCTACATCTACGCCATCTGCTCCTGCACCTGGGCCTGCAATATTACATCCGCAGTGTTGATTGTAAGTATAGGTGTGAAACGAGTGAACGACGAACAAAACCACACTTACCTGGAACTGCGACATGCTCGGCTGCCGAGACGCTATGGGGATGTCGGTTGAGCTCGTGGGCCTGGATCGAACCTGGCTCAGCGTGGGAGCATCGGACGGGTCGACGGCGCTGTGGGCCATGTAGTACCGGCCGTGCTGCTTCCCTGGTCCCAACCTCTGCAGGAGGTCTGTGTCCAGGGGCTCGGCGGTGGGGTCGAACGTCTCCCTGTAGCGCTAGCGAGCCACGACGGTGTACTCGGTCGCCTTCTCATAGGCGGTGGGGTTTCTGTACGCCTCGGGCCCGTCCTCCGGGTTGTAGACGTTGTCCGGCGCTGTCGCCTTGCCCTTGTGGGAGAGGAGGTACCCGGTGAACTGGTTGATTTTCTACCCACCGTGCGCCTGTGTCTGCATTGAAAACAGAAACATGGTTACAAGTAATGACAATTGAGGGCTAGAAAAAAGACATGAACGGATACATACCCATCTTCTCATGTACGTTGGGAGGGGCTGGCTCCCTTGGTGGTGTGGCACCCCTCGCATCTGCAAGCCGCGGCCCCGACGGTCGTTGCGCCTCGCGTACGCCTCGTCCGTTTGCCACATGCGCACGATGGCCGACAACCACACGGCACGATGGCCGACAACTACATGGCACGTGGCTGACATCAACAAAAAAGAGCCCGCGTACCGCATACGGCGCCGGCGTCGAAGCTCCCGCGCCGCGTACGGCGCCGGCGTCGAAGCTCCCGCGCCGCGTACGGCGCCGGCGTCGAAGGCCCCGCGCCGCATACGGCGCCGGCGTCGAAGGCCCCGCCATGGCTCTTGGTAAAGGCAGTTCTTTGCCGAGTGTCGACAAAAAACAGTCGGCAAAGTATTTGGCAGTCGGCAAAACTAGCATTTCCTGTAGTGAGTGCCTACAAAATGACAGTTACTGGCTTGAGCACCTGTAGTTTAGTTTTACGCGCAAGCCAACACAAAGCACATTGTGTGATAATATAAACGAGTTACTACTTTGATAGCTGAAGTTTTAAACGAGTTACTACTTTGATAGCTGAAGTTTTAAGCTTGCCTGGAAATGTAGAAGAAAAAATGCTGCCAGAGCATGTTATCTATAGCTAAAGATATTTAGGACTGCGAAGCTTCAGGAAGCCACAATGCTTGAGTTCCCCTTCCCTCTTGCACATCTTCACCAGGACAACGCACTCTGGTTACCTTTGGTACTGCAGCATAGAACAACTGAGCTGGGAAGCACACCCAGCAAGCGTTGTTGTGAGGTTACTCGGAGACGTGGATGCTGGCCTCCGTATATGCCAGCATGATCATGTGTTGGCATCATCCACGAAAACCAAGAAGCACCAGACAATTTGTCCCTCAGAAAAATTTTGATTGTTGTTCGCAGCTCAACAAGACCGTACACAAATGTCATCAGCTCTCCTGGCAGATTTGTTTTTTCACGTTCTTTAAGATAAGGGCACCCGAGCCATTGGAGCAGCTGTCTCTTGGCTGTAATCACATGATACTTGAACCGACTGCACACATGACACTGAGAACCTCAGGATCCAATCCAACCATAGAGCAGATACCACTTGTTAAAAGTTAGCCTCCACAGCGACGAGCTGTCCGCTTGTCTCCACGCGCGGATATTTCAATTAGATCCACTGAAACGAACATACAAGATCACAGACGATCACTACAGGATTCAGGTGCTTTGCCTACTGCAATTCATAGTTGGCAAAGGCACGATTGCAGTCGGCAAAGGCTTTGCCGACAGCAATTCCACGTGGCAGTCGGCAAAGCCCAGTCGGCAAAGAAAGCGTCGGCAAAGGAGCCTTTGCCGAGTGCCACCTGGCAAGCACTCGGCAAAGGCTTTGCCGAGTGTCCTAGACACTCGGCAAAGGCCCGAAATAAAAAATCCAAAAAAAACCCGAAAATAATAGAAAAAAAAATTTTAAATATGAGGGGGACCCACCGCCAAGTCGCGGCATTTTTCGCGCGAAAATCGCGCGCTTCGCGTCCGGTGGGATTCGAACTCGTGACCTCTCTCTCGCGTGTCTTCTGCCTTAACCACTGCACTACTCTGTCACATGTGTCTATAACTAGTTTCATTTCCTCATATTCTATACTAAACCGAGAGTAATTAGCTTGTTTAAGGGCCTAAATGAATTCAAATCCAAAAGTGGTCAACTATAATATTTCATAACTTTTCGAGATCTACACTTTTCGTTTAGAAAGTTTTTTCATCCGAGGTGTTTTACCAAATTTGAATTTCAAATTTAAGATATTCACATATGGCTTTAGCATGGTAAGATGAACTCAAATGAAAAAGTTATCAACTACAAAGTTCTATAACTTTTTAAGATCTACAAACTTTGTTTTGGGTATTTTTTCATCCGAGGTCGTTTACGAAATTTGAATTTTGAATTTTGAAATTCACGCGTAGGTTTAGCATGGCAAGATGAACTCAAATGAAAAAAAATTAAACTATAACATTTCATAATTTATTAAGATCTATAAACATTATTTTGCTTGTTTGATCATTTGTTCATCCGATGTGGTGGTTCTAACGTAGTTCACAATTCTTATGAAACTATTAGTGAGACGTAGGTTTTATAAACAACATTACTATCGATTTATGAAATGAAAAAATGATCGATATAAACTTTGTAGATCCTAAAAAGTTATACAACTTTGTAGTAGAAATTTTTTTATTTGAGTTCATTTAGTGCCTCGAAAATGTAATATTGAAAATATCTTTGCCGAGTGCCGGTGACGTGGCACTCGGCAAAGATTCCCTCTTTGCCGAGTGTCGCTGACGTGGCACTCGGCAAAGATTTTCTTTGCCGAGTGCCTGAGATTTAGCACTCGGCAAAGAATATTACACTCGGCAAAGTCGCGATTTCCGGTAGTAGATAGTAGAGGAGTTAGATTGGGGAGACGGCAGTTGTGCGTGTGGAGATGGAGGGGCAATGGGATGCGTGGGCCTTTTTACATTTTTCTCTCGTCGACGGATATAGCATGCTATGCTCTTGCAAACGTATTAAACTTCGTATCCATGCACTACAAGGTGTCCAGCACAGGCACGTAATTAAAGGTGTTACAAAGAAAACGTGTCAAGAGGTAGGTTATTGTTGTAGTGGTATAGTGCAATGGTACGGCGATTGTAAATATATTTGTTCTTGTTTTACATCTTTGACATCGTTCTACAACTAGTGTATGTGCTTGTCTTGTACAGATTATTAACACCAGTAAGTATATCTACTTATCTAGAGTTATAATATATGATCGCCAAGTTCCTTTCTTCCCATGTGTGTTAAACGAAAATCAAACCCTAGTTACTGTCTTGTAACAGCTACAGGACACTGTGTGGGGTGCCTAGGGCTGGGCAGAAACCGCATGGCCCTCCACCTAGTTGATCTCCCCTCTCTTGTCACAACTGGGCCACCTTGTACATACGCCTTTAAGCTGTGATCAGTATGGGTGCATGCTTGCTCTATAGAAAGAAGAACTACTGCCGTTGTTCAAATCCAAATGATCTCTTGTCAGGCAGCCCAGGCGAGATCAATTGCGATAGTTTTTCATGAAGGCTGTTTCAAAATGAAGCTAGTGGGCCCATAATGTGGTCTTTCTTGATGTATGTACTTAGTTTCAGTAGTCATATTATACTAGCCATTAAGGATGCACAAAGTGCTGTACAGAGAGCAGTTTTTTTTTTTCTCTAGAACGTGACTTCATATGTATTTCGTTAAGAAGAAGGTAGCACAATACAAACATATCAGCCATCTGTGGTGAGATACCCTGATTGAAGTGGTCTGAACTTAACATAAAAGGCTACATCTTGAACATTTTGAACATTCTCCGGTAGTGTACCACTCACATCCTAACTAGTACAACAGTATTTTTCTTCTTTGATCATGGACAAATAAATGAGCCAGTGCCATATGCTTAACAAGAGGCAGGGGGGTGGGTGAACAACTTAAAAGTCTATCTTTCTATGCAACAACTCCTTACCTCATGATGCCTTGAGACAAATGAGAATGGTAGAAGAGCGAGGATCTGTGCGAGCTGAGATACAAATACTGACGGTCATTGGCATTTCTTGGAGTGGGATGCACCGGGAATTTATGGAATAAGGTGGTAGCAAACTTGTGGCAAAACATGAAATTCTGGTGGCCGCTGGTGGCAAGATGCCAGGCTAGGATTCCAAACATGCGTGTTGTCACGGTGAAGCATGAGCAGCAGGTTAGATGCAACCTAGCTGGATCAATTCAATTTTTAAGATCATCTCATGTTGCACGATAACAGAGTCAACTGGAAACTCTATTGCGAGAAGCAGGATATGATGCAGTTGCATTTACATGGACGGACGCTGCCAGCGCTGCTCCTGCGTGCGACAACGAGGAACAGGGCCAGGCAACAATCGCAGCAACGTTGCAATGTGAGGGTGTCCGGCCCAGACTGGATTAGCTAGTTTGCTATATAGTCTTTAGTCTCTGCTTGTTCATTCCCCTTCTCCATATCTTCTTTTTTTTCCATTACCTATCCCTTTTTCTACCAATTGGTACTCTCTCCATTATAGTTCGTTTGATTTCTTTTACTCTTAACCGCTTGTCGATGACCATTTTTATACTCCAAAACAAACGAATTTTACTCATTTCCAACGATCCCACGGTGTGATGAATCCCAATATCCAGCTTCCTCGATGAGCAGGACGCCACATGGGAATGGCGCTTCTCCATCTGTGGCCAAAATAGTCGCGTACGTACGTACTTTGTTGTGGTTGGAAGAGGATCAACTATCCTGTCCAAATTAAACTCAGTTGTCACTGTACAACTCTGCAGCCTGTACATTAATTAATTCCTACAGGTTTCACAAAAAGGCAGCCTTGATCTAGCGTACTAGTAAGTAAATGGATAGCCCTACCATGGACACGGCGCGTGGCTAGCATTGGATATTTATTTGTGTAATTGTTGATGAAAAAAAAAGACAAGTGCAAAGAGAGCGCTAGCGCTTTTATTTTGATGATGACTCATTTATGTGCACGTACGGCAGGGTTGAGTGATCTGAGTGGTGCACTACCGGAGACGGGGTCTACGCCGAGCACCCGACGGTTTGCCGAGTGCCATCTGTCGGGCACTTGGCAAAAGGTGCTCTTTCCCAAGTGCCCGCAGGTGGCATTCGGCAAAGACAGCGCACTTGGCAAATGCCCTCTTTGGCGAGTGTCATGACGCGGACAATCGCCAAATTTCGTCTTGGCTGATTGTCTAACTACGACACTCATCAACGGGCCGCCGCCGTTATGAACCTGCCACCACCATTACCCGAAATTCAGAAAAACTGTTCTCTCTAGCAAAGAAAGAGGTCTCTACTCTATAGTAGATACTACTGTTTTGGTCGTGGATATATAGCCGATGAACCGGCTGTTGCTTGAATTAAACAAGACAAGTCATTGGAGGCCGAGTGGGTAGGTGAATAAACTAGATGCGACCACTCCTTATACGATAAGTAAATAGCTAGGATACACACCTCTCATGGTGCCTTAGTTTGTGACCAACGAGAATGGTAGAAGGTCGTGAAGCTGAAGAGGGAGACGAGAATAGCAAATGTGCCATTGGCGTTTCTACGGAGTGGGATCCAACTGGAATTTAGGGAACATGCTGACAGCAAACCCTTGTGGTGCGGTGTCAGTGTGATGCTCAGCTCGGCATTGTGGTGCAGCCTGGCTCGAGCGACTCATCCAATGGGATTTTGAGAATTGTTGAAAGCGACAGGATGTAATTTTGTTTACACATAGGGAAATTAATGGCATCAAAGTCTCTTCTTGGTATGCCGCAGAACAGGTACCACCATGAGCCTTGTACGTGTCAATTCTTGGCTGCCGTTGTTGCTTCACTTCAGATGTTTGTGCTTAATGAGTACTAAACAGGCAGCGCGGGGTGCACTATGGTTCATCTTATGCTATTCAGATAGATAATAAGACGATAAGAAGCAAGCCTTTACTACATGTTGGACTCATGACAGATTCATAAAGCCGTTGTAGTTACCCAACTCCCAAAATGGTTATTCCTTCAAAAGTGAAAGAGGCACAATTCTAACCTGCTTATCAACCAAGCGTTGTTATCGGAGACAAGGACTGAGGACTTACGAAGTTTATTACAAACACAGAAACAAATGCAATGAAATGCATCCCCACTTGACAATTTCGATCTTAAGGAACGAAGAAATCTATGTCACGCTGTCGTCGATGGCGTATGCCGTCAATGCTGTCCCCTAACGAGGCCTGAGCTGAGCTTCAACTTTCTATGCGTGGTAGTTGTCATCCAGCCCCGTGGACTCCACTACAGCCAGTAGCTCATCAATGGCCACATAGAACACCCCTCGGGCATGGGCATGTGTGAGAGTTCGGCACTGCAGCACCAGGTGCACCGATCCAATGTGTGTAAGCACCTAATTATTCTCATGGCCCTGACCTACACGATCAACCATTTTCCAGTGTGCAAGATTTTACCAAATGGAGCTACATGACCTGCATCCTCTTCAACCCAAATTCCTGTTACATCTCGCTCCTAGATAGGAACATATGTGACCCGCTGACGCAACTCATTATTTTCCCTTATTCTCTCTTCTTCCATCTTTTTTCTTTTTTGCGACTTGTCTGTTCTTCCATCTGTGATTCTAGACTTGGCAGTCAAAAGATATCATACACCTTTTGCAGTTTTTAGCTGCTGGGCATGGCACATTGAGAGCCAAGCTATTTATATATCGGTAGGATGCAATCCCACGGTACAGCTGTGTTTCCTTCAAAAGTCCAAAATGCATGGAATGAGGCGCTAAACTAGATGATGAACCTTGTGAGTTACAACTTTTAATAGCCTTGCCGAGAACTTACATTAATTTCTTTTGGTGGTGCAGGCTTTATATTTAATAACACAACATGCAGTACTAATAACTAATATCCTCTTTGGAATACTGGGATTTATTTATTTCCTCTAGTATTTGTGAAAAACTTTTTAAAATATCTATGTCATCACGTTCAACCACGTCATGCCATAAATAGCTACATCCTTCCCACATGGTGCCTTCTGAGTTGTGACTTATTATGAGAGAATGGTAGAACAGCGAGGAGGCAATGAGAGAAACTCGAAGTACTGGAGTGGGATGCAGCTGAAATCTAGGGAACAATGTACCAACAAAACATCTGTGGTGCAGTGTCGCGGTGATGCACGGGCCGCTGTAGCCTAGCTCGATGGACTCAGCCAATGGACCGGGAGGAACGTTGCAGGCGTCAGGATGTAATTGTGTTTAGACGCAGAGGGAAACTAATGGCTTCAAATCTGTTCTTAGTATGCTGGGGGGTATGTGCCGCCATGACTCTTCTATGTGCCAATTCTTGGCTGCCATTGTTCGTTGCTTCACATTCCTATGCCATTCAGATAGATAAGATCATGCGATGCTTGCCCTCCACTACATCTTTGCACTCATGATTGACACATAAGGCCGTCTTAGCTACTCAACTATAAAATCGTGATTTCTTGAAAAGTGGAAGATAATCTTTTTTTTTTTGAAACTGAAGATAACCTATTTGTCATCCAAGCATTGTAATCGGAGACAAGGACTGATCGCTAACAACGTAGGAGGAACAAAAACAAATCATGTGCATGCTGAATCAACAATGTCCAGCGTAATAATTAAGGACCCAAAAAGTCTAAAAGTGCAGGTTGGCTCCGCCGTCGTCGATAACATACACCACCAATGCCGTCCCTAACGAGACCTAAGCTGAGCTTGAACTTTCTATGCATGGTATTTGTCCACTACAAAGAGGTTATACTTCTATGACAAACTGATTGTGACAGTTACATCTCTTTTCTAGTCATTGTACCCATTCTGTGGCTATATGATAGTTGACAGTTGTCACACAACGTGGGTCATAAAACCCCTTCTGTACCCCCTTCTGTTCGGATTTTACTGATGCTGCTGCTGCTTTTGGCTGCGCGTATGGAAGATTCTCCCTCCTGTTGGAAGCCAGCTGCTATATGACCAGGGTGGAAGGTAGCACGCCCCAGATTGCACCGTAGTCTGGCTACCAAACAGATTGGACGCTGTTGCCAACTACAAGCACCTGTCCTCACTAAAGTATTATATTGTATAAAGGTACTCTTTATGATTAAGTGGCTAGAAAGAAATTGAAACCAGCACGTGTGTAAACTATTTTCAGAATTTCATATTGTTCCGTAAGTTATATAAATGTTGGTTAATTCTTATGGATTTCCCTGCTGATTATTGGGAAGACAATTACATTTAGAATGCCTTGGCAAGTTTTGGGAAGCTCCTCCACTAGCGTAATGATAAGAGCAGATTGGTCAGGCTGATTCTCAAAGCAAGAGTGGCGGACCTGCAGTCAGTGCCTCTGTTTATTGTTTTCTCTGAAACTCAAGGCCCTGAGAGCAATTCCTGGCCTTGAGAGGGATTCCTCGTGTGAGGTTCTTCAGAGTAGGTTGCTAGGTGCTGGTCTTGAAGATGAAGCCCCGTTTCCTGTTTACCCAATGCTAATGGTGCACCGTTTGATTTCTTTGGGCTGGATCAGCTAGGAGCTAGGCCAGTTCATAATCCAGATGAAGATTTGCAGCCGAATGAGGACTTGAATGAAGATCAGAACCAGGCCCAAGATGGAGATGAGAATCAGATGTAGGCTCTGGAACAGGAACAAGAGGGTGATAATGCTTGGGCTATGGGCCAGAGCCACCACCCCAGGAGGCCAATCTGGGCCCAAGCCTCAATGAAATGCCACAAGTGGAAACGATTCGGGACGTTCAAAATGCAAAATGGGACGCTTATAACCAGTACGCTCCTCGAAGGGACTAAAGCGAACCTCGCCGTTCAAAGCCAGGTATCCATAGCAATCATTTCCTCCACAAGATCACGGCTAATATGTCTGTACGCAAATATGCTTTGGCTGCCAAGAAATCAGAAGGACCTGGTTCCATCGTTTTGGCCCGCGTATAATCGGCCATCGGCGCCATCATCGAAACAAGGGTATGAGCCTTTGGTAGGTTGTTAAGGGTGGCTTGCTTCATCTCAAAATCCTGGCACACCCGAATGTAAAACCAGTCCTTTTTCCAGTCGTGCCATTTGTTCTTAAAAGCAGGAACAATGCACGAAGCAGACTGACCATGCCCTAGCACAAAATTATATGAGCCATATTCACCTCAGACATCATCGATGTCACCCAGCTTCCTAGTCTTTGAATGGTGTTGAGTCTCGTGATAGCAAGTCAATGTAGCCACACTTAACTTGCAACCCATCATCTTCATAGCCACAGCCTATATGCTGAGACGGGTGAAGGCATTCGGTGTCAAATGGTGAATCTGCAAGTTGTATCTCTCCAGAACCGAAACAAAAAAGGGTTTCAGAGGAAACCGAAGCCCAGCCTTGAAGTAGTCCCGAAACACCAATGCTTCATAGGGCTACGGGTATCGAGTACTCTCACCATCAGGCGCATGACTCCTAAGTCTTTCGACAAGCGTCAACAAACCTGTTGCCTCATACTTATCAAACGTCTCTTCATTAATGACCGGTCAACTGAGATGGCAAGTCCATCCGGTGTACTTATGTTTCTTCCTCCCGGGACCCTATTCGGTATCCCCGGTTTCTTCTTCATCGTCAGCAGCAAGGTTGGCATCCACGCCACCAGAACCAAAACAATCAATATCCCCTTCGATGCCATCACCCACACTTTCCTTGGCGCTTTGTGAGCTACCCCCGCCAACAATTCCCATTACCCCAGTGCCTTCGACCGACTCTCGGTACTAGTGCCAGCTTCGGCAACCATGGCTGCCAAACCAGCACCAGTAGCTTGGCTTTCGATGCCTGAGCCAGATTCAACAACAGCCCTCACCCCAGGTTCATAGACAGTTTCAATGCGGGTGGCCATGTGCATCTCAGATATTGTCTGCCTGCTGTCAGACCCTAATTCTAAGCTTGAACCGCTGCTGGATGTAGACCCGCTAGCCGAAGTGCTTTCGGTACTATGAGAACCAGCCATGACATTTGGATTGGAAACAAAAGCAAAATTCGCCAAAACTAAAAGAGAAAAAGAAAATGGAAATAAGAAAAAACAAGTAGCGGCGCTAACACCCGCAAATTAAGCGAAAATGGTGGAACTGACTTAATAAATAAATATAATACACTGAATCGAGGACTCACCGGAAAGGATGAAGGAAGTGAACCGAAGCGCAGGAACTGAAAGCAGTTGCAGAAGAGATGCCAATGCAACAATCGCGAGGCTCGTCGGCTAGAAAGGGGAAATGAATCACACGACCCCGTCCCATTTTATATATGCAGCAGGCAAAGGCAACCATTGGGGGCCGAACGGTCACATCAAGTACGTGACCCGAGGCAAACATCCAAAAAACAATTATTTCCTGCCTGCCTCACTGTAGAAATTCGGTCAAGTCACACTTAACAGTTCTGCGCCTTGCGGACGCTCCTCGGCTTGGGACTGTGTATGACCTTTCGGCTCGGTAACCAAAGTGGTGTTGCCCAAAACTCGGACATAAGTAGCTTCGGGCAGCGCCGAAGGGCCACTGTTGGGAGCAGAGTAGGGTGTCGCCACCCTGACCCTCGTAAAGCTACCTTGGCCGAAAGGTTGGCCATGATACCAAATGGGTACATACGCTAACATGAGCGTCGCTTCGATTGCATGAACCCAAAGGACGGGAGGACCCCTGTCCTATCTGCCGAAAGACTAGCTGCGATACCCAATGGGCACATTCGGTTACCTAAGTGTTGTTTCGGCTACATGAGCCCAGAAGGCGTAAAGGTCCCGCCCACTTATCCAAATTACGAGCCCAGATACTGAATGCGCCCATTTGGTGACTAGGATGCGGATTCCGCTCATGGAGAACACCTCAAATGAGCTATTCAAGCCGACAAAATCGGACCGGGGCCAAACAGGCCATTCGGTCGCAGGAGCCGATCGACCGAAAGGCATAACAAGAAGACATTCGGTTGTATTGTTGTAGGTAGTCCGGTGACATGATTGTGTAGCGCATTCTGCCCACACGGGTCATCTTTGGTGGATAGGCTAGAGGCATGTGAAGGTTGACGTGTTTTCCCCTGGTTGGCACGAAGGGGGACGCGAGTATATATGGTTTCCTCAAGCGCAGTGGGACATAATGGATCATCGATGGTATCCCATCAATGATGTCCATCTGTATTCGATCCGGTTTCATCCATAATACCACTGCACAGTCACTAACATGTGCCGCTACAATACTTATTCACAGTTACGCACACGACACAAATTATTGGCTGTTTGGCTCCAAGACTCAAGAAGTGCACTTACATTGCTGGCAGGTTCTCCTTCGGCAGATGGGCAATGTGCTACATGCTGAGGCTTTCACGTCTACTGCCAAAGCAAATTGGCCCCGGAATTCATCTTCACAACACCACACACGCGTGCATACAAACGTGATACATTAGAGTATGCTACGTACTGCAATGGTATGGCGAATGTACATATATTCGTTCTTGTTTTACATCTTTGACCTTCAATCTGCATCTAGTATATGTGTTTTTGTCTTCTACAGATTATTAACAACAATAAGTATATCTAATTACCTAGAATTACAGATACAGCATTAGTGAAAACAGGCAAGGCAGCGCAAACCTTCGTGTGTACTACAATATATTATTTGTTGCCAATAGAGACAATACAATAGTAGGTATTTTTTGTTGTCTGGAAAAGATGATGCCGTAAAAGAGGTTTTACCGGCAGCGTCACATACGCATCCTCATATATATTATCAAGACGTTTTTACTTTATGTAACCATCATTTTTAAATGAGTATTCTACTCCACCAAAATAAAATACTAATACTACTTACAGTACTACTCCATTAAGATGATCTCTTACAAGATCGATAGTCAACACTATGATTGCAAAGTTTCTTTCTTCCAATGTGTGTTAAACGTTTGAGATGCAATCGCACGTACATGCAGGATGGACGAAAAATCAAACCCTACTTGCTGTCTTGAAGATGAAACCGGAGAAACACCCACTGATGATGCGAAGCGAAAGGACGAAGTGTTGCCATGACGCCGACGCATATGAGACCTACAGGACACTGGGGTGCCTGGGGCTGGGCAGAAACCGCATGGCTCTTCACCTCATACAGTATGCGAGCCTCATTGCTCTATAGAAACACGAACTATTGCCGTGTTGTCGTATCACTGTTCTCCACTTGATTGCCCAGTTTCGGGTGCGCCTGCTGCACTGTGTTCACCGTAGCAGTGATTTTGCTTGGTCCATCACATGTACAGGCTTGTGAATTCCTAATACATCCCAGTCCCTGTGGCTATGGATAAGACATGACAACACACATATGACAATTCCGTCTCAAATCGGTCCGATCCAAAGTAGTGCGAAAAGCTATATATATACAGGTAGCATAGGCAAAATTATTCAGTACACTAATTCAGCTTGCCACAAATATAGCTAGGCAACCAAAAGGGTGCAGTGGGTGGTGTGGATTTTTACTATGTGCAATCAAGTACATTTATTGCAATGATACGTGCATTTGAGAGTTGAAATCCAAACGATCTCTTGTCAGGCGGAGCAATTGAGATCAATTGCGATAGCTTTTCATAAGGGCTCTTTCAAAATGAATCCAGCGCTTCCATAATGTGGTCTTTCTAAATGATTTGCATCCCAATCGATTCTTGTGAATCAGTACATGTGTGTACTTAGTTTCAGTAATTATTGTGTGCTGTCCAGATGGCAGATTTTTTGTAGAGCATGACTTGACACACTACGTCAAAAAAGAACTTCTGCAGCGTTGGGTTTTGGCCCCCCATGACGGATGGTTATGTCGTCCGCTGCGGTAAATGAACACGATTTACCGCAGCGGAAATTTTTTATTTACCATGATGGGCAGTTTTGTCCGCTACGGTAAATCGATTTATCGCAGCGGGCATCTTAAGGTGTCCGCTAGGTAAATAGGGCCGATTTACCGCAGCGGACACTTTTTATTTACCGTGGCTACCGAAGCGGACATCTTAAGTTGCTCGCTGCTGTAAATACCCTATTTACTACAACGGACACCTTAAGATTCCTGCAGCGAAAAATCGATTTACCGCACCGTGCATCTTTAAGGCCCGCCACGGTAAACGCCGTGGCCCAACCAAAGCCCAACACAGCCATCTATTGGGATCATATAAAATGAGGACTTAGGTTTCACTCCTACACACAGCTGACTCCTCCCCAGCCGCCTCCTCAATACACGACTCACTCTCCCCACCCGACTTCCCCTCTCTCTCAGCGACCACTATACCACGGCTAATCTATACCGTTAGACATTGGACACTAAAACTTATTATTAACATTCAATAATCGGACGCTATAAATTTGTAACTGATCATCGGTCGCTATATTTATTTGTATGGACAGAACATTGGTCGCTACGGATATGCATCAAACTATTGGTCGCTATACAGATATCTTAAAGTCCAGCAATTGCTCCATAAAGCCCTTTTCATTTTGGCACGCTTGGCCTAGCCCACTCGCGCGCACTGAAATTCACATGGCCCACTAGTCAGTGTCAGCCGAAACCCTAAATCATTCTCAATAGATGAAGGGAGGGGCATCTTCAGCCGCTGCCCACACAACGCAATGCCGCCACACCACTCCCCTCTCGTCGCTCGCCCACCGTACATCTCCGCGCACGGCTTCGGCGCAGCGCGGCCACCGTCGTGGACGCATCTCCGGCGCCTAGCCCACCTCTTGCCGAAGTTCCCTGCCTGCCGTGCGCCTGAGCTCCTGCCAAAGTCCCCTGCCGCGCGCCCGAGCTCCTGCACGCGACCATCGTCTTCGGTGCCGCGGCCACCATCGCGGATGCGTCATGGCACCGTGTCGACTTCCTGCCCCCCAAGTTCCTCCTGTCCTGCCGAAGGCCCCCTCCTGCCGCCACAGCCGTCATTGCAGCCGTCGTTCCCTCTCCTGCCGCCCACAAGGTTGAACAGGAGCGTCCCCAAGCAGCTGGTACCGGTTCTCTTCCCTCCCATCCTCTTCCCCTCCTACCCCCTCTAGTAGCCATTGGTCCCCTTCTCAGGCTTGGAGGCATTCCTTGTTTATCTGAATAGATGGAACCCTCTGTGAATGGTGTCGCCTAATTACACATATATATTGTATCTTGTACCAATTTTCTCTGAAGTCTAGATCGAGCTACACCAGATCTATTGCTGCTAGTTGCTTGCATTGCTTCTAATGGAAGTATCGTAGTAAAAGGGGAGTGCATTGCTTGCATTTCAGTTTGTCCTCAAACTTTTACCATTTTGTAGGGTTCTTTGTTTATCTGAAATTTGCAGGGAAGTGCCTATGGTTTGAATGGATCCAGTTGATTATGTTTTCCCATGATGATTTGATTCCATGATCTGAATTCTAGATTTTTTAGGTTTTCATTTGATTGTTTTTTGTAATACTCTGAAAACGGTCTGAAGAGCAGTAACAGGCAACCAGAAATTCGTGCTTATCTCGGTCTTGCTGGTCTATTCTCTGCAGCCGTGTCTCTCTGAAATATATTTCCTTCTGAATTTGTTTGGTTCAACGTTGTTTCTTTCCCGACCTACTACAGCTTGTAGATTGCTTGCTCCTATTCCCGACCTACTACAGCTTGTAGATTGCTTGCTCCTATGTGTCATATTACTTCCTGGTTTCTTTCACTTGGAACTTGGAACGAAGTACATGTAAACAACTCAAGATAAAATCTTTAGGATACTTTGCTGCATGGATGGAAATATGCATATGTGGATAATTAGGAGAAATGTATGATGGTTCAGTAAGAATACAAAAGATTTCAGTCACATCTAGGCTTCTATGTCAGGGATTAATCACATCAATAATCTGAAAGTTCTAAATTTGACTGGGAAATGTTTTATATGACATAGTTACTTCAGTTTATTTAATTATTTAATACCTTTTTAATGCAGATGTAGCTCCGAGAAAAAAAGGCAGTTCCAGTTCATGTGGTTAAGAGCAACAGTTCTTCCTTGAGCTGCAATAAAAGTTATATAAGTAGATGAATATGTAATTACTTTTTGAAGCAACGCATAGAAGTTGGAAAACAGAAACCTGAACTATTCTGTCATCATTAGCAATAACACTCCCTTGTTGCATAGTATTGCTCATCATATTGTTGTTTGAATGGTCAATTGGTTCTGCACTTTCTGTCAACATGTTTCTTTTATATTTTCCTGTTCAAATAATTGCTGTAGATGGTTTGCTGTGTCTGCCATAGTGTCCCTAACTTCTTGATGTTTCAGGTTGAGGGAGGCCTTGGAGGTGCACATACGTTGTCACCAGGAAGCCAACATGACATTTTGCTTTTGATAAGATGGAGATGAGGCATTTTGTAGTGAATCTAGTTAGATTATGCAAGAAAACATATGACTTGTGCCTGCCATTTGACCTAGCTAGATTGTAAGCTTTTGTAGTCATGACCTGTTATGGATTGTGCAAGCAAACTGGATGTATTGCTTTCCTTTTGTAATGATGACCTAGTGCAAGCAAACTTGATGTATCACTAAATGTTGACTTCAATGAAAACTTGAGATACATATATATGGTTGATGAGTGTTGTGGGTTGTTATGGATTATATATGCATGTGGCTGATGGACAATCTGGTTTGTTATGGATGTTTATTAGGCATGAAATCTGGTTAATATGGAATTGTAATTATAATAATTGTGCTAGTTAGTACGGATGAAATATTGGTCACTACAAAGTTTTATACCGTCTTATCATCGGTCGCTAAACTATGTGACTGATCATCGGACGCTATACATGTTGCGCTCAACTATCGGACGCTATAAATCGGATCGAACGCTATATACTTATAGTGGTGCCACTTACCATGACTAATACATCGGTCGCTGTAGCGTTATAGCGTCCGACGGCTTATAGCGACCCTTTTTCTGACCCTATAGATTGGCTGTGGTATAGTGGACTCCTCAGCGACTTCCCCTCCCTTTCAATCTCACGAGCAGAAAGCTCCACGCAGAGGCAACCCACCCCCCGTCCGTTGGCCGTGGCCGCGTGAGGCCATGCATCGAGCGAGGGGCGCCGGTGCTTGGTTCTCGCCATGCTTGGAGAGAGGGGCTGCGCGACTCCCCCCTCCGCGCCGTCAGCCTCACTCGAGGCGGCACGACTTCTCCGGCGCCGTGACTCCACTTCCCTCTCCACTTCCCCAGTGCGACTCCACCTCCTCTCCTCTTCCCCAGCGTGGCCATGGCGAGGTGCATGGTACGCTGCACTTAGAGGTGCTGTCCACGGAGCTCGAGGTGCGTGGGGATGCGGAGGCGCTGCACTTGGGCCCAGAGGATCGATTCGCAGCAGAGGATCATGAAGGAGCTCGATCGGGCCAAGGAGGAGCTCAATCTGGCCAAGGACGAAGTATTCCCCATCATCCTCTCTCTGTTCTCTCAGATCTGGTGTGGATCCATCCCTCACTCCCTCTCTCCCTTCCAGATCCATCGTCCAGCACTTCTTCCTCCGAAGGAGTAGCGGCACATGTTGCAGCGGCATGGCGACAGCGGTGTGCGGTAGATCCCAGCCACCACGTCGTCCACGGCGACGGATCCGGCATCCACATCGGCCACAGTCTTGGATTCTGGCCACCATGTCATCCATGACGGTGGATTCGGCGCCCTTGTCATCCACAGTCGTGGATCTGGCGCCAAATCGTCCGCATGGAGCAGCGATGGGCCTGCAGTGGCACTCGGGACGCCACGAGATCTGTCGGCATGGAGGTCCTGGCGGTGTAGTTAGCCCGTGTACTAAAATAGCCCTGCTCAAGGCCCATTGGTAGTGTAATTTAAAGGGAAACCCTAGGGTAAAAAAAAAGCCCTTGACCCTTGGTATGTCTTATAAATGCCAAGGGAGAGGCACCATGTAAAGGGAGAGCACTGGGCCTATTCTAGGGCCAATTAACGCAAACCGTTTTATGGGCCCCATCGTACCTTGACCACGTCCCCATGCTACGCTCCTTTCCTTGTGTGGTAGGACCCTCGCCCTCCCTCCTCTGGCTTGTCCCAAGAAGGTAGGGAGGCAGGTGACGAATCCCACAGTTGGCGCCATCTGTGGGGATCGAACAAAACCAGAGCCATGGCCCCAAACGTCAGCGATAGGTCCCATGCGATGGGGCTTCGACCAACCCGTCCCCAGCCAGAGACGCCAGCGCCCCAACCGCACCTCTAGCGACCGACCTAACAGTAGAGTCTGCGGAGGAACAGGCAGCCAAAACTCTCACCGATCAGAGCGAGGCTCGACAACGGAGCTCAGTGGTCCAGAACACCATCAGGAAGCCCCAGCCCACAACTCCGGCGGCTGCAGTGACGGGACCATCGCTGGCGAAGATGGTCAAGATGAAGAAGAGTGGGTCAGGCAGCTCGACGAACTCAATGAGTGCATCACAGCAAGCAAACGATAGCTGGACCAGATCAACAGGCAGAATTGGACAGTGGCCACTAGACATAGAACCGAGCAAGTGGCAGCAGAGCTCTGCTAGATTGAGCAAAGCATCATGACGGCAGAAGCCAAAGCCAATGTTGGTGACGGGGGTTTCGAAGCTCCACCCTCGCCCCCACCAATACAACCCCTGCTTGTCCAACAGTATGAGCATCAGCGTCGAGATCCCCACCCACCGCTCCTAGATCTGCAGCTTCGCGTCAATGTATTGTACCCGGGTGCAGATCAAGTTCAGCATGACCAACCTCCGGGGTTCAAAGCCAACCAATGCCCACCAGCCTACGAATCTAAGTCCCCCCTATCGTATGACCTCTATACAACAGACTAGCCAATGGGATTCAATTTGCAATACCTGCCATGGTATGACGGACACACTGAGCCGAGACAGTATCTCATGAGTTATGAAGCCGCATTTTCCACAGCTGGCGGAGACGAGGACACCATGGCCAAAGCCTTCATCATCGTAGCCAAAGACATCGCTCAGTCCTGGTACAACCACCTTCGCCTAGGATCCATCCGCTACTGGGACGACCTTCGCGAGAGATTGTGCATGAACTTCAAGGGGTCCGCGAGTCCATGGCCAAAGCCATAGAACTCCTCAGCTGCAGGGAAGGATTCGATGAGCTATTACAGGACTGGTGGTGAAGGTTTGTCCAAACCAAGAACCGCACCCCCGACATCACAGATGAGATCATGATCATCGCGCCATCAGCTACATCCAACCGGGGCCATGTTCAGCCAAGCTATCTAGGAGAGAGCCCAAGACCCTCACCGAGTTGTACGACACCATGGAAAAGCATATCCAAGCAGACAACGATGACCGCGTCAAGATCCAGTCGTATCAAGCTCCGCGCCAACCACCGCAGTGTCAGCAAAGAGACCACGATTACAACCAATGCAACGACAACCCTCACGCAGGGCCCAGCAATGTCAATGCGATCGACAACGCGCCACCATAGCAAGTGAGGCAAAACTCACGCCAAGCAAGATTACCTGCGCTGCACGCAAACCACAGGCTAGCCAACCCAAACCCTCAGAAGCTGCAGGGGCAGCAGGGGCACTATTGCCACTTCTGCGGCACGAAAGCCACCATTACACCAAGCAATGCATCTAATTCGCCAAGGGGGTCGAGTACAGTGGCAATCAAGCCAACGCCACACCTCCAACGAGCATAGTTAACCACACCAGGAGAGGATCCCCCAACCCTCAAAATCGACATCAGGGCCACAATTCCAACAACCGAGCTCCCCCAACATATCACCAGCCATTCTACTACCCCCAACCAACTCTCGCTCACCACCCATACGGACAAGCCCAGCATGCTCAGGCCTACTATCCCCACCAGGAGTAGCAACATTATGCAGTCGCCTACCCTACAACACCTCCACAACTAGCTCCAACCTAGGCTCTGCCCCCAATACCCCCGCTACCCGCCCTACCGACCCCACAACCGGTCAAGGCCGAAGCAAAAGCCTAGGAAATCCTGACGTCGGTCAATGATCCGACTTCGACTTATGGAGTCATCTTGGTCATCATCAGAGGCTCTAACGAAGACCACGACACTAAGAGGCAGCGAAGGGAGCACTTCAGATGTTTTCATCATGTAGCCACCAAAGGCCCACACAGGAACGCACACTGGTCACACATACCCATCACCTTCGACAGGTCTGAAACTCAACAGAAATCAACTACAATCGGCGGGGCACCCCCTCTTCGGGTTTGAAGGTCAGAAAGTTAGAGCAATCGGCAAGATCACCCTACCAGTCTCTTTCGGCGACAAGCGCATCTCCAGAACCAAGAACATAACCTTCGACTTGGTCGACATGCCCTACAACTACAACGCTATCTTCGGCAGGGGGTCATTAATCATTTCAGCGTAGCCATTCACCCGGGCTACCATTTCATGAAGTTGCCTGCTCCTGGAGGTATCATCGCCGTGTACAGAGATCAAACCGCCACCAGAATGGCAGAGGAAACGACAACCCCGGGCCAGAAGAACGTCCACTGCTTGCAAGAGAAGGAACAAAGAGAAGCACAAGAAGAGGCCAGAAAGGAGAAATGTGAAGCCGAGCGGAAGGTGGACGCGTCATGGTTACCCTCGCGTTCCCAGCCCAAGGAGGAAACAAAGAAAATCTAGCTATTCCCCAACGACCCAGAGAAGAAGGTTATCATCTCCGCCTTACTAGACAGTGAGACCAAGACTCAACTAATCCAGTTCCTCCGCAACAATAGCGATACCTTTGCCTGGTCAGCCTCCGCTCTCACGGGCATAGACAGAGGACTCATCGAGCACAGGCTGCACGACAAAGAGAACTACACCCTAGTAAAATAAAAGCTTCGCAAAATGTCCGAGGAAAGAAAGCAAGCCGCCAGGGCGGAGGTCAATTGCTTGCTGGACGTGGGGGTGATACGCCCGGTAAAGTTCCAACCTAGCTTTCCAATGTCGTGCTAGTCCAAAAAAAGAACCTCAAATGGCAGATGTGTGTCAACTTCACCAACCTAAACAAAGCATGCCCGAAGGACGATTTTCCACTGCCAAGAATAAGCACCCTCGTCGACACAGCAGCAGGCTGCGAGCTCCTGTCTTTGCTTGACTGCTTCTTTGGATACCACGAGATTTTGATGAACAAAGAAGATGAGGAGAAAAGAAGCTTCATCACACCCTTTGGCACATACTATTTCAGTAGAATGGCCGAAGGCCTTCGCAACACGGGCCCAACCTTCGTACGCATGATGGCAAAGGTGTTCAAGGATGACCCTTCAGTCTTAGCTTACGTCAATGACATCGTAGTACAAAGCAAGCTCAAATTAGATCACATCGATGATCTAGCCAGAACCTTCGCCAACCTCAAATGAACGAAGCTCAAACTAAACCCAGAGAAATGCGTGTTCATAGTCAGCAAGGGAAAACTGCTAGGTTGCCTAGTGTCAACCAGAGGCATCGAAGCCAACCCGACTAAGATCGATGCCATCCTGACCATGCAACCTCCAACTTCGAGAAAAGCAGCCCAGCATCTCACTGGCAAACTAGCCTCGCTCAGCAGGTTCATGTCATGGTCAGCAGAGCGAGGGCTGCCATTCTTTGAAGCTCTCAAGGGCTCTGAGCCATTCAACTGGGGGCCAGCATAGCAAACCACCTTCGAAGACCTCAAGAGCTACCTGGTCAAGTTATCAACCCTTGCCAGTCCAAACCCCGGGGAGCTTCTACTCCTCTACATAGCCGCTTCGTCCCATGCCATTAGTGCAGTATTGGTAAAGGAGACCTCCCACGAACACCAGAAGCGTCAGATCCCAATCTACTATGTCTCTGAGATCCTCGAAGGCCAGAAGCACTACTCTGAACTAGAGAAGGTAGCATACGCGGTCGTCATGGCCGCCAAGAAACTAAGCACTATTTCCAGTCTCACCCAATCACAGTACCTTCACTGTTTCCCCTCGACAACATATTTAGAAACCCTGAAGTAGTTGTTAGAATAACTAAGTGGGCCAACCAGTTGAGAGATTACGTCATCACCTTCGTCGGTAGAAGCGCGATCAAATCCAGGCACTCGTAGACTTCGTCGTAGATTGGACCATCGATCGACAATACAGGGCAGACGAGGTCGAACCCCTGTGGACAGCGCACGTCAACGGAGCTTGGGGAGCCACGGGCATGAAGCTCAGATACGCAGCGAGGCTACAGCTCCCATGCACCAACAACTTTGCTCAATACGAGGCAGTCCTCCTCGCCCTCACCAGGCTTCGTGCCATGTCAGCGTGCCGCGCAGTCATCAGGACAGACTCCCAGGTCATAGCAGGCCACATTGAGAAATCATTCAAAGCAAAAGACCTAGAGCTCTAGAAGTATCTGCAGCTTGTTTAGAAAACTAAAACTTTCTTCCTGGGCATCACTACCAAATCCATCCCCTGTAGCGAGAACAAAGAAGCCGACGAGCTAGTGAAGGCCACAACACAAGCAACCCCATTACCTCTGGACGTCTTCTACGAGACCCCCGCCTTTCCCGCAACCGAAGGTCACATACCATCGACAAAGCCAATCAATGCAGTCCACAGCAAAGATTGGAGAGCTCCAATCATAGCCTACATCAAGTGTTACCTAGAGCCCAAATCCAAGGAAGAAGAAAAGTGAATCGCGCAGAGGGCGCGAGGGTACGAGATCGTAGACCAACAGCTCTACAAAGCTTCGGTCACAGCACAATGGCTAAAATGCATTAGTGCCAGCGAAGGCATCACGATACTCAAAGAGATACATCAAGGCATTTGCGGGGTCTCACAACGGCCCCGGAGCCCTGGTCGGAAAAGCCTTCAGGCGAGGCTTCTACTGGCCAACACCTCTGGCAGACGCCACCTCACTCGTCTGACACTGCAAAGGTTGCCAAATGGCCGCACATCACTCAAATAGACCAGGAGCCCCGACGACAATGATATGCCCGACTGTGCCCCTTCAATGATGGGCGATGGATCTAGTCGGCCCGCAGCCAATCGCCCCGGGAAACCTCCGCTACGCGGTCATCACAATAGAGTGCTTCACAAAATGGATCGAAGCTAGGGCCCTCACCATGATCACCTCTACCAAAATTTAGAAGTTCTTCTAGCAACAAGTCATCTACCGCTTCGGTGTACCCGAAAACCTGACCATCGATAACAAACCCCAATTTGACAGCTTCGCTTTCAGAGAATCCTGCTTCCAGATTGGCACCAAGATTTTCTTCGCATCGGTCTGACACCCTCATTCCAACGGCCTCATCGAAAGAGCCAATGTCATCATTCTGGAAGGAATCAAGAAGAAACTCACAGCTATTGTCTGGTCACACAACACCTCAGATTGCAGGGCCACGGGCATCACGCCTTTCAAGTTGCTGTTCGGTGAGGAAGTCGTCCTCCTAGAAGAGCTCCATCATGAATCACCAAGAACGACCTCCAAAGGTACCGCACAAGACAAAGCGCTTGACAAAGATCTCCTCAATGAAACAAGATGCCTCCTGTCAACAACCTTCATTGCAACCAAGCCGATACCCTGAAGTGGAGGACAAGAAGGTTGAACCTCGCAACCTTCACGAGGACGACATGGTGTTGATCAGGAAGCCAAACACGAAGATGGTGGGCATGCTCCAGCATAAGTGGCTCACCCCCTTCGTCATCATCAAAACCATCAGGCCAGGCTCGTTCCACTTGCAATACGCCGATGGCAATGACATACCCCACACATGGAACGTCGATGACCTCTGTAAGTACTACCTATAGCGCCACTCACAAGATGTAATTTCACATTTCGCGTTTTTACATTTCATACCAGAACTACACTACACTTTTTTCCTTGCGTTAGGGCGCGAGGTTTTTAAATGAGGCAGGTAGAATATGTACCATGTAATAAATTTTTAGTTTTCCCTGTTACTTCCACTGAGTCTTGGCGCTAAAACAGGCGAAGCCCAAGGCTCACCCTCATCAGCAGCCGTCCCTAAAGAAAAGGATTGCTTTGGGCCAACAACCGACACCCGTCGAGGGTCGCCCCGACGCAAACCTCTGCCCACAAAAGCAAACCCCACCTCCACCCTCAGTTAGGGTGAGGCGCGAAGGTCAAAACAAAATAGCAGACTCCCACCAGTCAGGCCAGGGGCTGCCTCCGAAGCAAACCCCACTGCGAACACATGATTTTCCATATCATGGTGTAGCATCTTTTGTTGGTGTGATGAGTGATTGTCAACATGTCCAACATTTTGGTTGGTGGTCAGTCTTGGTGGTTCTACTGATCCCCTGGCACAGGGTTTTGTGTCAAAATATGTCTCTTAGCTTGTGATGTGCAGGTGTGGAGTCTAGAGGAAGTGGCAGTGGTCGGGTGAAGGTCAAGTAGGGCGTGCTGTGCTGATGCACCGAGTGCAGTGAAGGGCGAACGCGAGGCTTGGACCTAGGGACCAGACCGCTGGGTGGCCAGCTGCGATGGCTGACACTTGGGACATCAACAAGCACAAGTGTACATGGTGGGGGACGTGTATGGGCTACGCTACTCGCGAGGAGGTTTGGTGGTTTGTCCTCAAAACCATCGGCGGGGGATGCGTACAGGGTATGATACTCGCGGACAGTTTGGTGGTTTGCGCCTCAAAACCCAGGTGGTCCTGATGCGGACAGACGGCATGTGGCGGCATCACGAAGATTGCGTCATGGCAAGGCTATCGGTGAGAAGGCGCGGAGGCCGTCGGATCCGAGAACCTTGGGTTGGACCATAGTGCCATTGGCTAGGTGGTTCACTCTAATAAATATCTAGGGGCAGTAGTGGAATTGTGTAGTAGGCATATAAATAAGAGTGGACAGCCCCCCACCAGACATCTCTCGGCTGCACCTCTCCGTCGCCGCTATTTACCTCTGTCTGTTTCGGTTTTCCTCTTTCCAGTTTGTATTCTTGTAGAGGTCCAAGAACAGGAATTTTACCCATGTATTTGTGAGATATTTTGTGTGGGAATGGAGGTCCAAATCCTCCTCGTGCCCTTTGGGCTTTTTCTAGCAGATCTGTGATTTTGGTTTGTTTTCTGTGGTGCATTGACTCTATGCGGTATTGTTGGACGAGCTTCGATTCATCGATTTTGGACCAATTTGTCTCAATCTTTTTACGTTGATTGAAGCTTTGTCGAGTGATGAACTAGATCTCCAAGTGAATTGAACCAATTCCACTCGTGCATCAAGAAATCGAGCAGTTTGTGTTTTGGGGAAAACTGTGTTCTTTGGCCCAGATCTGTGATTCCTGGCCACTATGTTCAAATTGGACTTCGATTTCTTGGGGACAGTTTTCCATCTCCCTTGTGATTGCCTATGCAAAATCTAGTATCGATCTGTGCTGGTCAGATCCAGCCTCTATTGATTTCTCCTCCCGTGTTCATGCTGTCCCGAGCAGGTGTCCTTCCTCAGTTCGTTCGATTCCCTGCTTTCTGACTAAGTGGGAACTAACAGCAGTGCTACCAGCATCGTGCGCTCAGGCACTAAGTGAGCTCGTTTGAGCAGCACTGCCCTTGACTCTTGTTCTCTGGTTCTTTCATCGGTAGTACGATTACTGTCCTTGCAAAACTTATTAGAAGATGTGGGAGAACAAGCAGTAGTACTGCAGCGCTGAAGCGCCTCCCAATTTAGGCTAGGTGTTTCCTGACCAGTTCCCATCTACCTTCTAATTTTTTGCCGACCACCGTGAGCTGTGTGGTCCCAACCAGGATTCTCTACTAGCTTCTGCTCTATTGCCGATCACCGTGGTTGATGCGGCTCAGACCTTTACCAACCATCTTTTGTATCTGTTCCCGACCACCGAGATTGACGTGGTCTAGATCAGTTTACCGACCAGCTTTTGTCTTTGTTCCCGACCACCGAGATTGACGTGGTCTGAACCAGTTGTCGACTAGGTTCTTTTTGTCCCCGACCAACTTTGTTCCCGACCACCGTTATCGACGTGGTCTGAACTAGTTGCCGACCAGGTTCCTTTCACTTCTCGACCAGCTTGTGACCAGCTGCTCTTGATCTCTGGTTCAAACCTTGTTTCTTGCATTGGTTTGGTGGTGCTCGGCTGTGTTTCTAGGGAACCTTTATCTGGTCAGGATTTTGAAGAAAATTTTTTCGGCTCCCATTCACCCCCTCTGGTCATAGTTTTTGGTCCTTCACCCACCTCGACCCTTGGAAAGGGCAAGGCATGGAGGTCAAACATACGACGCACCCCCGCCTGCTCGGCTAGGGGCTGCCCACAAAAGCATTCCCCACCTCGACCCTCGGAAAGGGCGAGGCACGGAGGTCAAAACAAAATAGCAGACCCCTGCTAGTCGGGCCAGGGGCTGCCTCCAAAGCCAACCCCACCTCGACCCTCAGAAAGGGCGAGGCGTGGAGGTCAAAACAAAATAGCAGACCCCCGCCAGTCGGGCCAGGGGCTGCCTCCAAAGAAAACCCCACCTCGACCCCTGGAAAGGATGAGGCATGGAGGTCAAAACAAAATAGCAGACCCCCGCCAGTCGGGCCTGGGGCTGCCTCTAAAGCAAACCCCACCTCGACCCTCGAAAAGAGCAAGGCTCAGAGGTGAAAACAAAATAGCAGACCCCTGCCAGTCAGGCCAGAGGCTGCCTCCAAAGCAAACCCCAACTTGACCCTCGGAAAGGGCGAGGTGCGGAGGTCAAAACAAAATAACAGACCCCCGCCAGTAGGGCCAGGGGCTACCTTCAAAGCAAACCCTACCTAGACCCCTGAAAAGGGCAAGGCGCAGAGGTCAAAACAAAATAGCAAACCCCCACCAGTCGGTTCAGAGGCAACCTCCAAAGCAAACCCCATGTCGACCCTCGAAAAGGGCGAGGCGCGGAGGTCAATCAAACGATGCACCCCCGCCTACTTGGCCAGGGGCTGCCCACAAAAGGAAACTCCACCTTGACCCTCGCAAAGGGGGAGGCGCGGATGTCAAATAAAATGATAGACCCCCGCCAATGAGGCCAGTGCCCACCCCCAAAAGCAAACACCTCCTCAACCCTCCAAAAGGGCAAGGCGCGGAGACCTGAACCCAGACACCACACTCGCTGCACAACCACCACCAAAGCAATAACTCAGCCCACCAACCCCCCACCATCGTACCTCTACCGTACAACTCCAATTACTCTCATTAACAACAGCCCCTCAACCCTTAGCGTATAAAGGTCTGTTGCCCTAAACCCCACTTCACCAAAAAGATTCAGACTACACAACCCCCCAATCAACCATACCCAGCCTAAGCACCGCCCATCCCAAATCAACTAAGCATGCGAGGCATCAGGATAGTGCACAAAAGAGAGCCCGGCAGCCGAAGGCACAAAATCACAAGCACAGCCACCATGATCCACAGGACCCCAACCGCCACCCATCCATGACCCGCAAAGCTTGAAGGGTCCGCAACACTCAACCGAAACCGCTGCGACCTCCACACCAACCGCCAGCAAGGGTCTATGCCAAGAAGCACAAAACCTTGCTGTACCTCCACCTACACACACCTACCACCCACCACTGCCCCCAAACAACCCCGCAACTTATACAGTCACACGCAGAATTATATCTTGGTGGCTGCTGCGCCGTAAATCTTCGGCGGGAGTCCAGGAAAAGCAGCGCTTGAACCAAAATTCGAGCACCACCAAGCGGCTCCACACACACACGGTTCTAAATTCAGACCACTGATGACTACCGCGAAGCCATCAACTTCCTCTACACAATTGCCTCTCAATCACCTCCGACAACCAAGGTGCATCATCAAGCAGCACCACCGTACCACAGGGCCGCAAGTAACCGGGCAAAGGGTCACGGCAAACGGAAACCAAGTGTGACGTACGTGCACTCGACTTCACCTCCGCCCAGCTTTGGCACAAACAACCTAGTAGCAGCTACCCAAAAAGCAGAACCCTACGTAAGGATGGGGTTCGACCCAAGTGTGAAATCGTAATAAAAATTGCGAGCCTCGCTTAAGGATAAGCGGGGCGTTGCTGCGCTCTACCTTCGACTAAAAATCACAAGCCTCGCTTAAGGAAAAGTGAATCGTCGCTGCGTTTCTACCCTCGACTTAAAATTGCGAGCCTCGCTTAAGGATAAGCGGGGCGTTGCTGCGCTCAACCTTTGACTAAAAACACGAGCCTCGCTTAAGGATAAATGGGCTGTCACTATGCTCTACCTCTGATTAAAAACACCACCCTCGCTTAAGGATAAGCTGGGTGTCACTGCACTCAACCTCCGACTAAAAATGCGAGCCTCGCTTAAGGATAAGCGGATGTCCCTGTGCTCTAACTCCGATTAAAAACGCAAGCCTCGCTTAAGGATAAGCGGGGCGTCGCTGTGCTCTATCTTGGACTAAAATCACGAGAATCGCTTAAGGATAAGCGGGGCGTCGCTGCACTCTACCTTCGACTAAAAATTGCGAGCCTCGCTTAAGGAAAAGCAGGGCATCGCTACGTTTCTACCCTCGACATAAAATCACGAGCCTCGCTTAAGGATAAGCGGGCGTCGCTGCGCTCAACCTCCAACTATAAACATGAGCCTCATTTAAGGATGACCAGGGCGTCGCTGCGCACTACCTTCGATTAAAAACGCGAGCCTCACTTAAGGATAAGCGGGGCGTCGCTGTGCAATACCTCCCATTAAAAACACGATCCTCGTTTAAGGATAAGCGGGGCGTCACTGCGCTCAACCTCTGACTAAAAACACGAGCCTTGCTTAAGGATAAGCGGGGCGTCACTGCGCTCTACCTCCGATTAAAAACGCGAGCCTCGCTTAAGGATAAGTGGGGCGTCGCTGTGCTCTACCTCCGACTAAAATCGCAAGCCTCGCTTAAGGATAAGCGGGGCGTCACTGCACTCAACCTCCAATTAAAAACATGAGTCTCGCTTAAGGAAATGTGGGGCGTCGCTGTGCTCTACCTCTAACTAAAACCACGAGCCTGGCTTAAGGAAAACCGGGCGCCCCCGTGCCATACCCTCGACCAAAGTCAGAGGCTTCGCTTGAAAAAAGGAGGCGACCCAAAACAAAAAACTCAAAGCACTCACAATGAACAGCCTTAGCAACATGACACATTCGTTACAGCTGTTACGTGGGCCTACAATCACACACCCACCAGCCCAATAAATGGGCTTCATGAAACCTCCGCGAACGAGGTCAGGCCACAACAATTGCCTCCGACCACACTTTATCTCCAAGAACAGCGTCGACCAGCTCATTAACAATCAGCTCCACAAACTCTCCCACCTCCACCACCACAACCTCACAGGCGGCACGAGACCTCCACCCAGCGACATCATCATCATTAATAATAACAGTGGGCCCCCAGCACCCCCACCAACTCTTGCGCACCAATGGAAGGTTGCCCTCCAGCACCCTCGCGCGAAAGCTTCGACGCAAATCCTTCGGCTCTAGATCTGTCAGCTCCGGGCTTTGGACCCTCAACCTACCACCTTCTTCCACCACCGAAGTACCCTCGCCAAAAAGGTAATCCATTGTCATGTCCTCAGTAATGTCGCTGTCATCCTGCACCTCCTCGCTAGCAGAGCTAAATAGCCAGCACATGTTTTGCCTGTCAGTCAAATTAGCACTACTCCAAAAAGCCTTAGCTACCTGATTGGTTCGATCATACTTTCGAAGCCTCCACCACCAAAAATCTTCAAAACCCATGCGCGGATGTTTAAGCCTAACGCGAACTCAGCTTTCCCCCGACACGAAAATATCCTGCAGATTCATCATCAATGAGACAACATTAAGCACTTCGCGCGTAGGCTCCAGATCGACCTGCGCAGTGAAGGCATACAGTCAGACTTCGACAAAAAGATAAAGCTTCGATCAAGCAAGAACAACAAAAACTCCCACGCTTCAGGAGATCACTGAGAGAGCATTAAAAGCTACAGCAGAAATGATAGTAACCCTCACAAAAGCTCAGGCCACCCAAACCATTGCCAAAGCATTAAAACATCTTACAATCGTCCTCAACTTAAATTTGTTCCAGACAAAAGTAAATCCATTTTGCAGCTCGCCAAGCGAATCGTCCTTCACCAGGGACTCAATAATTCAAACCACTTCACCAGCAGCCTTGTCGCTCACACCAACCTGTTCCTCGGCAGCGGTTGGACCTTCGTTCGCCGTAGGAGCTTCATCTGCGACGCCAGCATCGACCGTCGCAGGGGCTTCGGCCGTTGCAGGACCCGCGGTCGTATCCCCACCAACAGACCCAGGAACCGACCCTTCCTCTCCCGCTGTCGTCGTGGTGGTCATCGTTCTATTCGTAGCATCATCCTCAGGCACAATCTCCTCCCTAGCATCAACACCCGCGCGAAGCTGCACTCAACAACAAAAAGGAACCTTCGTCAGTCCCCAACGTAAAAAACAGGAAAAACCACGACCAAAGAAAAAACCCAAACACGGCACCTCCGCATCACTCACCCTGGCAGTCACCGCAGCCACCTCTTCATAAGCCAGCACACTGCCACTCTCATACCAAAACTTTTACAAGACGCATACAGCGGTATTTCCATAGACCGCGTCCTTCTTTGAAGCTAGGACCTCTTCAACCGAGGGGTACATGAAGTCATCTGATGAGAGCTTCCTTAGATGCTTGCAATGCAATGTCTTAAGAGCGCTCGCAGTCGCCAGACCTCCATAATAAGCCCCATATTCCATCAAGCTATCGAAGACCTGAGGCAACAAGCCGAGCGCCGCTTGCAGTCACCCTCGGCAATTGCCAACCGAAGGTTCCGCAGGTAAATCACCACCGGGAGTACCTCTTGCTTTTACTAGCACATTGTCAAGCCCGGTCTTCACCTCCTCCATCTGGCTGGCTAGTGAAGCAAACAACTCAGCCTCCCTGCTTTGAGAACTTTCCACCCTCGTCTTCATTTCGACCTCACGGCCTTCAACATCCTCCGCCCACTTCTTCATCTCCTCAAGCTCCGACTTCTGACACCTCAACAACTACGCTAAATTCATGTTACCATTCATGGTATCCTGCAAATCATCATTCGCCTTTGCGACGTTCGCCCTAAGCTTCGTCAAATCAGACTCGCAGCCAACAACCTCCGTCGTGAGTTAATGATTCTTCCAGGACAGCTCTTGGTTCTCAGCCTCAAGGTCCGACAGCTTTTTACAGAACTCTTCCTCCTGAGCTTCATTCTCATGGTGCATGGTGCATGACAAAAACATAGCTTCAACCAGCTTCACCTCCGTGTCGAGCATGTTGTCCTGCAATAGCTTGTTGTCTAGGAACACCTCCGCTTCGAGCAAGCTAACACGCTCGAACACCGGGACCAGGAAGCTCCGCTCCTCCTTGGTGCCAGCCAGCTGACAGCTCCGCAGATCCGCACTCGTGTACAAGTGCGCCTTTGGATCCTTAACACCAGCACGTTGAGCATAATACGGCAACACGCTCGGCATAGCTTCACCAAGAGGGTGCTTTCCTCCCACATCTCTAGCAGCGGTGGGGTCTAGTTGGATCTCTTCACCACCAGCCCAAATGTGAAGCCTAGCATAGTCCCGTGGTTCTACCTCCCGAGGGTCGTCGGCTCCGCCATAGGAGCACTCACCTGCGAGGCAGTCCTAGAGGTTGCCGTAGCATGGGGCACCACAGCGGCATCGCACGACAACACATCTACGTGAACCTCTGCCACCTCTCGATCATGGGAAGGGGATGAGCTCCCGGATGAACTCGCGTCACCGTTCTCCCCTGACTTGTCCTCATCATCGCTCAGGGGGATAGGCACCCGCTTTCGCTGCACTCCGCTCGCTATCCGGATTAGAGCCGAGCGATCGCCAGCTGCCCCCCGACCCCCACCAAGCCCACCTCTCGCAGGTAGCGAAGGTCGACCTGCCCTTAGAGCTTGAACGGCTGGCGCCGCCGAAGAAACCGTCGCATCAAGAGCCAATGCAGCACCAGCGGCCGTAACTCCAAGATCAACATCACAGCCACCCCCACCAGCAACCTTGCGAAGCTTTGTCGCCGACACTTTTGATTCACCTCCACGCCCTCCGCGACCACCGTGACTCACAACCTCCCTAGCCGATGTCTCTTCCGTCACCACCTCCGTCGGCTGCCTCTTCCTCTTCTAGCTTCTTTCTCCACTGCGTGTACTTCATACTTCACATCAAGAATGTCAAACACCCTGTGCACCTGGGCCCGATCCGATAGCTTCCCACGTATCTTGCCCAGCTCCTTCTGATCCAGCTTATCCACTAACTCATTCACCTACGCAACCACAATAGTATAAATCTTCTTCAGGCCCTCCACTTCAATACGCGCAGTACCCAACACCTCCACCTAGGTTGCATGTACATCAATATTTAGGGTCCGTAGCCCCTCGTACCCTCGCTCCCTGTATGAATTGTCTCCCTCCTTTACAATAGACCAAGCCTAGCCAGTCAAAAGGGGAACAAATCTCACACAGTGGTACTCCTCAAACAAGTCTTGAGCTGCCATGCAGTGAGACAAGGTCCGCATCACATCTTTGCACTGGCGTGACCCGGCGTCCTCCACTGCCTCCACAGTCACCTCCGCCAGCGAAGCCAATTCACCCACCAAACCATCAACTTCGGCCAGCCTGTAGTAAAACCAGCGCTCATGCCAGCCGCTCTTCCATTTATTTTTCTGCGCCGGCACAGGAACTGTCACAGAAGTCTAGCGGCAAAAGGTCTAAACCCCAAACTGGCCTTCCTCAACAGCTTCACCTACATCCCTAGTCACTTTCCTCGTGCGCTTCTGTGTGTACATCCGATGCAGCTTGACAAAACCTTCGACCGTTGGCTCCACCCCTTGCGAGTGACAGCCCTAGATGAACACGCACAGCTTCAGAAAGTTGTTTGGCGTCAATTGATGAAACTAAACGCCGAACCTCCACAACACATTCACAACCAAGGGAAGTGGGGGAAACAGCAGCCCCACCTTGAAGAAACCCTCGAACACCACCACCTCATCGTCATGAGGAACCGGCGTCACCTCACATTCGCAAGATCCCCATCCTTCACATGGCTCACCCCAAATTGTACACCGGGACCGTGCTCACCGCACCGATCGCCGCCTTAACCATCACCGCTCAACCTCCAACCAACAAGCTCCACCAAACCTTCGCACATAACATTCAACAACCTTCGCTCTTAAGAGAATTAGGGTAACAGCTCTCCTAGGGCAAACGCGCAAAGGCCTATAGAAGTCCTTTTCACTTACACCCTCTATTTATAGGCCAAGGCCGCCCACCGCGGTAATAACACAACCCGCATCTCGAGGAAGTCCAGATTGATGGCAAAGCACGAGCAGCCCAAACCCTAACGATCACATCAATCAACAGTACACAGACGCACACTAAGCCCAGCAAGAAAATTCACTGTCTCTAGGGCCCAACTCTCATGGGCCGCGAGCAACACCGGGGCATCGCTGCTGGAGGTCGGCCTGGCGCACTACGCCCAGCGGCCGAGCCCCCTTCTTTATTCTAAAGGCGTTGCTCCGACCCTACCAGCCGGGCTGAACCATCGAGGGGCTGCTGTGGGGGAGCAACCTTTGCCAGGGGCCCCCATGTAGCTCCGCGGCCCAGCAAAGGGCCAGGACCCCCGTCACGATGGACCACAGAGTTGGAGACCTCGGCCAACGACGCCTCTCCACATTGAAGGGATGCCAAGATCTTCGAAGAGCATCGGCAGCGAAGGTATCAACCTCTGCTGAGGTCCCTCGCCACGGCGAAGGTACGCATTGGATGGTTGCGTTTGGACCCGTGTCCCGTAGGTACCGGAGGTCCATTGAGAGTTTCAGATGATGCGGTGAGGCTACGGGAGGCGGCTTCAACGTGAGCAGAGGGCGGGATGACACGCGGTGCTTCGAGAGGCCGACGCGTGGCATCTCAGGATGGACGACGCGGGGTGCTTCGAGAGGTTGACGCGTGGCGTCCGGGAGGCCAGCACGTGGCACACGGACTAAAACCAGGAAGTAGTTAGGCGAGTTAGCCCGTGTACTAAAATAGCCCTGCTCAAGGCCCATTGGCAGCGTAATGTAAAGGGAAACCCTAGGGTAAAAAAAGCTCTCGACCCTTGGTATGTCCCATAAATAACAAGGGAGAGGCACCTTGTAAAGGGAGAGCACTGGGCCTATTCCAGGGCAATTAACGCAAATCGTTCTATGGGCCCCACCGTACCTTGACCATGCCCCCGTGCTATGCTCCATTCCCTGTGTGGTAGGACCCTCGCCCTCCCTCCTCCGGCTTGTCCGGCGAAGGTAGGGAGGCAGGTGACGAATCCAACAGTACCTATCGGCGGGCATCCATCCACCACGACGATTGTGAAGACCCAGGCGTACGGATCATATGGGAGTTTGTTGTAGAGACCTCAAACAACAACACCAGCTGTCACTCTACGTGCATATAACTCCTTGTTTTAGCAATCAACATACACAATGCAGGCTTCAGTTTCTTGTTTTAATAGTATGTGAAACATGGCTTATCCTACAATGCCAATAGTATGTGAAACATGGTACGTGAAAAATGGCTTATCATACACAATATGATCGATGAACTAATTCTAATCCTGCCCATGGGGATGTGGCTTGGCTGATGGAACTCCGCTTACATGTAAACAATGAGCATAGGAATTCTCGCTCATTGTCAATCAATGTAAATGTAACAATCCTAACGACAGCCCAACGCAATTGGGAGGAAATTGGTCCAAATTGGGGCCAAAAGAGGAGACATCGCTGCAACAAGTCACGCATAGCGGGCCTGGGAAGCCCTGCATGCGCAGGAGGAGGCCGGGTGCGTAGCCCCGGCGCCGCCGCCGCCGTCTACAGAGACCGCCACGTCACATAGATAAATTTAGAAAATAAAATAAATAAAATAGGAAGCAACAGATCCGCGGGATCGTATGTTGCTTAGGGGTTAAGTCTTGTCAGGATTATAAATAAAGACCCCATGTAATCAATTCAATCAGAGAAGGAATAGGGGAAACTCTACCCTTAGCTATTAGCTCTTGGCTCCCTCCTCACCAACCCTGGCCGCTGCACCCTACCCCTGCCCTACCCATGCCGCCGCACGCGCGCACAGCAGCAGCGCCGCCACGGCTTAGCCGCCGGCCGGCCACCACGCCGCTGCCCTACATCTGCCTCCTCCGCTCATGGATCACCCTCCACGTGTCAACCGGCGTTATACCCGTTACACTAAATAAAGAGATAAAAAAAAGAAAACAATAGTATATGACAATATGAGGACCCGGTTCATCCAAAATCCAAACTTATGTAAACTATATGATAGCTTACGTGCACCAGATGGGATACCGAAAGCGACTTGAGTTCTTTCACCCATTCCAAAAATACAGAATGGTACTAGCTTTACTGTCCCGAAGTGCTTGTTAGACTCTTCTTAATGAAATACTGCACGATATCGAGAAAAAAAGAACTGCTTCTCATATGTTGGACCAATGAAGGAATGCAGCCAACCAACCAACTCTGTGCGCTATGATTCATGTGATGGCGGAGCAAGCGGGCCACCACGCCACATATCATTACAGGCTCAATGGCCGTAGCTAGCTCTGCTCTGGAGTCGATAAAGGATGGAGTGCCTGATGACACCCAAACCATAATAGGGAGATCGCCAAGGGTCCTCTCTTTCTGTGCTTCTCCGTGCAAAATGCAATGACCTAGCGGCAAGCACCGGGGCACGACATCTCTCAAGACACGAAGCTCCACTACCTATGGTCGAGCTTCGATCTTCCTACACAAACACAACACTTGTTCGGTTATATGGCTTCATACCACTGGTATATGTGTATATGGAAACTGGGAACTAATTGATAAATAGGTCGAATAAATGGAGTACATAATGTTTGTAATAATACTTATGTTAGTGTGAAGATTAGTAGTGGCCAAGTCCCAACTCCTCATGCCAACCATTAATCTTAGGCACTGATAAAAGTGATTGTCGATATTAACGAAATATCGGTAGTCACTGGTAAACGGGAATATTAGAAATATCAGAAGAATATAACATTGATATCATTTTTATTTCATTTTAACTAGAAACAAAACAAAGTTTATGTAGAAAATCATGAAGAGAATATGTCCCAAAACCTTCTGGCATCAGAAAACAATACAAAGCAGTATAGAAATTAAGAATATAACACACTCTAATAGTGGCGCAAGACGTACATGGGTAGTAGGGAAGAGTAAGGCACATCAATCAAGAGGAGGGTGGAAAAGTATATACAATTTCAGTGCCAAGGTAGCGCCGGGAATTTACCCACTTGTTCGGGGCTCCCATATAATTGGGAGATAATTAAAATTCTGACAGTTTGGTTAGCCATGAGGGACTTGTGTACAAAGTTACGTTTTTGCCCGACCAAGCATTTCTCAAGAATGCTTGCTCTAAGATTATGTTGCATATTAACCTTTCCCATTGCCAGGACTTCTTATAGAACAAATACATATGAGCCAAACAACAAATTCTGTGTTGGTATCAAACAAAATCTAAGATGGGAAAGCATTCTACCGGTGCGTGCAATGAACTATAGAAACAAATCACACGAGTGGCTAATTAGCTTTATATTGTCGGCACTATGTGGTCTGGAGGGGTAATAAAAAAGAAAAATTGATGGATACCGTCAATTTTTGGTGATATTTGATCACTTTCCACTAATGGCAATAAAATAAGAATTTGTGAGCCATATAGCGTCCAAGAAAAGGTTGCAGAGTCAGGCACATTCAACAAACCTCTAATCACAAACCATGCCAAGCAACTTGAGTGATGTCGAGGGCTCGATGCCTACGATTGCAACAAAACAAGATATATTGACCATATGTAACCTCCGTCCAATCAACTGCTCCCTATGATTGCAACCGATGGTGCCCTAGCTTCAACCCCACTTTCCTGTTGCGGGTGACTCCCTCAAATCTACAACCCCACCAACTCCACTCAACGTTTTCTTAACCCTTTCGATCTCTCATTTTGAACTCAGTGAGAAACTAGGTTAGCAGCCCATGAGAAAACAATCCGCGCCTAAGCTTTTTATATATCATGTATAGCCTAGCTAGAACTTTGGCAGCCGACATATACATAACTGCCAACACGGAGAATGAAGGTGAAACCAGAGGGAGTGGGTAGTGTGGTACTGTGGTGTTTTCAAATGACATGGATCACAATCAGAGCATAATGAATGTGTGTGCTTCGTTTTAACTTGGTACTTATGGTGCTGCTATATCATGCAAATGCTTGGCAAGAGCAGAAGGGTTCAAAACTGAAACAAACAACCACACAGTACCACACCCTCTGCGGAGGCGCTCTCACTGTATTTCCAGCTGTATATATATTAATTATCCACAAACTGACACAACATAGCTTATTTGATTCAAAAACTGTTTTAATGATTTCCTTAACTACTAACATTATTGTTTTCTTCTTTTAGTAATAAACATACATAGTTTGTATCTTTTTTTACATAAAACTTAGATTACCCACCCATGGGCACGGCAACTCGGAGGCCTACAGCTTAACTGGAAGCGACATATCAGTCTGCCGTGGATGTCACTTACCCACGTAGTATCAGGCTCATGTGTTTTGGTGCAACGTGGCATGGTAAATGAAGGCCACTCAATGTGAGAGCACTGATCAGCTGCCTAAGGGACAGCATGCATGTCAGAGCGCTGAGGCCGATTCAAGCACTGACGCTAACCCTTGGGATGGTCTGCATAACCAGTTCCTGGTGCATCTCAGTTCTAGGATCCTGGTGCATCTCATGACTACCTGGTCTCCGACCAGTTGCCGGCAGTGGTCGGTGATGAATCTAGAGCCCAGGTGGTTGTCGAGCTGCTACCAGACTTGGATTTGGGCGATCCGATTGACTAGCGGGGGGACCCACGCCGGCAGCGGTGGACAGTGGTAAAGCCGTCCTCAGCAGATTGATTTTGGATCGATTCTGCTAAGGTAATTGCTTGGGCTAAACCCTCACTGAGCCGATCCATAGATTCGATCGGTTCGGTGTTGTCGAGGCACCTCCCTTGGTAGTGAGGAAGCGGACGATGAGTCGCTAGCTCGAACGACCTCGGAAGCAATCCGAGATCTGCAACGTTGGTGTTGAAGAAGCTGGTGCAGAAGCAGGATGCACCTCATCTACGGCTCCAGCGGTGACTCCAGCGATGGTGGTCCAGGTGAACGCGTCGACGGTGATGGTGACCGCCTCGAACTCCATGGAAGCGGGGAAGGAAACCGCTCACCTCAAAATCTGCATGCACACTCCCTACCCGCCACGCCACTGTCGACGAAATATCGATGACAGTCCACCACGCCATTGGCAAGGGTGTGCTTCGAGTACGAGCTAGATGGGAATAGAGACGGAAGACGCATGACTTATCCAGAGGAATCAAGAATCATAATCATTATTATCTCATTCAGTTCCGGTCCTCGAAAGCATAACCTAGAGCATCCACCATCTAGGACATAGCTAGAATATAAGAATAGGAATTAGAGGAGGCAAGCAACGCTTGGATTCTGGATCTAGTCATAAGGAGGCTTGGTAATGTCTTGTACCTCTCTCTTGCATTCAACAGTATTAATCTATTTGTGTTTCTAGTTCAGTGTGTTTATCTTCTAGTTCATCTACGTATTCTTCACATTCATCTAGTTCATCGTCTAATTGTCTAGTTCATCTAGTTCGTTGTGTTCTTATTCTTGTTCGTGGTCATAGTTAAATCCTCACCATGACTTGTTATAATAATAGATTCATAATTATAATGTTCATTGACTATTTTGGTTATATGTCTAGTTTAGTTGTAGTAGTTTGGTGTTTATACTCTTGTTCGTATAGCGCTCATCCTGAAGTACAAGGGGTGGGTGGTAGAATTAATGTAGGCATGGTGTCTAGATTAATTCCATCTGCGAGTGCCCTCAATGTTCCGGGCCATGTGGTAGATCGCGAAGATGACTATTATAGCTTCATTGAGTCCCCTGTAGTCCACTCCCCGAATATAGGACTGTGTAAGGCTTTAAGTTGTGGGGTGATGTCTTGCTATGTTCAGGACCCACCTTGACAATGTCTCCTGAGTATGGATATGAGGTTTCTTTGTCCATGATAGCTAGATGTAATTACACTAATTGACGTTGCTCAATGACCTATAGTTATAATCAACCCTAGGAGTTATGTATCTTTATTTCTTAGTTCTTTCTAGAATCATGTCCAAGAAGGAAAATGCTCGGTGGAACCGCCTTTGGTCTTTGTTGAATATCTAGGAATAATCTTACACATGTGATAATTGAGACATACTATTGATCTTTACTCAATTAGGCTTACCCTGTCATTTTGTCTATTTTTTAATATTTATACAGGGTGATGTATGACTGGATTTGATCGAACGACAAACTACATTGATGATCCTGAGACAATAATCAGAAGAACTAAAGCACAGCTTAGAAGAAAGATCCCAACCACTTTGCCAGAAGACCAACCAGGAAGTAGCTCAACACCATTGTTAGAAGCAATGGCTGACAAGACTCTTAGTGAATTATCTGCTCCAAAAACTACCAATATCAGAACTGGACCAACAATCAATGTGGGAGATGATGGATTCGAGCTCAAGCTAGCTTTGCACAACATGGTGCAAGCCAACCAGTTTTGTGGGAAAGCACATGAGGATGCCAATGGTCACCTCCAAAACACTTCCTGGAGATTTGCAGCACCTTCCACATTAAAAGAGTCTCAAGAGATGCCACACTACTCCGCCTGTTCCTGTTCTCACTGTTGGGAAGGGCAAAGTAATCGTTCTATGCCAACAAAGATAGAAACATTACTTGGAATGCCTGTTCCACTACTTTCCTAGCAAAGTTCTTTCCCAAAGGCAAGATGATTGCCCTATGTGCAAAGATCTCAACTTTTCAGCAGCAGTATGATGAATCTGTCCCTAAGGCATGGGAGCGCTTTCAAGATTACATAGCCAAATGCCCTCACCACGAGATGGAAGATTGTTACTTATGCAAATATTTTACCAAGGGCTCATTACAAGTGCCCATGAGAATATTGATGCTGCTACTGGAGGATCATTCCTGTTACTCACTATTCATGAGGCATTCGCTCCTGTTGCGAAGATAGCTTCTAACCAAGGATGGAATGAAGAATGCACTCAACCACGCAAGAGAGGAGGAATGCATCAAGTCAAAGAAGTAGAGATGTTGTTTGCTAAAATGGACTTGCTCATGAAGAAGCTTGACGAATGAGATCAACAAAAGAAGAAAGTCATGCACATCTGAGAATCTCGCATGACTTGTGAAGAGTGTGGAAGCACTGGCTACATGGGAAGCAACTGTCCTGAAGTGTTAGGAGATGTCAGCTACATCAACAACAACCCTAATTTTGATCCCCTACAGACTCAACGATGAAACCAACAGAATCAAGGGTGGAATCAACAAAGGCTCAATTATCAAGGTAATTATCAAGGTAACTACCAAGATAACTACCAAGGTAATAATTTCAACCAACCACCTTTGAGAGATATGATTGCTAATCAAAATAAAGTTATTGAGAATATGTCTAGAAAGGTAACTTCCAATGATAAAGTTCTTGAAACTATAAACAATAGAATGGATAGCATTACTTCAGCCAGAAAGAATCAGCTTAGCTTTAATAAGATGTTGGAATCACATGTCTCTCAGTTAGCAGCTTTAATACCTATGACCAAAAAAGGTAAGATTCTGGGGAATCCAGAAGAATTAGAAACTGTGAATCTTGTAGACATTATCATTGCATGAGAGTACATCAAAGCTCCACCAAGACCACAATGGTGGCAGGACGGCAAATATCCAGAAAAGAAAGGAGATCCAGGATGACCCGTCATCCCCATCCACATTGGAAATCATGAGTTTAAAGAAGCCGACTGCAATCTAAGAGCAAGTGTAAACATTATGCCTAAGGTAATATATGAGAAAATCCATGGTAACCCTATGTTGTATCAACCAGGTTTTTGCAGCTTGCAAATCAATCATTGTGCTACCACAAGGGAATCCTTGAAGATGTGCTCGTAGGAGTTGGACACTCATCACTAGTACTAGACTTTGTGATGACAGAAACATGAGGAGATGAAAGAGCACCAATCATTTTGGGGAGACCATTCCTCAGCTCAGCTAAAGCCATCATCTACGCTGATATCGCCAAGATCCGTGTCACCATAGGAGAGAACAAGCAAAGGTTCAATTTCAAGAATCATACGTACACCAACCGAGTTCATCGTCAGTACCCGTACGATTACTTGAATTTTGACGAGTCCATGGAAGAAAAGAAGAACAATACCCAATAAAGAAGAACAAGGCCCCAATGAAGAAGAACAAGATTCCAAAGAAGAAAGCTCAAGTCAAGAACAATGTCAACACTTATGAAGGTATACTACCGACTCCAAAGAACAACAACAAGAAAGGGAAAGCAAAGCCAGCTGTTCAAGAACCAGTTTGGATGGTCAACACTTTTGAACCAACCCATGAGACTGCTCTTCCCTCGATACATTTTGAAGATCCTGGAGTACCTACCATGGACTGTATGATAAAGAAGAGTACCTTCTACAACACATTCTGTGACATCGACTCAAGCGTCAACATAATGTCCACGGTAATGTATAAACATTTATATCAAAATACACCCTTGCACCCAACATATTTGCAGCTGTAGCTTGCGGATCAATCGTTTTGATTTTCGGAAGGAATCAAGAGGTTGTGGTTGACTTCATGGTTCTAGACATGGGAGAATAAGATGATGTTCACCTCATCCTAGGGAGACGGTTCCTCTACACCATCAATGCAATCATCTATATGAAGCAAGGAGAGATTCACTTCCACTTTCCTAAGAAGAAGGGGCATTGTTACTTTAATAATTATATTGTTTGTGGGAAATCCAAGAAGAACGGGAATGGAAGGTGTCGCTCTTAACCTCAAAGCAAGTCATCAAGGAAGAAGGGTCTAATCAAGAAGATAAGGTAATGGAGGAGATGTCTGCCTTAGAGATCCATGAAGAAGAAGAGCCAAGAACAAGACAAGTGTGGAAGAAGAAAGAAATACAACCATAAGCACTCTAGAACAAGAAGAGGGATTATTATCCCCTGATTCGCCAGATCATCAAGAACCTAAACTTGAAGAAGATAAGGTAAGGGAGGATTCTGTCCCTATACGTAGACACATCCTCAAGTGCTTGGATTGGGAAGGTCCAGTTCAACGAACCGAAAACTCGAAACCTTCGCCAAAAGGTAAACATGGTAGTTATCTGCATATTTACTTCTTTACATAAATCTTTGCATTAGCATATTTACTTCAGCACTAGTACCCTTGGATAAGAAAATGAAAATAAAATATTGTTACATTATCCTTTTGCATCTAAAAAAAATCAACAAAACACAAACCTTCTTAAGCCCCATGTAAATCTTTATTTACCGTGGTGGCACAAAAATAAATTTTCTTTTGCATGCATAAATAATAAAATCCTAAAAATATTGAAAAAAAGTTCTGGAAGGCTCTAGGCAACCAAGGAAGGTTTACTTTTACTAACACTTAATCAATTCCACAAGCTTTGTTGTCTATTTGAGCTCCACAGGATTTTGAATGATGCATTGATATTCACATTAACCTTGGATGTAATCCCACAAGATGAAGAATGCCTCTGTTATCAAGCTGAATGACTACGTCAACAACCAGCTTAAATGAGAAGCATCCACCATCTATCTAGCTAAGTATTACTATCTTATATTTAAGTTTACTATTTTGGAAAATAAATAAAAAGATACATAAGTAATAAAACCAAATAAAAAGTTCTACCTACTTAGAATATATATGTAAATATACATCTTTTTAAAGAGGGAATGTACAAGTTTGACCTGCCTTAAATAATGGAGCTTTAGGAAATTTTCTGCGTATGCTTGGAGATGATGAATAGTTGCTCTGTCATAATTCCTTTGGAGTACTTTACTTTTAACCTTGCATTCTCCTGAGTTTTGGATAAAATTATTTTGATATGAAGATTTGCTTTGAACCTGAGATTTGTGAGTAGTGAATGCTTGACCTAAGTCTAGGTAATTGGGGAGTGTGATATAAGTTGGTTTGAGCTATTGTTCTCCATGTTCTAAGTGATACTAGAGTTCTTGGTATTTATTTTGAAAACTTAAAATTACCACATGATGAGATCAGGTATGATTAGAGTTTGAATTCCTACCATAGCCATATAAATATGCTTGATTAGAATAGGAAAGATTTCCTTGCTAATTTGGTTACTTGTATGCATTGAGTTTGACCTATGTTTGACCCTTACGAACTTGTCATATGGTTAAAATCAAGATTCACACACATTTTGCACCCCTTGCTACTTCTCTCTGGAAGTATGCACCACCATATAAACCTATTTAGATCCACCATAAAAATTTGTTCTGCTCCCACTTTAGGAGTGAACATCCGAAAATATTATACCCATAGGATTTTCCTTGTTTTCTAGCCATGTTCCATTTTTGCTACAAGGTTATCCATATCATCGGTTCCACAAGTTATTTAAGGTTATTAGTAAAAAAAGAGTACAAAGGAAGAGAATTTTGCAAGAATCAAAACTTCCATTGTCTATCAAAGTTCTAATTGTTCAAGATCTTTAAAAATCTTCAAGGTTCAACAAGTTATCTATTGTAAAGGAGCAATGTTTTCACCCTTTCTACCTTTTACAAATATTTTCTACCACTTTGATCATACCTTTGAAACCACACATTCACATCTTGACTTGATTTTATGCCAATGATCTTCGGATTTTATCCTCTGAATCCATGTGTTAGATTGGGCAACATATGTATTACAAGTAAGCAGTCTCCTATCCCACCTATGAACTCCAGATATTTTTACTAGTTAGGGGTGACGAATAGAGGAGGCATGATGCTACTCTGCCTAAGTCCAAAAATACCATAGATGCTAGATAAGAGAAGGCAAACCACTATCATTGCCTTGCTGAGAGTCCAAAAATACCACAAAATGAGAGACCTGAAAGGATCATGCATAGGATCTCTGAGTTTTATTTCAAAAATTTTACAAAACCCTAGGATAAAGGTTGATCAAAGAGTATGGGAAACAGTGCTTGACTTGATTGTTTTGCTTTTCAATTACTCAAGACCCAAGTGAAAGCTATAAGCTCCATGGTCAATGGTAATATAAGTAAGTTTGAAGATCAGAGTAGTTGAGTCTAATCCAAGGGAGAGTTATTGTGTAAACAAATAAGTATTTTTAAAGGTGTAAAAGCATTGTAGTAACTCATGATCCAACATCATACATAGTTTTTGCTAAGAGACTAGCAAATGGTAAGCTTGGGGGAACTTGTTAATGTTAATTAACTCTAATTTTTAACTGTCAACTGACCCAGGATAAGACTTTAATTGAAAGATAAAGTAAGGAAGAAGGGATTTATTCTAATGAGTTCTACGAGTTGTGTTGCTCTCACTTATTTTGTAGGATATTTAATATTTCATCATAAAAGTATCTCAAGTGAAGAAACTGAGCACACCATTGTGAAGAGCTCTTCAAGATGATCGAAACAGACATATCACTTGCCATATTTGGAGCATTGGAGAAAAAGTCCTCGATGGTTATGACTCGAAAGACTCTAGAAGGCCATAGAAATCATCATCATCACAAGACCAGGACTAAACCGACAGGATTCCAAAGCACTATGAAATAATATTTTCTAGGGATTTATTCAGAAGCTGGGCAAGAAAAGAATCCATCCACAACACGACTCATTACGCAATCGGATAGGAAAGAGGCACTCGAAGGACGTAGAAGACACCAGAAGACACGAGATCAAAGAGGAAGCCCGGCGGTGCCAAGTGGGGCTGGCCGGCTCAACATGCCAGGCTGGTCGGCCTGGGCCCACTTGCAAGTGGCCTCTCTCTTGTAGCCCACTAGTCATAAGGAGGCTTTGTAATGTCTTGTAGCTCTCTCTTGTATTCAACAATATTAATCTATTTGTGTTTCTAGTTCATTGTGTTTATCTTCTAGTTTATCTACATATCTTCGTATTCATCTAGTTCATCTAGTTCATTGTGTTCTTGTTCTTGTTTGTGTTCATTTTCGTAGTTAAATCCTCACCATGAATTTTATAATAATAGATTCATAATTACAATGTTTATTGCCTATGTTGGTTATATGTCTAGTTTAGTTGGAGTGGTTTGGTGTTTATACTCTTATTCGTATATCGTTTATCCTAAAGTATAAGCAGTGGATGGTAGAATTAATGTAGGCATGGTGCCTAGATTATGTCTATCTGCGAGTGCCCCCTATGTTCCGGGCAATGTGGTAGATCACAAAGTTTTCTATTATAACTTCGTTAAGTCCTCTATAGTCCACTCCCCGAATATAGGACTGTGTAAGGCTTTAAGTTGCGGGGTGATGTCTTGCTATGTTCATGACCCACCTTGGCAATGTCTCTTGAGTATGTATATGAGGTTGGTTTGACCATGATAGCTAGACGTAATTGCACCAATTGACATAGCTCAATGACCTATAGTTATAATCAACCTTAGGAGTTATGTATCTTTATTTCCTAGTTCTTTCTACAATCACGCCCAAGAAGGAAAATGCTGGGTGAAACCTCCTTTGGACTGCTTATCACAAGTTGAATTATTATCCTTATTTATTATTATGATATAATCCCTATTTTTGGAAGATCTAGTAGACCTCTTATCACAAGTGTAACTTAGAGCTTCATTCTCCATACCTCCATTTTGCCTTCCTAGTGGTGAATTATAAATAACAATACCTAGAACTTTTCTGGGTAAAATGCTACAACGGGAGTATTTATCTATGCGCTTGTGGATAACCTTTTTATTTCATTTTATGTAGAGTGCTTAGATAATAAATACAACCATATTTCTTACATCGTGTTAGGGATGACAACTGCCTGCCTTATATAGCATGGGGGCAGGGTTATAGATCCGAAGGTCCTGACATGGTCGATTACAAAAGTTCGTATCCAAGGTGAACACGATAGATTCCTAACCGGCTAAGCTTCCTTGGATGCCAAGTAACTTCTGTTCCGTTCGCCTAGGACTCTGACAGGCCTGGAGCCTGATACCCCCAGAATCTCATTTCTTGGAAAGTGCAGTTTACCTACCTGTTTGATGTGGTTGCGACTATCAAGTATGTGCGGCTGCTGAATCTTGAACTTTTTATTAATAGACATTGAACTAGCCTCGTGTCAATACCAATACTGGCAAGTTTGGTCACAATGTATATATATTGGGTTTTGCTACGGTACCCTCAAATAATTAGGGCTACCATAGCAAGACCTATATATAGCGGTTGGGGCCATATTTTTGAGTTCACATTTATCTTTGCGCAATAATCCCCGCAGCATCCAACTTTCTGAGTAACTTGGACCATAAATGCATGGTATTGGTAGACCATATACTCTTCTGTCTAACAAACATGCTGCACCAAATATAAGAAGGTTGCTTTGGATCGTTGCCAGGCGGCTGCTCTTATTAGTCATGGTCTACCAATAGTAGTGTTGGTGTTGCTCTCATTGGGCTGAATCATCGAGGTTCGTCACACAACAGTGCAATAGTAGGCATGGGACCAATGGCTCTAAATCTATTACATGTATATTTGGGGTCTCTCCATCTACTGCCTTCCACTTCACACTATGGTCGCAATTTGTAACACCCTAAATTTTTCATGAATTTAAAATAGTCAAATTTGAGTTAATTTAGCATTTTATGGGATTTAACCTAGAAAAAATAATTAGTATTATAAAATTAAAATCAAACCTATGTCAAGAAACATGTTTGTGCATTCATGCTGGTGCATAATTTATTTTGTGATGTTTGGTTTTGGTTGGGTTTGTTTTGGATTTCAAATTCCTTTTAAAAATAGGTTAGAAAAATAGTTTAAATAAGAGAAAAGCCATTTCTTTTCCCTCCTTCTCCCTCTCCTGCCTTTTGGCCTAGTCAGCCAAGAAGCCCAACTGGCGGCTCACCCCACAACCAGCCCGACGGCCTTTCTCCCTTTGGCACACTGGCCATCCGCTCGGCCTGCTCCTTCTTCACGCGGGCCGCTCCTTTTTCCCTCTTGGGCCGACAGGCCGGCCCATCAAGCAAGCCGCCTTCCCTCTCTGGCTGACGGATGGGGCCCACACCTCCTCCTTCCTCCTCTGACCCGAAGTCGAGCCGGACGCTAAGACCGACCCCGACCCGTGCCGCCTCCACACTCGGTCGCACTTGCCATGCCCTCGGGCTATATAAGCATTGAGTCCGTGTTCACAACTCCTATCCAACCCCTATCGCCAGCCATCTTCGCCTTGCATAGCAGCGGCCGCCGACACCCTAGCCGCCATTGCCACCATCCATCAGAGCTTGAAATTTACCGACGTCGTTGCTCCTTCGCCGCAGTAAGGTACACCCGGAGTTCCGCCTTGACCCCGTGAACACGTTGGTGCTATCAATTTCGATCTATCGTGCTCACTCGGTGTTGATTGCTACCCGTAGTCTGCCGCCGTCCACCGTCGCCCACCATTAGCTCACCACCGACCACCTCAAGCTTCATCTTCTACCCTAGTAAGACCGCCTTGATTCCTTCATTCGTTTGGTTTCTAGTTGAGCAATGGTCCGTAGCCTTCGGCATGTGAACACCGGCGAGTTCGTCTCCGCCGTTGTCGGCCACCGGCCGTTGTTAGCCTACTCGGGTTCTCATCTTCATGATGGAAGAGACCGCGTGAACCTCCACGTTCGATTGGTCCAGGTCTCAGGTCTAGCCGAGGTCCGTAGGCGTAGTTCTATCTACGACGGCAAGGTTTCTCACCGCCGGCCATGTCCTCCGCCGCGTTGGCTGTCGTCCCCGGCGAGGCCGACTCCCCAACCCAATCTGAGCTGTCCATCTCAGATCCAACGGGTCTGGTTCGCCCGCACCCCTTTGTTTGGCAAGTTTGTAGATAACCCCCTGTCATTCTGTCTATTCTATTAAGAGCCCTTGGCGGTTTTCACCGATTACGCTTTGCTCACTGGAAAGCGTATTTTCTTCTTAGCAGATTCAAAATACGCTTTGTCCACTGGAAGGCGTATTTTTCCTTTAACGGATCCCAGAATATGTTTTATCCCCTGGAAGACATATTTTCCTTTTTCAGTTTTAAAGTATGTTTCTATCTATTTACAGTTTTGCCACTATCTTCAAACGCTTATAACTTCTTCGTTTTAACTCCGTTTTGGTCCGTTCAAATTCTGTTAGATTCATAATTTCGTAAGCTATGCAGTGGTGCCACTATTGGTATAGTTTGTAGACTTTATATTTTGACTTCATATTTAATGCATTTATTTGTCTATAGGAAATCTTTAAAAAATTCATATCTTCGCCGTTATAACTCCGTTTTCGGTGAACTTGACGTCTGGGTGATCGTAGTAGCATGTAGAATATTTTTATAAACTATTTATTCTGTTTTGATTAGATTAGTGTACTGTTCCTCTAATAACTCTTTGTTTGCTTCGTGTATTATGCTCGATTGGATTGTCTGGTGTTGATTGTTAATGTCGGGTTCAGACGGTGAGGGTTTTGTTGAGCAAGGCTACTTTGAGGATTAGCAGGACCAGCAAGACTTTGTGAATCAAGGCAAGTATAGCTTGGATCTTCCTTGTTACCTATACACTCTAAATAATATTACATTTGCATGTGTCCACTTGATGACCTTAGAGATTATAACTAGATGTTATTATCTTGATTCCTTGACACCTTTGGGTTGCATTGGGTAGCTATGATGCTAGTGCTTAATGAATATCATGATCTTGTGACTTGATGAGTATTTGTCATGAACAGTAATAATGACTTTTAACCACATGAGGGCTAGTCAGTAATAGAACCTCCGGGATTTAACGTACAACTGCGAGGGCTATATGGTTGTGGCTCTAGACACTTGTAGGCCCCTTTTCTAACCTATTAGTGGGCTGCGAGTTGGGTATAGGACAGCCTCTATCCTTATGAGTATAGCCGAGAAGGATTGTGCCATATTGGAAGAGGGGTTCCTACACTTAATGTCTCAACGTCCCTGATTGGGTTAGAAGAACCTATAGGTGGCTTTATATGTTTTGCGGTGGTTTGGGAGTAATTAACCCACTCAATTGTACAACATGACTCACAGTGAAAGTGTACACCTCCACGCAGAGTTAAACCGATATAACATCCGTGCCCTACAGTTAGGGTGGCCTTGGAATCTTTACACTAATGATGATCTCCCCTGCCATGTTAAAATGTTCATTTATCTGCTGTTATGTTTATTATTCATTTATGTTACCATGATCATGATGGTTTTGGGAAATACTTGCTACCTTGACGCTACTTAATTGCTCAAATTGATAATCTTATAAAAACTAAATGCAGTCAAATAGTGTCAGCTTAATTGAGCCTCATTAACCCATGTTATGCTTGTTGAGTACAGTTGTGTACTTACGATTGCTTTACTTTTAATTTTGGAAAATCCCGGATGGGTAACAGATGAAGGTTGGAATGAGAGCTATCGTGATGAGTACTAGGCTTGGTGTTCACTAGTTGGCGTGTCCCTGTGTGGAGCTTCCACAATAAAGTTATAATAGTTATCTATTTGTTTATGTGCAAGACTCTGTGATAAATATTGGCTCGCTATGTAATAAACAGGGTGATGATACTCTTTGTAATTTGTCATCTTATATGTGCGACTGTTCCTGGGGCGCATATAAGGTGATTTATATATTCTATTTTTATCCTTTAAAATGGAGTGTGACAAATTAGTATTAGAGCCGTGTTGACTGTAGGACGCAAGCCTAGATAGAATGGTCATTCTTAGTCTCCTTTGCTTCACTAGTTTCATGCTTCTCATCTTTAACCTTGTTATTTACTCAATTTTTATGCCCTTATACTTACTCTATTGTGAAAATTTTGAATCCACTCTAACCTATGTCTAAATCTTGTAGATGCCTCCTTATACCCGCCGCATGACTGCTGCTGAGTATTGTGCTCTGTTCAATCCCATGGAGCCTAGGGAAGATATTCTGCCATTACCAACCCAGTGCCTACACCACCTCACATTGAAGAGGAAGAACCAATGGAGGCCACTAAAGAAGAAGAGGAGGAAGTGGCGCCTGTGGATGAGGAGCAGGAGATCCTCGACATTAGTGATGGTGAGATGATGGAAGTAGCTCAAGATGGTGGTCAATCTCCACCGCCGTCTGCGGGTGGTTCTGCTGGAGGAGGTGGACCACAAGCTCCTATGGGATGGACTGTGAAGATCTCACGCGTACCAAAGTGTCACAACAAATCGCATATACGTCTCATGAGGCTTCTTCATGACTACTATGCTGATTGGGACCCTGCTGTGTAGTACACTTGTTTCCAACACACCCATCCGTTGGAAGGTACTTACTGGGAGACAAATGTGGCTATATGTTCCCAGGGGAGATGCAGAACTCCTATGAGATAGAGATGATCTATGAGCATCTGGGTCCTTGTCCATCTCAAGAGAATGGCATAGAGGGTGCTAGTTTTATGGCTTGGATTGCTCTCCATGGACATCACTTTAGAAATATGTGAGATGATGAGTTTTGCTATTTGCCTCATGCTGACTACAGTATGGAGGATGGATGGGTAATGATGAATCCTCAAGATTTGCCATCTGAGTCACGAGAATTCGCACACTTTGCTTATGACATGATGCTCACGCATCAATGCTTGGTAAGAACGGTGGACCAGCAGGCACAGAAGATTAAAGAGCAGCATGAAGAAATTGATAGGCTCAGGACCATGACTGGACAACCAAAGATCTATAAATGGCTGAACCACGAGCTTCGACCTTAGCTTGAAAACCCTTATGCAATAGGCACATTATTAGTATCCTGAGTCAAGTTTAGTCGTGTCATTTTAGTGTTTGGAACTTTGAGTGCTTGATGATTTATGATTATGTAATATGGATGATTTGGATTTTTGTGTGAGTGCTGGAGCTTTGTGGGCATGTCCGCAAGTTTCTTAATTAAGGATGTTAAGGTTAAAGTTGAATAATTTAAGTTGGGTTGGTTTATCCTGTCTCTGCTTTTGCTGTCTTCTCAGCAGCCTGTGAGATTTTAGTTATATCTCGAAATCAATTTGACCAATGCTTATGAGATTTTTTCCTAGGTGAAACTAGACTTCTTTATCTATCAATTTGACCAATGTCGATATCAGTTCTGAGTTGGAAGTTATGTCTGTCGCAATCTGCTGTTCAGTGCTGTCTGGAATTTTAGAATAGTTTCTATTGTTTGATTAATTCAACAGCTTAGATGATAGAATCTGGTAATATGGTCTGAATAAAAGTTGTAGAAAATTTCTTAGCCTTTCCAGCCATGTATAGAATGTCTCTTTTTGATATATGGATCTCAAGATATGACTATTTTTCTATACTACTGAAATTGAAGCTAGCCCAGAAATTTTTAGATTTGCAATCCTTATTTTTACATAAGTGATTTGTATCCTGAATCTCTCTAAGCTTTGATTTTTGAGATGGATGATAGATGGCTGCTCATGGTGGAAGAGGTAACCATGGTAGAGGCCATGGTGCTGAACATATCACCAATGAGGAAATAAAGGAGGCACAGATGCAGATGATGCAGGCTATGACCCAGTTTGTGCAGACTATGCAAGCTGGAGGATTACCGCATGCTCAACCACCAAGGGATAAATGTAGGGACTTTATGCAATGTCATCCTCCTGTGTTTACTCACACTACTAACCCTTTGGACGCTAAAGACTAGTTGCGTGCGGTGGAAAAGCAGTTGAACCTCGCACAGTGCAATGATACTGAAAAGTATTGTATGCTTCTGGGCAACTCCAGGGGCTGTTCAGACTTGGTGGGAGTCATACCAAGCTGCACATCCTAACAATGGGCCCACTCTTACCTGGGGGAGGTTCAAAGAAGATTTCTTAGCTCGCCACATCCCTGAAGGTTTAAAAGAACAGAAGGCAGAGGAGTTCAGGAGTCTCAAAATGGGCTCTATGACCATGAGTGAGTATCATGCTAAGTTCGAGGAGTTGGCTCACTATGCTCCAAATGAAGTTCTAAGGGACGTTGACAAGTGGTGCCATTTCCTCAATGGCATATACTATGAACTCAGGCTGTAGCTGAAGGGTAACAAGTATGATACCTTTGAAGAATTGGTAAATAGTGCCATTGTGCTGGATAATGAACATCTATCGCAGGACAAGAAAAGGAAGATGAATGGATAGGGCTTTGGAAACAATTATCGCTTCCACTCTAACTTTTATCAGGGCTTCCAGCAGAGGTTCCAGGGACCAGTCAGCCAGGGAAACCATGGTCAGTATGCTCAGCCAAGAATGGGAATCACCAGCAGCAGGGGAATCAACGGCCGTAGTAGCAATCTGGAAGGCAAACTCTACGCCTTACTACACCCAACAACACGCCTCTTAAGGGTAGTCCTAATACTCCTCAGGTGTGTTATCATTGTGGTGAGCCTGGGCACTATGCTAATCACTGCCCCTGGAAATCAAACCAACACACACCTCAGAAGCAGAATGGTAACTAGAAGTCCTATGCTAATCATGAAAGGGTGAACCATGTATCCACTGAGACCGCTCAGGAAGCATCAAAGGTTATGCTGGGTACGTTCAACATCAACTCTATCTCTGCTACTGTACTTTTTGATTCTAGAGCTTCACATTCCTTTGTCTCGCAAGCATTTGTTAGAAATCATAGCATACCAGTTGTAGCCATGAAGAACCAAATGGTAGTAAATTCACCGGGGGGTGCTATACCAGCTTCTTACTACTGCCCCTTATCTAGGCTTCTCTTAAGGGGGTAGACTTTTCAGTGAATCTTGTTGTGTTGAATGCATCTGGTATTAATTTAATTCTGGGGTTGGATTGGATAGAAGCTCACCAAGCTGTGATAAAGTGTAAAGAGAGAGTTGTGGATCTGACTACACCAGAAGGAGATAGAATTAGTGTCGATGTCAGAGTGCAAGCACCACCTACAGCTACACTAAATCAGCTTGATGACAATGCAGATCCTCAGAATCAAGTGGTGGAGGAATTCCCGGATGTGTTCCCCGATGACTTGCCAGGTATGCCACCTGACCGCGACATTGAATTTATTATTGAGGTATTACCTGGCACTACACCCATAGCTAAGCGTCCATATAGAATGGGGGTTAATGAACTAGAAGAACTTAAGAAACACTTAAAGGAATTAGAAGAGAAATGTTTCATTTGTCCTAGTGCATCACCTTGGGGTTCTCCTGTGATTTTTGTTGATAAGAAGGATGGAACATAGCGAATGTGTGTTGATTATCGCTCTCTCAATGAGGTTACCATCAAGAATAAGTACCCATTGCCCAAGATTGATGACTTGTTTGATTAGTTGAGAGGGGCACGTGTGTTCTCTAAGATTGATTTGTGTTCTGGTTATCATCAGTTGAAGATTCAGAATTCAGATATACCAAAGATGGCATTCACTACCAGGTACGGATTGTATGAGTATACAGTTATGTCCTTTGGGTTGACCAATCCACCTGCCTACTTTATGTATATGATGAACAAGGTGTTTATGGAATACCTGGATAAGTTCGTTGTGGTTTTTATTGATGACATTTTGGTATTCTCAAAGAACAATGAAGAACATGCAGAACATTTGAGGTTAGTCTTGCAGAAGCTTAGAGAGCACAAACTTTATGCTAAGAAGAGCAAGTGTGAATTCTGGTTGGAGGAAGTCTTTTTCCTTGGCCATGTTATTTCTAATGGTGGAATAGCAGTTGATCCAAGCAAGGTGAAAGATGTGTTGGATTGGAAGCCACCTACAGATGTCAGTGAGATTCGCAGTTTTCTTGGGTTCCCTGGTTATTACAGGACGTTCATTGAAGGATTCTCAAAGATTGCTAAGCCATTGATAGGCTTGCTAGTTTTGAAGAATTCAAGAAGAGGTTGACAACGGCTCTAGTGTTGGTATTGTCGGACCTAAGCAAGAAGTTCTCCATTTATTGTGACGCATCTCGTTTGGGTTTGGGGTGTGTTCTTATGCAAGAAGGTAGAGTTGTTGCTTATGCTTTGAGGCAGTTGAGGAAACATGAGCTTAATTATCCTACTCATGATCTAGAACTAGCAGCTATGGTTCATGCTCTGAAGATTTGGCGACACTATCTGATTGGGCATAAGACTGATATCTTCATTGACCACAAGAGATTGAAGTACATCTTTACCCAGTCTAACTTGAACATGAGACAGCGCGCGTTGGTTGGAACTGTTAAATGATTATGATTTTAATATGTATTACCATCCTTGAAAGGCAAATGTCGTGGCTGATGTGCTTAGTAGAAAGAAGCATGTTAATGAGCTTCAGGCGACACCTAAATCTAATAAGTTGTGTGCAGAATTTGCTCATTTGAACCTTACTCTTGTTACTAATGCTATAGAGATAGAGATGACGCCAACCTTAGAGGAAGAGATTCGCAAGGGTCAGTTGTAAGATGAGGATCTAAGTATATAGCAAAGAAGTTAGTGGAAGGGAAGGCACCAGGTTTCCACATTGATGAAGAGGGTACCTTATGGTATGGCAACCGGATATGTGTTCCAGAGGTAAAAGCTCTTTGTCAGTCAATTTTGCGAGAGGCACATGAGTCAATTTACTCTATCCATCCTGGAAGCACTAAGATGTACATGGATCTCAAGGAAAAGTATTGTGGATTGTTTTAAAGAGGGATGTGACAGAGTACATTGCTTTATGTGATACTTGTCAACATGTGAAAGCTGAACATCAAAGCCAGCTGGATTATTGCAGCCAATGAAGATACCTGAATGGAAGTGGGAAGAGGTCGGTATGGACTTTATAATAAGTTTACCTCGTCCTCAGAAAGGTTTCGATTCTATTTGGGTAATAGTAGACTGGTTGACCAAAGTTGCTCACTTTTTGCCAGTTAAGACAAAGTACAATGGCCCAAAGTTAGCTAAACTGTATATGGAAATGATTGTTTGTTTTCATGGGGTACCAAAGAAGATTGTGTCTGATAGAGGTACTCAGCTCACATCTCACTTTTGGAAAGCAATGCATAGTGCTTTGGGAATAAAGTTGAACTTTAGTATGGCATATCACCCACAGACTGATGGTCAGACCGAGAGATTTAATCAGATCTTAGAGGACATGCTGAGAGCTTGTGTATTACAGTATGGTACCAGTTGGGATAAGAATTTGTGTTATACAGAGTTCTCATACAACAATAGTTATCAACAGAGTCTCAAGATGGCACCATTTGAAGCTCTGTATGGGCATAAGTGTAGGACACCATTATTTTGGAATCAGACTGGGGAAAGTCAATTGTTTGAGATAGATGTTCTGAGAACTGTAGAAGAACAGGTACTGGTGATTAGGGAGAACCTGAGGGTAGCACAATCTCACCAGAAGAGTTATGTAGATACACGGAGAAGATAATTGACATTCAAAAAAGGTGATTATGTGTACTTGAAGGTGTCTCCTATGAGAAGTGTGAAAAGGTTTAACCAAAAAGGGAAACTTACACCCAGGTATGTTGGTCCATTTAAAGTTTTAAAGAGATGTGGAGAAGTGGCGTATCAGTTGGAGTTGCCGGAAAGTTTAGCTAGTGTGCATGATGTGTTCCATGTGTCTCAACTTAAGAAGTGTTTGCGTGTACCTGAGAAGGAACACTTACCTTTGGAGGAACTTACTATCAAGGATGATCTCACGTATAAAGAGTTTCCAGTAAGGAGCTTGGATACAGCTAAAAAGGTTATCCGAAGCTGGGTTATTAAGATGTGCAAGGTGCAGTGGAATCGATACTCAGAGGCTGAGGCAACTTGGAAAACTGAGGATGCACTAAGGGCAGCTTATACGTAGTTGTTTGAGTAAGCTCCAATCTCGAGGATGAGATTCTCTTAAGGAGGGTAGAATTGTAACACCCTAAATTTTTCATGAATTTAAAATAGTCAATTTGAGTTAATTTAGCATTTTGTGGGCATTTAACCTAGGCAAAATAATTAGTATTATAAAATTAAAATCAAACCTATGTTAAGAAACATGTTTGTGCATTCATGCTAGTACATAATTTATTTTGTGATGTTTAGTTTTGGTTGGGTTTGTTTTTTATTTCAAATTCCTTTTGAAAATAGGTTTGAAAAATAGTTTAAATAAGAGAAAAGCCATTTCTTTTCCCTCCTTCTCCTTCTCCTGCCTTTTGGCCTGGTCCGCCAAGCAGCCCAACCGGTGGCTCACCCCGCAACTGACCCGATGGCCTTTCTCCCTTTGGCCCACTGTGCATCAGCTCGGCCTGCTCCTTCTCCGCACGGGCCGCTCCTTTTTCCCTCTTGGGCCGACAGGCCAGCCCATCAAGCAAGCCGCCAGCACCGCCACCTTCCCTCTCTGGCTGACAAATGGGGCCTGCACCTCCTCCTTCCTCCTCTAACCCAGAGTCGAGCCGGATGCTGAGACTGACCCCAACCCGCGCCGCCTCCACGCTCGGTCGCACTTGCCATGCCCTCGGGCTATATAAGCATTGAGTCCATGTTCACAACTCCTATCCAAACCCTATCGCCAGCCGTCTTCACCTCGCACAGCAGCGACCATCAACACCCTAGCTGCCATTGCTGCCATCCACTGGAGCTTGAAATTTACCGACGTCGTTGCTCCTTCGCCACAGTAAGGTACACCCGGAGTTCCGCCTTGACCCCGTGAACACGTTGGTGCTATCAATTTCGATCTATCGTGCTCACTCAGTATTGATTGCTACCCGCAGTCCACCGCCGTCCGCCATCGCCCGCCATTAGCTTGCCGCCGACCACCTCAAGCTTCATCTTCTACCCTGGTAAGCCCGCCTTGATTCCTTCTTTCGTTTGGTGTCGGTTTCCAGTTGAGCAGTGGTCCGTAGCCTTCGGCATGTGAACGCCGGCGAGTTCGTCTCCGCCGTTGTCGGCCACTGGCCGTCGTTAGCCTACTCGGATTCCAAATACGCTTTGTCCACTGGAAGGCGTATTTTTCCTTTAACGGATCCTAGAATACGTTTTATCCTCTAGAAAACATATTTTCCTTTTTCAGTTTCAAAGTACGTTTTTATCTATTTATTATTTTGCCACTATCTTCAAACGCTTATAACTTCTTCGTTTTAAATCCGTTTTGGTCCATTCAAATTCTGTTAGATTCATAATTTCGTAAGCTATGCAGTGGTGCCATTGTTGGTATAGTTTGTAGACTTTATATTTTGAGTTCATATTTAATGCATTTATTTGTCTATAGGAAATCTTTAAAAATTCATATCTTCGCCGTTATAACTCTGTTTTCGGTGAACTTAACGTATGTGTGATTGTAGCAGCATGTAGAATATTTTTATAAACTATTTATTCTGTTTTGATGAGATTGGTGTACTATTCCTCTAATAACTCTTTGTTTGCTTCGTGTATGTATGCTCGATTGGATTGTTTGGTGTTGATTGTTAATGTCGACTTCAGACGGTGAGGGTTTTATTGAGCAAGGCACCTTTGAGGATTAGCAAGACCAGCAAGACATTGTGAATCAATGCAAGTATATCTTGGATCTTCCTTGTTACCTATACACTCTAAATAATATTACATTTGCATGTGTCCACTTGATGACCTTAGAGATTATAACTAGATGTTGTTATCTTGATTCCTTGAGACCTTTGGGTTGCATTGGGTGGCTATGATGCTAGTGCTTAATGAATATCATGATCTTATGACTTGATGAGTATTTGTCATGAACAGTAATAATGACTTTTAACCACATGAGGGCTAGTCTGTAACAGAACCTCCGGGATTTAACGTACAACGGCGAGGGCTACATGGCTCTGGCTCTAGACACTTGTAGGCCCCTTTTCTAACCTGTTAGTGGGCTGTGAGTTGGGTATAGGACACCCTCTATCCTTATGAGTATAGACGGAAAGGATTGTGCCATATTGGAAGGGGGTTCCTACACTTAATGTCTCAACGTCCTTGATTGGGTTAGAAGAAGCTATAGGTGGCTTTATATGTTTTGTGGTGGTTTGGGAGTAATTAACCCACTCAGTTGTACAACATGACTCAAAGTAAAAGTGTACACCTTTGCGCGGAGTTAAACCAATATGTCATCCGTGGCCTACGGTTAGGGCGGCCTTGGAATCTTTACAGTAATGATGATCTCTCCTGCCATATTAAAATGTTCATTTATCTGTTGTTATGTTTATTATTCATTTATGTTACCATGATCATGATGGTTTTGGGAAATACTTGCTACCTTGATGCTACTTAATTGCTCAAATTGATAATCTTATAAAAACTAAATGCAGTCAAACAGTGTCAGCTTAATTGAGCCTCATTAACCCATGTTATGCTTGTTGAGTACAGTTGTGTACTTACGCTTGCTTTACTTTCAATTTTAGAAAATCCTGGATGGGTAACAGATGAAGGTTAGAATGAGAGCTATCGTGATGAGTACTAGGCTTGGTGTTCACCAATTGGCGTGTCCCTGCGTGGAGCTTCCGCAATAAAGTTATAATAGTTATCTATTTGTTTATGTGCAAGACTCTATGATAAATATTGGTTCGTTATGTAATAAACAGGGTAATGATACTCTTTGTAATTTTTTTATCTTACATGTGTGACTATTCCTGGGGCACATATAAGACTATTTATACATTCTATTTTTATCCTTTAAAATGGAGTGTCACACAATTATCGGCAAGGCCATGAGGGAGAGCAAAATGTGCAATAACTTCTTTCCAAAGAAGATCCTTATACATCTCAGAAATATAAGTGATATGAGGCAGAGCATCCTTCCTCTTTTTCCATTCATGGGTGTTGATCGACAGCCTGTACCTAACAAGAGCCCCACAGTGTTTGACATAAGCTTTTGCATTTTTTTCCAGCTTTAGGTTCATCCGTATTCTCATCCACAGCTGTGATTGAGAAGTGACCCTTGCATGGTTTAGTTGGACCTCTGACATTTCTGATGCTTGTTACTATCAAAGTTGTTTGTCTGGAGGGCTAAATATATATACATATATAAAACCACAAAGGAATAAATGGAATTTGTTATTAATACCATACATACAATTATATACATATGTTTTTATATTATACCTCCTCAACATTTTGTTGCACACGATTTGGATCCTCATGAAGGTTTTGCCACACACGATTTGGATCATCCTCATGAAGGTTTGGCTCTAGTGCCTTGAAATCTAATAAATATTGATTGGGGTCGACCTCTAGTTCGGCGGCTTCATTCTGGTAAGGGGGAGAGTGCATATTGTCCCCCACCCGAGATAAGATGATGCATCATTTCTTCATGATTATAGTTGCCACTCGGATCTGCCATATCTTATGAACTATATATATAAATGAAAATTGTGGATTAGTTAGCTAGCGATATAGCGCGGAGAATGATCAATTATGATAGTAGGCAGAGAACTCACATTATAATCGAAACTCACTCTATAATAATTTTAAACATAATCAAGATTATAATAATCTAATGAGATCCACCTAGCTATATATCTAGCAAAATCATAATAAATCACGGCGATGATCAATACACTTAGACTATGACAGTATATATAGAATCAATGATGAGAATATATACAAAATGAATATGATTGCATATATAATTGAACCAAAGCAAACCCTGCTCAAAACCTCTGCCTTAATTACTACCAGTGTTGAGCTGCCAGACGGTGGCGGCGGCATGGTGTGGATCGAGCTCGAGGCGGCGTCGACGTACGGGTAGAGGGGGCCAGCGTCGACAACGACGTATACAGGTTGGGGAAGAGGGCCGGTGTCGAGGAGCAGAGAGCGGGGTCGGTGGAGGGCCGGCTTTTGGGTGGGTTGCGGCTTCTCATCACAGAGCGTCGGCGTGGGTCGTCCCAGGTTGGCCGTCGGTGGCACGTGTGGTAGAGAGGCTGTGCCGGCGTCAAGGACGGGCGAAGCGGCTGCGGCGGCGTCGAGGAGGGTCGGAGCAGCTGTGGCAGCGTCGAGGAGGGGTAGAGCGGGCGTGGCAGGGTGGATTGAGGTGGGTCGGGGCCGCGCTCAAGTTGGATCGAGAGGCGGCATCAATCTGCGCGTGTCGGAGCAGATGAGGCAGCGTCGATGGTGGAGCGGATCAAGGCCATGTCGAGGAGGGCATGTCAGAGTGGCCATGGTGGCGTTGAGGGGGCGGGCCGAGGAGCGACCACGCAGCGGCGTCGACGGCCGCGGTGGCGTGCTGGCGCCGGAGCGGCCGGGGCATGCGGCGTCAGTGCCATCCCTGCTGGAGCTCGATGGCGGCGGCGTGTGTCGGTGGCGGCTACGTCGTCGTCGTCGACCGGTTAGGGTTGGAGCGAGAATTGGGATCGTGGTGCAGGAGGAGGAAGAGGAGCCAGTAGGCTAGGGTTATATACCCAGGACCTTTAGTCCTGGGTCGTATTACCAACCGGGACTAAAGGCGGGTCTTTAGTCCCGGGTTGTAAGACAACCCTAGACTAAAGGTAAATTTTGGCGGGCCACCAAAACGTAGCTCACCTTTAGTCCTGGGTCATGGTGTCACCCGGGATTAAAGGGGGGTGAGTTTGGCTTCCCGCCAATCTCCAGAACGATCACCTCTTTTTCTTTTTTTTGAAATAATAAATACCCATAAAACTGATAATTGCCAAGTAAATGGAATATTAGCTAGAAAAAATTGGGAAAAATAATCTATGTCTGGTCTTGTATTATTGTTCACGAGAAAATAGTGTAACATAAACTTTTTGGTCTAGATTTACTAATATATAATATAGTCTAAATTAATGATGATCATTCCAACCATGCAAAAATGTAGCTAATAATAAAAATTATTGAAAGTGTTGGTTTCTAACTAGAAATCAGTTTCCATATCTAATTAACGTAGATCATTGTGTTTTTCATCACACATTAGCCAAATGAAATCCGCCAAGCAAATGTGAAATTCAACAAGATATAAAAATCTCATGAAACAGAATAAATATTACGTATATGATAATTTAGTTCTAATACATTGCAATTTCAAGTGGGAACAGCAACAAACTTCTTCCTAATGTATGTCCCTTGTGTGTGATCTCGCTGTAACCATGGAGTGTCCTCATCATTTAGCAGGATACTTGGGTCACTTTTCACTGTAAAGGGCCGAAATTCATGCTACTTTAGATATGCAGACATGTCAGTCTTGTCCTCGATTCTCATAATGTTTCTTTTCCCTGGAAGAACTATATGGCTCTTTGGCTCAATGTTGTGGTTTTTTGTTTTTCCTTTATTCTTCGGTTTGCTCGCCATGTCCTTAACATAGAACACTAGATTCACATCCTTGGCTAGACAAATGGCTCTTCTATGTACCCAAGATTATTGAGGTCCACTGTTATCATTCTGTAGTCTGGGTCAACTTTTACCACTGTTCCGTTGAACTTCACCCATTGGCAGTGAAACAAAGGTACCTTAAAGGTCGGGTCCATAGTCAAGTTCCCATATCTCCTCTATGCGGCCATAATATCTTTCCTTTTTCCCATATTTGTCTGTGGCATCCATGCATACACCACTATTTTGATCGGTGCTCCTTTTATCTTGTGTTATCATGTAAAATGTATTGCCATTTATCTCGTACCCTTAAATGTAACGACATTCTAGGATGGTTGCCTAGCCAACATGTACAAGTACTTATCAACACTCTCGTCACCCTGACATCATTTTTAAACCAATTACCAAAATTATTCATGTGCTCTTTTATAATCCATGCATCACTATTTTCTTGGTTCTCGGATCATAGGGTGTTCTTGTGCATGTCGATATAAGGTTGCACCAAGGTGTAGTGTTGCAGAACTGTGTAGTGTGCTTTTTTGAAAGAATCATCCCCCGTGCTTTTATATGGTTTCCTCCCTAGTGTACCATTTCCACTGAGTCTCCCATCTGCACCAATAGGGTCCAGGTCAGGAATAAAATCAACACAGAACTCAATGACCTCCTCTGTTCCATAGCACTTGGCGATGCTTCCTTCTGGGCGAGCACGGTTGCGAAGATACTTCTTCGGTACTCCCATGAACCTCTCCAAGGGGAACATGTTGTGTAGGAACACGGGATCAAGAATACTAATCTCCTTAACCAGGTGAATTAGAAGGTTAGTCATGATATCAAAGAAGGATGGCGGGAACACTAACTCAAAGGTGATAAGACATTAGACCACATCCTTTTGCAGGTTAGCTAAATCCAATGGATTGATTTCCTTCTAAGAAATTGCATTGAGGAATGCACACAACTTCATGATGGTTAATCGTACATTTGGAGGTAGTATTCCTTTTAATGCAATAGGAAGCAATTCTGTCATAAGCCTGTGGCCGTCATGAGACTTCAGGTTAGTAAATTTCTTGTCTTGAATATTTATTATACCCATTATATTCAAGGAGTATCCAGATGGGACCTTGATGCTTGTTAGGACTTCAAACATGATTTCCTTCTCTTCTTTGCTAAGAGTGTAGCTAGCATGTCTGAGGTAATGGCGCCCATCATCTGTCTTCTCTGGATGCAGATTGTCTCGTTAATTCATAAGTTGCAGGTCCTATCATGCTTCTAGTGTGTCCTTAGGCTTCCAATACACACCCATGAAGCCTAGCAGGTTCACATAAAGATTCTTCGTCAGGTGCATCACATCAAACACGCTGCGTACCTCTAGGACTTCCCAGTACGGTAGCTCCCAAAATATGGACTTCTTCTTCCACATGGGTGCGTGTCCGTTAGCAACATTTGGAACAGGCTCGCAGCCAGGTCCCTTCCCAAATACTACATGTACATCATTCACCTAGCCTTGCCACTGCGACTATTAGGCTTCGGTCGATGATGTGTCTTACCTTTGTAATGCTTGCCCTTCATTGTTACGGCGTGAGTCATTGGAAGAAAATGATGGTAACCCAAGTACACGACCTTTCGACAATTCTTCAAGAATACACCTCTAATGTCATCAAAACAATGTGTGCATGCATTATATCCCTTGTTCAACTGTCCTGAAAGATTACTAAGAACCGGCTAGTCATTGATTGTAACGAACAACAACGCTCGCAGGTTAAAGTGTTCCTGTTTGTACTCATCCCACACACATACACCTTTAATCTTCCATAACTCCAGAAGTTCATCAACTAATGGCCTCAGGTACACATCAATGTCGTTGCCAGGTTTCTTTGGTCCTTGGATGAGCACTGGCATCATAATGAACTTTCGCTTTATGCACAGCCATGGTGGAAGGTTGTAGATACATAGATTTACAGGCCAAGTGCTGTGACTGCTGTTCTGCTCCCTGAAAGGATTCATGCCGTCCGTACTCAAAGCAAACCTTAGGTTTCTTGCATCCTCTGCAAACTCAGGGAACTCTCTATTGATTGCTCTCCACTGGGATCCATCAGCAGGGTGTTTTATTATATTGTCTACCTTACGGTCTTCTTTGTGCCATTTTAGCAAGTTTAGTGTGGTACCTAACTTTTTCTGCCCCTCTTCACATGTTGGGTATAACAATATCTTGTGATCCTCAAGCATGTGGTCAAACTTTTTCTTCTCCTTTTCGAGTTCACAGTCTCTCTGTGCATCACAGATGGCCTGACCAAGTTTTTCAGGTGTCTCATCTTCTGCTACTAGATCTTCTTCCTGTTCTCCCATTGCGGTGTCACCAAAGGCATCAGTGTATTCAGTGAAGCCATGAATAATATTATTGTCATCCCCTTCTTCTTCTTCATCTTCTTTCATCATAACACTGCATTCTCTGTTCTTAGTCCAACAAATATAGTTTGGCATGAAACCCCACCAAAATAGGTGTTCTGAAGGACCTTTGAGCAAGAATAATCCTCTCATTCCTGCATGTGACACATGGGCATGACATAAAACCATTTTGCATGTTTGCCCTGGCCACACATAGGAAACCATGCACGCCCGTCACGAACTGTGAGGAGCAGCGGTCAGAGTTGTACATCCATTGTTGATTCATCTGCATTACATGACACATACACACATGGGAGATAGTTTATGCCCCTAAAGAGGAGGGTGGAATGGGTGTCATTGATTTGGAGAAGCAAAACCAAGCACTTCTAATGAAAAAATCTGCATAAGTTTTTTAACATCCAAGACTTGCCCTGGGTTCACCTAGTGTGGGAAAAGCACCACTCAAATGGTAAGCTACCAAATCATACAAGAAATGCTTCTGTTTGGTGGAGGGACATCCTGAAGCTCCTCCCTAAATTCAAAGGCATGGCTAAGCCTTTGGTCAGCTTCCTCTCTTAGAAACTGCTATCAATCAAATGCAAGATCTATAGTCCTTGCTACAGGATCTGGCTGCTACTGATGAAGTTGATAAGTGGACTTACAGTGGGGATCCCAGTATTTTTTCATCAAAAAGAGCATACAAGATCCTGGTGGGTCATTCAACTACCAATCAGGACTACTAATAGATTTGGAGAAATCAAGCCCGACCAAAGCACAGAGTTTTCTTCTAGCTGCTAATCAAGGATAGGTTGAGCACCAAAAACATTCTAAGATGGAAGAACATGGAGTTAAACTCATACCACTGTGCACTTTGCAATCTGCTGACCGACGAAACTGCCCATCATTTGTTTATTGATTGTGCCTTTGCATGAATGTGCTGCAACATCATAGGGATTGATATTCCCCTGAACTCAGCCTTCCGATCTTTTTGCTGAAGACTCAATTAAGCTCTAGCTTCTTCATGGAAACAGTGATCCTGCTTTGCTGGACGATCATAGCAAGAAATGACCTCATTTTCAGAGGGGAAGGAAGAAATAAAGAAAGTTGCAAGAGAATCCTTTTCAAGGAACTCAATCTTCTCCAGCATAGACTAAAACAAGGACAAGTAGATCGGTTTACCTCATGGATAGAAACTCTGGCTTCCTTAGCTGCGTAGAGCAGATTTTCTCTATCTTTTCTTGTTTCTTAATTTCTCTTAGCGAGTCTGCTTTGCTTTGTTCCCTTTTCTTTCCGTTCTGTTTTATTACTGTAAGAACTTTGTCCCTTTGATTTTAATAAATTATTACTGTAGGGGCCCAGGCCCCTCCAGATCCCACGAGAAAACAATGAATATTTCCTATAGAAAATATGGTTTCAATGGTTCAAATAACATATAGTTTCACTGTGTATTCATCCGAGGAGCCCGGGCGCTGAGTCCGCCTATGGCCACCGGCCCACCTCTGTTATCTCCAATCGCCAAGAAGGAGTCCGAGTTGGTTTAGAAACGAGTGGCTTAAGATTAGAAGGTCAAGTTTGTTAATAAAGGAGAATTCAAGTCCTATAAGGATGTTCTAGTTTGCTTACGAGACAAGTCTAGTCTGTAGTATAAATATTAGGAAGATGTTATTAGATCAACAGTAATAGATGAGCGAAAGCTTTTGCCCTATCTCTCTCATCTCTCTCTCCCTGTGCACCGCCCACTGCATCTTGCCCTAACTGGCGCCCCTGTCGCTGCTCGCCACATCACCGCCACCCGCCCTCGCTGTCGCCTCTAGCCGCCCCCCGTCGAACCCCTGATGGATTGGTTTTGAATTATGTTTATATGATAACGTGTCGTCCGTTTTGATATGCGCCAGCCGAAAAAAAAACATGGTATTTGTTGTATTAGCTATGAACAACACAATACGGTGCAGCATGCATGCAGCGTCCGATCTGCATGGCCTGACTGAGTCGTGGTCGTCTTCTGAGGTAGGCTCCACAAATACATGACATCATTCTTTGCACTTGGCCCTTGGTCGAGAGGCTAAGCTCGCATGGATCTTGATCGAATCAGCTGCATGACGCCGTTCGGATTAGGGCCGCCTGAGAGTTACTTAATATACAGAGCTTGCAGGAGAACCAAAAGGTTGTCCCTCCATCTATCATTGCAAATCGACGCCTCCCTCTCCAGCCCCTCTACGACCGCCAGCATGGGGGAGAAGCGAACATTAATACAAAGCCAACAATACAAGTTTCACATTTGTAGAATTTGTCTAGGAATTTAGCAAGGTCTGCACACATTAAAAACATTTTAGAAAAACACAAAAGCTGAAATCCCTTTTTAACCCAGCCGCAGCCAGCCTATGTGACCCAAAAACGGGACCAGGTCAGTGCACAGTGCTGCGTGCGAATAGCCACGGGTGCACGTGTAGGGTTACGAGGGTGTTACGCTAGCGAGAAAATAAAACTTTTCTACCTCATAAAGTAGGATCTACTGCCAGATATAGGTCACGGGATTACCACTAGACGTGTAGATGCAGCGAAAGATTTAATATAGTCAAATGTGTCGCAGCAGTGTCGTGCTGTTGCGTGGTTATCCGTCAATTACTTCCTTCGCTCGCGGATCATCCGAGCACGCTCCTGAGCAGATGCCGACCAGTACTGACCTGTCCCGACCACGATGATCGCTGTGATGCATCCAAGTACTATAGTTGTAGTACCTCCGACGAATCCCACATGTACGGGGAGAAGCGAAGCGCAACCAGACTGCTATGTCTACGAGGAGCAAAGGCGTGAGCGTAGGGTGGGCGACGGCGTTTGAACAGATCAAAACATGTGTCTGCATCGCTCGTACCCCTTGTTTATATAGGCGTTCCTATGTGACCCCGACTTAGAGGCCCATCAGAAAACCCTAAGCCTTTTCTAATCCGGGTCCAATTCGAACTAGGCTTCCACCCCTTAAGCATGCGACCCTATGAGTTCATGCACACATAGACATGGGCCGAGTACTCCTACTCGCCCAATAGTTGACAACGCCCTCTAACAAGGCATGACAACTCCTATGCATACGTAAAGATCATATCAGATGAACCACTACGACCACATACAAGTTATTTCCTCTGCCACACAATATATGGTTCATCTCGTGGGTTAACACTTAATCCAAGCACGGCCATGCATTTGTTGATCCAATCACTTGAGTGATCCAGTGATATCTCTCTCAAGCAGAGAGGAGCAAATTTCATCTTGACTGTCTATGTCTCATAGCGTGCTTCGCGACCACCTGAAGACCACCTTTATAACTACCCAGTTACGGAACAGCGTTTAACAGTCCCTGAGTAGGCCGTTTCACATCTTGAGTACATACCGTAGTCTCAGGTCTAAGGACATAACGTACATGACGCGAATAGAGACTTTCTCATATTGGGTCAGCCCAGCCTACATGTCTCACATGTGCCCATATTATTAGTTTGACATCTCCATGTCCATGACTTGTGAAATAGAGCCATCAACTAATACATGTGTTGGTCTAATATTCAAGTGTGTTCTCACAAGAACGCCAATCAGGGATAACTTTAGAATAACCATTCAAGTAAATAAGTTTCACAAACAATTCACATAATTTTCAATCAATACAAGTTGTCTATAATGGATATTCAATGAATACTTAATATCTATCATGGATAAAATCAGAATATCATCATCTCTATGATTACCTCTAGGACATATTCCCAAAAATCTCCCACTTGCACTAGAGTTAATCTCTAAGATCTCTAATCCCCATAGACCTCATGTGCGTCTCATGCTTAGGCTGTGGAAGAGCTTTGTCAAAGGATCTACTATATTCAAATCCGTATGTATTTTGCACAATTTGATCTCTTCTTGTTTCACAAACTCTCGAATGAGATGAAACTTGCGGAGTACATGTTTTTTCTTCTGGTGATCCCTCGGCTGCTTAGCCTGTGCAATTGCCCTATTGTTATCACAATGTAAATTCAATGGGCATGACACATTCGAAAACACACCAAGTTCAATGAGGAATCTCCTCAACCAAACACCTTCCTTTGCAGCTCCAGCAGCCGCAATGTACTCGGCTTCTGCTGTAGAATCAGTCGTCATTTCCAGCTTGGAACTCTTCCAACTTACGATACCACCATTTATTGTGAACACAAAACCTGATTGAGATAGTGAATCATTAGTGTCAGTTTTCAAGCTAGCGTCGGTGTAACCGTTTACAGTGAGCTCCTCCTGACCTCCATAGATTAGGAACACATCCTTAGTCCTTCTCAAGTACTTAAGAATGTTCTTAACCAGCGTCTAGTGACTCTCACCAGGATTAGCTTGGTACCTGCTCCCAACACTTAGAGTATATGCGACATCTAGGTGAGTACATATCATGGCATACATGATGGAACCAACAGCCGAAGCATATGGAACCTTACTCATGCGCTTGCGCTCAGCATTAGCGGAAGGACACTGCTTATCACTGAAGCGCATGCCATGTGACACAGGCAAGAACTCCTTGTCAATGTACGTGTCTTGGCTTAATCATATTAGCCTTCTTGACCTATCTCTATAGATCTTTATGCCCAAGATGTATGCTGCATCTCCTAAATCCTTCATAGAAAAACTATTATTCAGTGAAGTCTTTACAGATTGCAACATTGGAATGTCATTCCTGATCGACAATATGTCATACACATACAAGATCAGAAACACCACATCACTCTCACTTTCCTCCTTGTAAACACATCGTTCTTCTTCATTCTGACAGAAGCCAAAAACTTTGACGACCTCATCAAAATGAATATTCCAACTCCGAGATCTTGCTTTAACCCATGAATAGATGTCTTAAGCTTGCATATCTTTCCAGTATTGTTAGGATCAACAAAACCTTCGGGCTATATCATATACATGTCCTCTTCAAAATATCTATTTAGAAAGGCTGTTTTAACATCCATCTGCCATATCTCACAATCGAAATACACAACAATTGCTAGAATGATCTGGATAAATTTAAGCATCGCTACTAGTGAGAACATCTCATCATAGTCAATTCCATGAACTTGCTGAAAACCCGTTTACGACAAGTCGAGCTTTATACACGTGAATATTTTCGTCCATATCCTTCTTCTTTTTAAAGATCCATTTAGACTCTATGGGTCTAACCCAATCAGGCGGGTCAACCAAGTTCCAAACCTGATTGTCTCCCATGGAATCTATCTCTAATCTCATGGCACTATGCCATTTCTTGAAATCTAGGTCCATCATTGCTTCCGCATAATTTGTAGGTTCATCATCGTCTAACAATAACAGATCACCATGCAATTCGTGAAGTCTTGCTGATCTTCGCAGTTGGGGTAGTGTACCAACCACCAGTGTATCAACCACGGGTGTCTCAACTTGTTCTGCTATATTAGCATCACTAGAAGAGTCATTCCCTACTGGTTCCTCTTGAACTTCTTCAAGATACACATTCCAACTACTCCTATCTCCTTTGAGAAACTCTTTATCTAGGAAGATACTCTTCCGAGCAACAAACACTTTGCCCTCTGATCGGTTATAGAAGTAATAACCTAAAGTTTTCTTTGGATATCCCACGAAGAAGCATTTGTCTGACTTTGCTACTAGCTTATCAGATATCAACCGTTTGACATAAGCTTCGCAACCCCAAACTTTTAGAAAAGACAAAATGGGACTCCGACCGGTCCACATCTCACATGGTGTCTTATCTACGGACTTAGATGGTACCCTATTCAGTGTGAAAGCAGTTGTTTCTAGAGCGTATCCCCAAAATGATAAAGGTAGGTCTGACCGACTCATCATATACCAAACCATAACCAACAAAGTCCGATTATGTCGCTCAGATACACCGTTTCTCTGCGGTGTTCTGGGTGCCGTAAGTTGTGGAATAATTCCACAGCTCTTAAGATGATTGCTAAACTCATGACTCAAATATTTGCCTCCATGATCAGATCACAAGGCCTTAATCATCTTGCCACGTTGATTCTCTACTTTATTCTGAAATTCTTTACACTTTTCAAATATTTCAGAATTATGCTTTATTTAGTAGACATACCCGTATCAACTAAAGTCATCAGTAAAAGTTATGAAGTATTGGAATCCACCTCTGGCTGTCATGCTCAGTGGTCCGCACACATCAGTATATATGAGTTCCAACTAGTCAGATGCTCTCTCAAGATAACTTTTGAAAGGCGCCTTGGTCGTCTTGCCGAGCAGGCAAGCCTCACATGTCTCGTAAGATTTAAAATCAAATGAAGTTAAAAGCCCATCAGCATGGAGCTTTTTTATGCGATTCTCACTTATATGACCCAAACAACAATGCCACATATAGGTAGGACTTAACTCATTAAGTCGAGGCCTTTTAGCAGTAACATTACAGACAGGTGCATTTTTTAATCCATTCACAATGGATGCAAAAGCCACAAACATGTCATTCTTGGAGATCACACTACCATTGTCTTTAATCGCAAAAGAATAACCATCCTTCATCAAACATGAAGGTGACACAATATTTCGACTTAAGCTAGGAACAAAATAACAATTATTCAATTCCATGATAAATTCCGACGGCAGGTGAAGTTGCATCGTTTCGACGTTCAACGCAGCAACTCTTGCATTGTTTCCATGCAGAAGTCAACCTCTCCCTTTTCCACACTTCTACTTCTTATCATTCCCTGCATCGTATTGTAAATATGAGTAACTGATCTGGTATCAAATACCCAAGAATTGATACAAGAGTTAGTGAGAAAAATTTCTGTAACATGAACAATAAGAGTACAAGCAGCAGTAGTACCTTTACCACCGTCAAACTTCTCTAAGGATGCCAAGTACTCCTTGCGGTTCCTTTTCTAGTGACCTTTCCCCTTACAGTAAAATCAATGTGAATTTATAGATGGTCCAGTCTGGGTAGCAGATGGGTTTGGCTTAGAGATCTCATCTTTCGCCCTGCCCTTCTTCTTCCTCCAAGTGCCCTTCTTTCACTTAAAGTTAGGCCTGTTTTCGACTGCCAATACTTGGCTACTGCCGGAACCTTTCTTGATGTCAGCTTCTATAGTTTTTAGCATACCACATAATTCATTCAAGGCCTCTCTCAGCCCCATGCATAAGGTAGTTTAAGATGAAGTTTCCATAACTGGGCAGAAGAGATGAGAGAATAAAATTAGTAGCCAACACTTGGCCGATTGGGAAGCCTAGCTTCTCCAATCTCTGAGTGTAACCAACCATCTTGATTACGTGTGGTCCTACTGCTGCGCCCTCTGCTAGCTTGGTTTCAGCAAGCGCCTTAGAGACATTGGACCTTTCAGTCCTGGCTTGCGTCCGGAACATCTCTTCAAGCACCACGATTATATCGTTCGCTAAATGATTGCTATCCAACTACATGTGCAAATCAGGTTTCATGCAAGCAAGCATAAGGCAACTCACTTCAAGATCAACATCGTATTCTCTCATGTAAGCAGTTCTTTCAGCACCAGTTGTATTTTCATCAAGCTCATCAGGTAATAGGATATCTAGAATTCTTTCTTTTTCTCAGCCTGAGAACAACTCAGGTTACGGATCCAATCCGCATAGTTTATTCCATTTAACTTATCTTTCTCAAGAATTGAATGCAAAGTAAATGGTTGATTGCGTGATGCTATTTATCTATAACAAAATTAATGCAAAATACTAAGACAATGTATCCATAAAGAGGAAATCATATCAAATACAATCTACTCTCACTAAAATCAATATCCCTCAATTGATACTTAGTGATTCAAGACCCACATCTAACACACCGATCAGTGAGCTTTAGCATCACCACTGGTCAGTATGGTAGATCGGTAAGCAACTTCTTGTTAATCATATCTCATATGACTCTTGTTATTGGGCCAGCATCTCTATGCCGAGCACTCAACCTTCCGATGCTTCAAAGTCCCTAACCATTAGGATGACTTTTTTTAAGCAACCAAACCTTCTTGTTGTAAGTATCCGATACGAACCTGCCTAATCAAGGAAAACTAGTGGCACCCTAATTTTATAGACCCACCACCGATCGTACAAGACTTGTGACAGTGCAAGGTTTGGGAAAGTATATAACTTAATTGTTGCTGAGGGATCGTTCTACTTCACTACCGTATGAATGTAGACAATATTATAGCATATGAAAGTAGAACATAGTAAGAACGACATAAACACAGATATGACTTGGTATGCCCATTTATCCTTTGAGATCTCCATCTCAATGTCAATCTATTCGTTGGGTGATCTCCATCTCTATGGTCCGTGAATGTCATCCATCTGTGGCGTGCATCAGCCAAGACTAGCTATCACTACCGTGAAATTAATTTACGTAGTCGCGGATCACCACAGATTGGCACGCAGGCCATTAAATCGTAGTGACAATATCTAAGTGGCTCCAGCCATATTGTCATTACCATGACGTCCAAACCATGAATTAATTACATACATGTATCTCATCTACATAAGGACTATACCAACCATCAATTCTTCAAAACAGAGTTAGGCAACACCGACATCTAACATATGCTCCATCATATCTGTAGCGAAGTGATAATTGATAATTCACCGTTCACACATGCCACGGTTCCGATGCAGTGAACGGCACGAAAACGTTGGACCACTTGCTTCGCTACGCCATCCGCAGCGAACAACCGGCTTGCAAGCAAGAGACCCAGCACACAACCGGCTTGCAAGCAGGAGACCCAGCACAGTGTCATGTTTTCATCAATAGTCCATCCGTCCGATATATACTCACATATGTTTTGTGCCATAAGCCGGGAAGGCAAGCTACAACTGTGACGTGACCACACGACCCCATATATGTATCCCGGAAGGCAAGAGGCTCCTGAATAGTGCTTCACTATTCCTGCCGTGATGACTGCTTAGTGCTCTGTTCCGATTTGATAACCGCCGCATCCTTAACGCTGCGAGCACCTAATGTGTACGATTTTTGTAGTTTCATGCATAATTAAATTTAGAAGGTGGAGCTACAATTTGGGTTTGGATAGTCTTGTGTAGCATGCTTTTAGGGCATTCACAATTATATCTTAGGACAACATGTGAAGAAACTATTCTGTATAATGCAACTGTTTTTCCTTAGGTCTTCCCAATCATTCACCAATCTTCAGCCTGGATCTTCTACGCCTCTCCAAAATGATTAAGGAACTCTGTTTCTTCTTAGGCTGTAGCGTTGCCCATTTGGCAGCACACGACGTTCACTTGGGTCAGACCACGGCGGGCGGTGGCTTCGACAGACAAGAGGCAAGCAAGAGGATTTGGAGCAAGAAGACAGAAACCAAACTTTTCTCCCCAAGGCAGAAACCAAACTTCGGCATCGATGCCTGTGAAGACGTCATTTCTACATTAGACTCGGTTTCTTCGATCTACGACTCCACCACTAATGTAGCGGACCCGGGAGAAGGCACATCGTTTCGTTGCTACCAGAAGCTGTTAACAGCGCACAAGCCAAACGAGGCCTTAATTATCGGAAGGGAAAACTAATAACGGAATGCAAAGCTAAATACAGTACAAAGGAAGCATATACCAAGTAAATAGACAACTACCTGCCTGTCAATAAGACGCGGCACAGGTATCATCCCTGCCTCGTTGATTGTTTTGTTTGTGTTCTTGAGGACCAAGGACGTGCGCGATCTGAACCGCTCCCTCTCGGCTCTAAGCCGTGATTGCGTCATCGCTATTCCAAGCGACCTGTCTGAAAATTGTGAACAGTTCTACACAAGCGCCAGTCTTTGGCCAGTCGTATAGTTGTTGCGGATCAGTTATGTTATGCAAAGCATGATTGAAAACTACTCCATCTATCTTGTTTCTCGATGCCCCTCATTTCTATCATGAGCTCCTTTGCCTTCTGCTGCTTTCCACATGATACTACTCTACGAAGCGCTAAAAGTATTCTCTGCTTTTTTCATGGAGCGAAGTAAATTTTCTTTATGAGAGATAATCTGGTGTCACACCAAAGAAAGGGTGCTCTATAGTATGTAATCAGCCCCTTTAGTTCGTCAACATTTGCTGTGTATTTATACTCAAAGTAGGCGAGGCATTATGTGGATGCATCATGACAGCTGTGCGCGCAGATATGATGTGAATAATTTTGTAGTCAAGGCATCTTCTCCTTTACTATTTCATAGCAAATATTTCCATGTTACAAAATATGTTCGTCTGTGTAGAAATACTCTATCACATGTCGCAAGCTTAGTAGACATAACTAAAGCACGGGGCCACGCCCTCCATTTGTTAAGCTGGACAGCCCACCCATCGCACTGATTCTTGTCACCACTCTTGGATGGCAAGCGTGTGGTTTCCACTTTATCATGACTTGACACACTGTTTAAACAACTTTTCTGACGGTTTAAATGATTTGTATTTAACCGTTTAGGGTCTAATCTATATATGTATAACCTAAGTTTTAAATCTATATCTATATCTCCTATATAGACAAACCCCACAAAGTTATTTCTCAGCTTCCTCCTTGCGCCACATCAGCGAATTTCAGTCACCCGAAAAATCCACCATCCATCACGGTCCTCTCGCATGCCCTGCCTAGCTCCCCCACGTAGCAACTCCCTAGGTAGTCGTTAAACAGCTACCATCATCTCTTTGACTTCTCCTTCAATCCATTAACATAGGCGCACCAAACGAACACACACGATCATTTAGTTCTGCAATGATTCATCAGTCACATTCCTGCAAAGGAGACTCAACCATCATGCTACCTTCATCTTTTATACAGCTGTGTATGTGATTCCCTTTCCTACAACCACCATGCTAATCGACGCCGACGGCAGAAGAAAGGAGACATCTGCAGCCGTGGTCCTCTCCATGTGAGGCTGCTCTACCTCCGTGCCGCCCAAATCTACCTCTGTATTGGCGCCGGACATGCGCATGGTGGCTCTGCATCCCTCGCTGGCTGCCCTGCATCTGTGTTTGGCCACTGGCTTTGGTCCTGTCCCCATCCACCGTCCTCCAAGCCGCTGAGAGAAGCCGAGAAGCCTTGACCTAAGTGATGCTGTAGAGTTCTTCGACCTGTCGAAACGTCGAGAAGCCATCGCACATAAGAGATAAGATAAGTCTCAGTAGTTTTTTTTTTGATTCAATATCCAAACGAATCGATGCAGTCCATATGTATATTTGTTTCTATATATTTATTCATTCAAGTTGGGGCCATATCTAGCGATCGGTAGTTTTCCCCTATCTATTTGTTCCATTTAATCTCCAGGCCAACGTGTACATGACAACTAGGTGATGGTTGATGGTAAACACAGTTAGGATGGGACCTAATTATTGTATTGTATCATCTTTTTTGAAAAAATTTAAGTGGTACAAGGTGAGCAAAGAGAGTTATTTTGTTCACTATATATACAATAATACATAGAATACAATATAGTAATGTTTCATATATAATAGATTTACTTTTAAGAAAATCCCGTGGCAATGTGTGGGTATTCTCCTAGTTTGTACATGTATAGACCACGATTTAGATGAGTTTAAACGAACACTATGTGACACTTTCAGTGATGCGCCCCTCTCGCACTACCCACATTTTGCCTGCCTACAATAGACCAAGCTCCGTTGCAGTCCTCATTAGAAACCGGGATGACTTGGTCACCAACAGAGATAGCTCGATGGTTCAAAACACTGCCTTCATCGAGCAATGCTATACCATGACGACAACCTTCCCACCAGCATCCCTCATTGTCATAAAGGTGTAATATCCGGATGAAGAAAGCTAGCTCAAGGGGACAGGATGTTAGTTTGCAAACATTCCCCGTCCTTGTCAGCTAAAAAAATTATAGCAAATTTGTTAGTGTGCACCAGTCAATTATTGGTCTGTGTACAACCTCACTTCCAATGTTGTTATGTATGTAGCAAAATAATTTGCCTTCTATCGTATATGAATAATTGTCATGTTAGTTGGAGAAAAAAGGGTCGTGGCTTCATATATTTATATGAGACCAGCCTTCAATGCCGTGATCAATCAAATGTTAAAAAGCCTATGACGTGCCTGCATACACGAGCATGTCTGAAGAGTCCATTTTTTTTTAAAAAAAAAAAAACTCATAGTAGCTTTGTTTTCAAAAGGGGATACAAATGGAAACCTGCTGTTATGCTACCTCCATCCTAAAATAAATCAACTTCTGCAATTCGTAATGCATTTATTGGTGTCACTTATGCAGGCCATTACTCTTTCCTGTAATGTTTATTAAACATAAGATAATTTGACTTAAGGTGATTTGAGAAATTATTTACTTTGCTTTGGAGGTAGTACACTGGGAAGCACTCTTTGACAAGCTCATGCATGCCAATGGGCACCAGGGTTTGCACTATCCAGCGGTGCTGCTAATGAGAAAACAGCATTGGCACTATCAAAGCTGCTTCTTATGCAGGACATTGCTAATGAGATGAGCTCCACCAGACTTACAACACGAATGAGATGTGATTGATCTCCCATTACAGTAGAGATCCGAATGGGACAACACGGTCCTGTTGTAATCACCTCAAGCGCCATGAGAAGGAGGTGTCCGCAACGCCCTCCATAGCACTGGACACACACTTGTAGGCTGTAGCTGATCATCGATCAGATTCTGGACACATTCCATTTCCTCTTGCGTGTGGACTTTTTTTTTGGCGAAGCTTGCATGACAGATTTCGTGCTATTCTGCTTCCGGGTACCTCTCATTTCCATCTATAAACCTTCAGCTCCTTACATTCTTCCATTCCACATAATACTAAGGGCAGAGCTAAAATTCTCTACGAGGTGTAATTTGATTCGTTCATAAGAAGTGGTGCCATGGTATATATATTGGCCTGAAAAAAACCATGACACACTATTACTATTATTTTGCAAAGGGACTGTTGCATATTTACTGTCTGTAGACGAGTCATTATGGGCCTGATTGCTTGGGATGCTGGAAACTGCCAATTACAGGCACGCCCTCCCAAGAACACGATTTCATTAGCATGCCAGCCTGTCAGATGGCATTCAAGCAGCACCACATATGCATAAATTCAATAGCTATGCCTATATTTTAAAATAAAATAGCCATTCTTTACTATCCAAGTGTCTGCTGCTTTATTAATTGAACTCATCAGTTTAAAGTTGATGGTTAACGAATTATTAGATAAATGAATCAATCAACACTACATCAAAACTTGAGCTGGAAAGGCACCTGGGCCACCAAAACAGACTCCTACAAGATTCAACAGTTTTACAAAGACGTGATGTTCTACGAAACCATGGGGGAAACAAATTCTGAGGAGCAGCGGCATATGGAGTTGGCGCAGATGAGGAAAATTAATGTGACGATTAATCTCAGCCAGATCCAGGCTCACTTGTCTCATCACCACGATATTGTGTCCAATACGTTGTGCTGCTCGCTACACATTCCCTTATTTGTATTATTGTGAGATTATGCGATGAAAATTTTGCCGGTAATAAATTTTTAATTACAAAGTGATCAATATAGTTACATAATATAATACATTGATAAAATGTAATTGGTCAAGCATATGGTTTCTTTCTTTTTTTGGAAAAATAACGAGAGCTGCACTTTTTTATATTTGGGGGAACGAAAAAGCTCCCCTATACATACACGTATGGTTTCTTTCTAGAGTTGAGCTACGTACATGGATTCATGTTGATTGAGGTGTAGGAACATGGTTGATGATGGACTGGAAGCAAAATGAGATCCCTAATGGTATAAAAATGTTACACGAAACCTTTTAGGCTAGAGAATGCTGCATATGGAACTAACTAGTACATGATGCAGGGGTGTCCTCCTGTTCAAATAAGATAAGGTGCATGGTGATGCTGTATCTAACGCATGCATTCATGTGTACTAGTACATGATTATTATTCATATATGTGGGGTAGTATGCTTGCTGATAGCGTGATTTGCGTGGATGAGTTGCACATGGTTCATGCAACATGTAGCTTCTACGGTCATCTGTCACACCCCAAAATTTCTATTTGGGGATGGGAACCAAAAACACTAAATAAACTAAAGGATTTATGAATTTCTTTAAAATTAGTCAAGATTTTATTCGTCTGTTATCATTATAAAATGGTGATAAGAGTGGCTTTATAGAACTTTTATGAAGATGATAAAGATGGGTTTGTGTTTGGTCCCTTGTTTTGTTTTTCTGGTGTTGAAAAAGAATTTCTAAAATCCGAACAAGACACGGCTAGGTTCTTTTCATATTTAAAAATAAAGCTTCGAAAACCCAAGTTTGCCACAAGAAAGTTTTGTAAAACGTTTTTAGAAAAACCTTTCCTCTTGCATAGATATAGAGAGAGACCTTTTCCTTTCCCTCTATAGTGTTGGCTATCGCTTTAGTTAGACACCATCCCCTATCTAGCTCTAGTGGGCTCAGGTCAGTCTCTAGTCATCCCTGGCTTGCCCTAGCCTGCTCTGGCCACCCCTTGGCCTCAACTAGCCAGCTTTGGCCAGTCCTGGCCATCCCTAGCCGGCCATGGCCACCACGGCCAGGCTAGCAGTAGCCGCAGCCGGCCACCAGTGGCCAAACTTGGCCATCCGCAGCATAGTAAGGCCAGCAGCAGTCCGGTCTAGCAACGCTTTGCCATCCTCAAGGCATCCTAGCTTGCTTCGGCCAGCTCCTACCTAGCCTGGGCCACTCCTGGCCTCACCTAGCTCCATCTGGCCAACTTTGGCCAGCAACAGCCACCTGTGGCCACTTTCAGCCCGCCACGGACAACTTCGGCCGGCCACAGCCAGCACTAGCTTGGCCACAGTGGACACAAGCCAGCCTAGGCCGTGACCCAGCCCAGCAGCTAGCCACAGCAGGCCGCAAGCAGCCATAGTCTCCCAGGCCACCTAGAGCCCTCAATGGCCATCCCTGGCCAAGCTTGGCCACTTTCGGCCGGACATGGCTAACTCTGGATGGCCACAGCGAGCACTAGCCGGCCACCAGCGGCCATAGGTAGCTGCAGCCGGCCCAACGGGCCAAGCCCAGCGGCTTCAGCCCCACTGGTTCCCCGCCGGCTATAAAGGGACCAGCCCCATGCGTCGCAGCGCCATGTTAACCCTAGAAAGAGTCGCGCCGCCACCCGCAAACCCTAGCCACGCACACCCGGCCACAGCGAGCCGTAGCCAGCCATAGCCTGCCACCATCGGCCACAGCTAGCCGCCACTGGCCATAGCCCGCAGTGGCCGGCCACAGCTAACCGCTGCTGGCTAGCCAAGTCCCGGCCAAGGGCCGTGGTCCTCCCTCCCCCGCGCGCCGCAGCTGGCCGCCGCCGGCCATAGCAAGCCGCAGCTGGCCGCCGCCGCCGACCGTAACAGGCCGCAGCTGGCCGCCGCCGGCCGTACCAGGCCGTAGCAGGCCGCAACCGGCCGTAGCAGGCCGCAACCGGCCGCCGTCGCCGTCTAACAGCCCAGGGCCGAGGCCCCTTGCCTTCGGCGCTGGTGCCGCAGCACAATGGCTGCCATGGCCACGATCTCCAACAGCCAGAGGTGGAAGGTGATGGTAATTACGAGTCTGCCACCCAGCAGTTATTTACTGATTTGCCATCGATCGTATTATCTCCGCCGTTTCACCGTTTTAACTCTGATTCGGACGATTCAAGTTGCGTTAGTTTTGTATCATCGTGTTCTACGCAGTAGAGTTAATTTTTATCATGTCTCAAGCTTTTCTATATTTAGCTAAATATTAAATTATTTAATATGCTTGTAATTAGTTAGTTTTATAGTTAAAAACAATATCCGTTTCATATCTTCTTAATTATACATGGCATGTTAATTTGATTAATCTAAACCTATGTGTTTCTAATTATGATTTGGTTAGATTAAACATGCTACATGTAATAGACCATAGATGCTTTCGTATGTTTATGTCGTTTGCAAAGTAAAGTTTAAATGTCTTAACACTATGAGATATGTTTATAAATAAAACATAGTTAGTTTAACTTGGTTTTTAAAATAAATTATGGTTTTATGTTCTATGAGTTAATAGCTTGTTCATGTTTTTCTTTAAACAAAATAAATAAAGCTTAAAGCTATTTCTTTTATAATATAAAGCCTTTCGGTAGGCGTTTTATAACACCCTGATTTTTTAACTTTAAATCTTAAATGAATTTGATTTTATTTCTGCATAGATGCTTTACATTCATAGGACAATTATAATTTTTTTATGAAGTACTTTTAAAATATGTAGCACGTTAGAAACCCTACATTGCTGCATTCGTGCTACTGCACAGTTTTATGGTTAACTGGTTTGAGCCTGTCGTTTAACTCTTGCTTTGCTTTCTAGCTTCTAACATGCTCTAACTTGTCCCCTCTAATCCTAGACTAACAAAACCTAGTCTAACTAGCCTAGGCCAGTCCCTAATGGACCTTGGCCAACCCCAGCCTCTCCTGGCCAAGCATGGCCAGCCATAGCCAGCCATTGCCAACTATGGACAGCCAGCCAGCAGCGGCCACAGCCGGCCACGGCCAGCTAGGCCGGCCACCAGCATAGCGGGCCGCCGTAAGGCCGCGCACCACAGCCCAGCTAGCCAGCGGCCCAGCCAGCAGCCCAGCGCCCGCGCCGCCTTGATGGGCCGAGCGGCCCAGCAGGCCGCCGCGCCGTCCGCATGACGCCGTGCGCCGCGTGCGTCAGCCTAGCATCACCTGCTGGCATCAGCGCCTGCGTCGTCACCCACCTCCACTGACGGGTGGGGCCCACCCGAGTGGGACCCAACGCTACAGTGTCATCTCCCTCACGGAGACGACACCGAGCCGGTGTCCGCGCGCCGCCCGAGTCGCCCGCCCGCGTGCGTGACCTGAGGATCCCCGCCGCTATAAAGGGTGTCCGTTGCCTCCCTGCGCAGTTTTTCAAATCCCTAGCCGCCACCCGTTGCCCTCGCCTCGCCTTCACGAAACCCTTGCTGCCGAGCTCGCCGCCACCGTCGCCATCACCTCCACCGCCGTCTGCCGCCGAGGTAAGCCGGCGTTCAAGCTCCGTGTGACCGCGGGCATCATGGAGGTGCCCTCTGTGGTTGTCCTCGCCCTCTCTGTGTGCCGCTTCACGCCACCGTAGGTGCACCGCCACCGTCGCTCGCCGCCGTCGCGGTGGCCCGCCATTTCACCCTCGCCCCGCCGCCTCTGTGCCACGTCGCGGACGCGCCAGCGTACGCACGTTGTGCATGTGCCTTCGCCTTAGCCCCGTGTGCCTTGCAGCGCAGCCACCGTGAGGTCACCGCCAACGACCATGGTCGAGGTCGCGGAGGATGACCCGCTCCACCACTGGTCCAACGTGGACCCGTGGACTTGGTCCATGGGGACAATCCATGCCCGGTCTCACCTTTCACCATTTAATGATGATAAAACTTGCTTCTTAAAATATGTTGGAGCCGTGGGCTCTTGGCTTCGGTCGTTGGAGAAGTTGATGCTGATCCGCATCGTTGGTTGCCGGTGAAAGACAGGGGAAACGGATGCTAGTGGGACTCGTGTCGATGAGGGTATCTGTATCCCCTCCCCCTTGTGGTCCTTTCGTGGAGCGACAACCTAGGACTTCCGTACATCTCCAGGCTAATGGGCTCTGGCTTGGTCTGTTAGCAGGATCATCATAGGCAGAAGGGTAGCTTATCGATGGGTAGCATAGCAATGGCGTGAAGGGTGTTACAAGTTCTAGCATGGGAGTTCTGGTTGATCCGTCGACCAGGGCAGCGGCTACGAGTACGTCTCTCATGTGCTTGGGACATCGTGGATCAGGTTACCACTGCCTATGACCCTGTGAAGGACCTTATTGTGACCTCTGCCAGCCTATCTCGGTAATAGGCTAAGAGGTTGGCCGCCTCAGGCATAAAGAGTAATCACAATCTGGAGTGAAAATGTACACCTCTGCGCAGAGTTAAAATCGATATATCGTCCGTGCTAACGGTCATGAGCGGCCCAGATCCTCGCACGATTAGCCAAATGGAATAAATTGTTAAATCATGGTGATGTTGTTGAGGAGGTGGCATACCTCTGTTTCTGAACAGGATGGCAGTCCTGTGTTGCTTGAGATTGCAGTCTCAAGGTTCATGTTTTTAATAGGTATATGCTTATATCTGCGAGGTTAAATGACACATTAATTGCTACTTGAACCTTAATAAAGGGTTGGGTGTTTCAACCAAGATGATTAGAGAATAGGTTTCAATAAGTTAAATCGTAATTGTTACATTAAAATGCTACTGTAGTCTACCTTTCAGCTTTACCTTGTACTAGCCTTGCATGTCATTACTTTCTGTCTGTACTTGCTGAGTTTGTACATGGAACTCACCCTTGTTATTTCCCTCGAGTGATGACTCGGATGGTGACTTTTCTGAAAACTATCCGGGATACTAGTCATCATGATGCTGCCGTCGACCTTCCTGTGGCGAGATGGAGTCGCTACGTCTATGTCGTTTAGTTGTTATTTGTTTTGGATGATGTGATTTATATTTCGCTTTACTGTGATGACAGTTATGTAATAATGGTACGATGTAATCGTTATACTATGTTTTATTCAAACACTGTGCTTTTGAACCATGTAATTTGTCGTTCATGTGTGTAAATTGTTCCTGGCGCACATGAGCTTTTGCCTTGGTTTCATTCCTTCGAAATCAGGGTGTGACAAAGTGGTATCAGAGCCGTGTTGACCGCAGGATCATGAAGCCTTAGCTAGAAACGGTTGTTTTGTAACCGTCTTAGGTTGACCCTTATAAGTTATTGCATATCCCATCATTTATTAGCATGTTTCATTCCTTATCTTATTCATTATCTTGATATGCATTCACTTCAGCTATTACTATTATCATTTATTGATCATTTATTACCTAATCTTATAGTTACTACCATGCTTTTGTCATTTTGATCATGTCATTATGTTGTTTTGCTTTATTACGAATATCACCGAATGCATGCTACTCCTGTTTCAATTTATCTCTAGATATTTATGCGTGCACTCTTTATATATATTATCCTTTGATCATAGACATGTTTATTTCTTCTATCACGATCTATTAACTGTTTGCTGCATGTCTTTGATCTTTGCATACTAGTAGATGGTGCGCCAGCTTATGCTCGGTCGCCTGCACATGACCACATCCCCTATGGAGCAGCTGGTGGACGTACTAGGACTGACTAGGATGTCCCTTTCATGTAATAAATAATGCTATGTTAGCATGCTTAAAGGCTTAGCTTATCGAGTCTAGTGCGAGTGTGTTTAGAGTGTGTCATGCTTTATTGGTGTGATAACTTGTTTATCATGATGAACTATGTTTGATTCACATCTTTGTAATGATTGTGATAAGTGTGGGGTGATGTCCACACTTATCATACTTATATAAGTTTAAGACTGTTTAGTAATTTGGGGTTTTGAGTCTCTATATAGGTTGTGCTCTATCTCTCTTTCTGCTTCATCCTATCAGTTATTCTGTCATAGCCTGTTGTCACTTGTTCATGCTAGCTATCAGTTTGGAGAATTATATATTTGCTATCCTGTCAGTGATCATATGGTTGGAGGTTATGTCAGATGGTTGGTTGATATGAAGAGACAGTATATTATGTTGTAGTTACATTCACAATTTATATTCAGCATAGATATATATGTTGAGACTACATATCCTTATACCCTGCCATTCGTTTGCATCAAATGGTGAACACGAGGAGGAACAGCAACACTGGTGGTGCCAGCGGTACTGGTGGGAGTAACCAGAACCCTCCACCACCACCTCCTCCTACTGTGGAGCAGACGATGGCCATGCAGACTCAGTTCATGCAGGGCATGAACTCCATGATGACCAAGCTGCAGCAGAACATGATGATGAGCCAAGTCCAGAATCAACACCACAGCCAGAACCCTCCACCACCACCCAGGGACAGGCGCAGTGAATTTTTGAAGGGGCGTCCACCTTTCTTCTCTCATTCCCCTGACCCTCTTGTTGCGATGGATTGGGTGAAGGATGTGGAGAAATAGTTGGAGATTGCCCAGTGCAACGACAGGGAGAAAGTCCTCTATGGATTTGGTTAGCTACAGGGAGCAGTCGCTTCTTGGTGGGATTCATACCGCTTTGCTCATGCAGCTCCTGACACCATCACTTGGGCACAGTTCACTGAGGCGTTCAAGGAGTTCCATGTTCCACCTGGACTTGTGAAGCTGAAGAAGGAGTTTGCTGATCTGAAGCAAGGCTCCATGTCTATTTGTGAGTACCGTGACAAGTTCATTGCTTTATCTCTCTATTCACCTAGAGATGTCAAGCAAGACCAGGACAAGCAAGATCATTTCCTGGGAGGGTTGAATGATGGACTCGCGTACATGATGGCAAATGTCAAGTATGCCAATTTTTAGGAAATGGTTGATAGGGCCATTGTGCTTGAGAGCATGCGCCACAAGATGGAGGACAAGAAGAAGAAGATGAAGGCCAGCAAGTACCAGGATCAGGGAAGCAGCAGCCGTCCTTGCTTTAATAATTTCCAGAACTACCAGCAGCGTTCTTCTTTTCAGTATGGGAAGAATCAGGCACAGCAGGGAGGTCAGTGCAACAACAATTCCAGCAATGGCAGTAATCAAGTGCAGAGCCAGAATGGTCAAGCCCCTCATCAGAACAATTAGGCTCCTCACCAGAATGTTTCCCATAGTGTTCCTATGAAGACCAACAGCACCCCCAGTAATGCTTGCTTCAAGTGTGGATAACCGGGACATTATGCTAATGCTTGCCCCCCAGAAACAGAAGTTCCAGAGCTTTGGGAAGATGAACCATGTTAAGGTGGAGACTGCTGAGGAAGCTTCAGATGTGGTGCTCAGTACGCTCCTTGTCGATTCTCATCCAGCTTCAGTTCTGTTTGATACTGGTGCATCACATTCATTCATTGGTATTCATTTTGTTCATAAAAATGGCATTGCCACACAACTTATGCTAGTGCTATGAGTGTTAAAACACCTGGGGGAAATATGGCTTCAAACGTTTGGCGTCCTGATGTGAAGGTTAATTTAAGGGGGGGTAGATTTTCCTGTTAAACCCATAGTGCTTGAGTCAGAAGGTCTTGATCTTATTTTGGGAATGAGTTGGTTCAACAAGTGGAAAGCAAATATTAAATGTTCAGAAAGGACAGTGAGGTTGAATGCACCTAGTGGAGATGTAGTAGATGTCGTGGTTTCTCTGCCATCCAAGAATCAGGGAACAGTGAATCATGTCAGTGGTGAGCCCTTGGAGAACATCAGAGTTGTCAATGAGTTTCCAGATGTTTTTCTCGAGGATTTGCCAGGTATGCCACCTAAACGAGAGATTGAGTTTACCATTAATTTGTTACCTGGTACTGCACCCATAGCTAAAAGACCTTATAGAATGGCTGTTAATGAACTAGAAGAACTTAAGTCACAACTTAGAGAGTTACAGTCTAAGGGTTACATTTGACCTAGTTCATCCCTTTGGGGAGCTCCAGTAATATTTGTAGAAAAGAAAGATGGAAATAGAGGATGTGTGTAGATTATAGATCTTTGAATGAGGTGACTGTTAAGAATAAGTACCTTTTACCTAGGATTGAGGATCTGTTTGACCAGTTGAAGGGAGCTAGTGTCTTTTCTAAGATAGACTTGAGATCAGGTTACCATCAGTTGAGGATTAGACCTAGTGATATACCAAAGACTGCTTTTACCACCAGATACGGTTTGTATGAGTATACAGTGATGTCTTTTGGGTTGACCAATGCTCCAGCTTACTTTATGTACATAATGAATAAAGTATTTATGGAGTATCTTGATAAGTTTGTGGTTGTCTTCCTTGATGATATTCTGATTTATTCCAAGAGTGGGGAAGGACATGAAGAGCATCTCAGTTTGGTGTTGCAGAAGTTGAGGGAACATCAGCTTTATGCCAAGTTTAGTAAGTGTGACATCTGGTTGAGTGAAGTTTCTTTCTTGGGCATGTTATTTCTAAGGATGGAGTTATAGTTAGTCCAAAGAATGTTGCAGATGTGCTCAAGTGGAGTTCACCTAAGATTGTCAAGGATATCCGGAGTTTTCTGGGAATGGCTAGATACTACAGGAGGTTCATCGATGGGTTCTCTACCATAGCTAAACCTATGACTGCTTTGTTAGAGAAGGACAAACCGTTCAAGTGGACGGAACAATGTCAGGCCAGTTTTGAGGAATTGAAGAAGAGGTTGACAACAGCACCAATGCTAGCTCTGCCAGATATGACAAAGGACTTCTCTATTTATTGTGATGCTTCTAGACATGGTTTGGGTTGTGTGTTGATGCAAGAGGGTAAGGTCATTGCTTATGCCTCTCGACAGTTGAAGAAACATGAATTGAACTATCCAACTCATGATCTGAAATTAGCAGCTATAGTACATTCGTTGAAGATTTAGAGACATTATGTCCCTGGTCACAGGTGTAACATTTACACTGATCACAAGAGCTTGAAGTATATATTCACTCAGAAGGACTTGAACTTGAGGCAGAGAAGGTGGTTAGAATTGATTAATGATTTTGACCTGGAGATTCTCTACCATCTGGGTAAAGCTAATGTTGTAGCCGATGCTTTGAGTCGGAAGAGTCAGCTGAACATATTAGAAGTGATGGAGTTACCTAAAGAGTTATTAGCTGAATTTGAGTATCTCAATTTGGGGTTCGTTGCTAACACTCAGGGAGTTTCTATGGATGTGGAACCGACACTTGATCAGGAGATCAGGAAGGGTCAGAAAACCGATGAGGAACTTCAGGAGATTGTCAAGATAGTGAGTCAAGATGGAGCCCAGGATTCAGTGTTGATGAAAAAGGGACACTCTGGTATAAGCACAAGTTGGTTGTGCCTGATAATCAGAAAATCAAGGATACTATTCTTAAGGAGTGTCATGAGTCATCTTACTCTATTCACCCTGGAGGTACTAAGATGTACCAGGATCTGAAGGAACATTATTGGTGGAAAGGTATGAAGAGGGACATTGGGGAGTATGTTGCCTTGAGTGACACTTGTCAGAGAGTAAAGGCAGAACATCAAAGACCAGCAGGATTGTTGCAGCCCTTGAGGATACCTGAATGGAAGTGGGATGAAATTAGTATGGATTTTATTGTGGGATTACCTCGAACTCAGAGAGGTTTTGATTCTATTTGGGTCATTGTGGATCGATTAACCAAGGTTGCTCATTTCATACCTGTCAAGACCACTTACACTGGAGCACAGTTGGCTGAGAAGTATATGGCTCGAATTGTGTGTGCTCACGGAGTTCCTAAAAGGATCATTTTGGATAGAGGTACACAGTTCACTTCCAAGTTTTGGAAGAAGGTACATAAAGCTTTGGGAACTGAGTTAAGGTTTAGTTTAGCTTATCATCCACAATCAGATGGTCAGACGGAAAGGGTTAATCAGATTCTGACAGATATGTTGAGGGCCTGTGCCCTAGAGTCTAATGACAGTTGGGACAATAATTTGCCTTATGCTGAATTCTCTTACAATAATAGTTATCAAGCTACTCTCAAGATGTCTCCCTTTGAGGCATTGTATGGACAAAAGTGTAGAACACCTTTATTCTGGAATCAAGCTGGAGAGAGACAAGTATTTGTTCCTAATGTCTTGAAGATAGCAGAAGAGCAGGTCCAAGTGATTCAGCGTAATTTGAAAGCAGCCCAGTCTAGACAGAAGAGTTATGCAGATGTTCGCCGAAGAGAGCTTGAGTTTGAAGTGGGTGACTATGTTTATCTTAAGGTGTCTCCAATGAGGAATCTCAAGAGACTCAAGGTCAAAGGGAAGTTAGCCCCGAGGTACATTGGTCCTTTTAAGATTTTGGAAAGGAGAGGGGAGGTAGCTTATTAGCTTGAGTTGCCAGCTTACTTATCTAATGTGCATAATGTGTTCCATGTCTCTAAGTTCAAGAAATGTTTGAGGGTCAAAGAAGAGGAGTTGCCTATGCAGGAGGTAGATTTGCAGAAGGATTTGACTTATGATGAGCGTCCATCTAGGATTTTGGAAACAGCCAAGATAGTCACAAGAAGTAAGGTTGTCAAATGGTGCAAAGTGCAATGGAAGTACCGCTCAGAGGATGAGGCTACTTGGGAAAAGGAAGAGGATTTAAGGGCAGAATATCCAAAGTTGTTTCCTGAGTCTTCTAATCTCGAGGACGAGATTTTTTTAAGGGGGTAGGTTTATAACACCCTGATTTTTGAACTTTAAATCTTAAATGAATTTGATTTTATTTTTGCATAGATGCTTTACATTCATAGGACAATTATAAATGTTTGATGAACTACTTTTAAAATATGTAGCACGTTAGAAACCCTGCATTGTTGCATTCATGCTGCTGCACAGTTTTATGGTTGACTGGTTTGAGCCTGTCGTTTAACTCTTGCTTTGCTTTCTAGCTTCTAACATGCTCTAACTTGTCCCCTCTAATCCTAGACTAACAAAACCAAGTCTAACTAGCCTAGGCTAGTCCCTAGTGGACCCTGGCCAACCCCAGCCTCTCCTGGCCAGCATAGCTAGCCATAGCCCGCCATGGCCAACTATGGCCAGCCATGGCCAAAGCAGCAACAGCAAGGCCGGCCAGCAGCGGCCACAGCCGGCCATGGCCAGCCAGGCCGGCCACTAGCGCAGTGGGCTACCGCAAGGCAGCCTGGCCAGCCAGGACAGCAAGCCAGGCCACGCACCGTAGCCCAGCTAGACAGCGGCCCCGCCAGCAGCCCAGCGCCCACGCCACCTTGATGGGCCGAGCGGCCTAGCAGGCCGCCGGGCCGTCCACACGACGCCCTGCGCCGCATGCGTCAGCCCAGCGTCACCTGCTGGCGTCAGCGCCCGCGTCGTCACCCACCGCCAATGACGGGTGGGGCCCACCGCTACAGTTCGTTTCCCTCATGGAGACGACACCGAGCCGGTGTCCACGGGCCGCCCAAGTGGCCCGCCCGCGCACGTGACCCGAGGATCCCCGCCGCTATAAAGGGCGTCCGCCGCCTCCCTGCGCTGTTTTTGGGAACACTAGCCGCCACCCGTTGCCCTCGCCCTCGCCCTCGCCTTCACAAAACCCTAGCTACCGCGGTCGCCGCCGCAGGCGCCATCACCTCCGCCACCGTCCGCTACCGAGGTCAGCTCGCATTCGAGCTCCAAGTGACCGTGGGCATCATGGAGGTGCCCTCGGTGGTCGTCCTTGCCCTCTCTGTGCGCCGCTTCGCGCCGCCGTAGGTGCGCTGCCACCGCCGCTCGCTCCTGCCGCGGTGGCCCGTCATTTCGGCCTCGTCCCGCCGCCTCTGTGCCGCGTCGCAGACATGCCAGCGTACGCACATCACGCACGTGCCTTCGCCCTAGCCCCACGTGCCTCGCAGCACCGCCACCACGAGGCCACCACCGGCGACCATGGTCGGGGTCGCTGGGGATGACCCGCTCCGCCGCCGGTGCACCGTGGACCCATGGACATGGTCCACGGGGACGGTCCATGGCCGGTCCACAGGACCTGTCCATTCCGGCGCTGACGCTTGGCCGTCAGCGTGGTCAACCCCGCCATCGCTGGCACTTTTGCAGAAAAACCCTCGTTGTTTTCTTTATTTATGATCTAGTCCTTTCTAGTTCAAAAGTAATTAGATTTCAGTCCTGTTTTCTGCAGATTAGACCCTAGTCTTGTTTGGGCCATAACTTTCATGTTTTAACTCCGATTTTAGCAAACTTATAATTTTTGGAATCATCTCGATGAGTAGAACAGTTCTATGCTATTGTTTTCTACTATTATCATGTTTTGGTGTACTATTCTAATTAGAGTCCGTTTGCTTGCATGTATTGCTCGTGTGTGATGATTGTGGCGCATAGAGAACGAGACATGGGTGAACGAGGACCAGCAGAACCCAGAGGACTACGTGCAGTAGGAAAACAACCAAGGCAAGTGCAGGCATTCTTTTGATCATGTTGCACCTATTCATGTTTTAGTAAAATTCACTGCATGTGTCTGAAATCACCAAACCATAGGACCTACTAGCCACTTTACCAAAAGATGTCCTATGGGGTATTAGTTGTTAGGTTTTAGGTTGCTAGTGCTCTATCTCACCTTTCACCGTTTAATGAAGATAAAACTTCCTTCTTAAAATATGTTGGAGCCGTGGGCTCTTGGCTTCGGCTGTTGGAGAAGTTGATGCTGATCCGTATCGTTGGTTGGCGGTGAAAGATGGGGCAAACGGATGCTAGTGGGACTCGTGTTGACGAGGGTATCCGTATCTCCTCCCCCTTGTAGTCCTTTTGTGGAGCGGCAACCTGGGACTTCCGTACATCTCTAGGCTAATGGGCTCTGGCTTGGTCTGTTAGTAGGATCATCATAAGTAGAAGGGCACCTTACCGATGGGTAGCATAGCAATGGCATGAAGGGTGTTACAAGTTCTAGCATGGGAGTTCTGGTTGATTCGTAGACCGGGGCGGCGGCTACGAGTACGTCTCTCATGTGCTTGGGACATCGCGGATCGGTTTACCACTGCCTATGACCCTGTGAAGGACCTCGTTGTGACCTCTGCCGGCCTATCTCGGTAATGGGCTAAGAGGTTGGCCGCCTCGAGCATAAAGAGTAATCACAATCTGGAGTGAAAGTGTACACCTCTGCATAGAGTTAAAATCGATATATCGTCCGTGGTCACGGTCACGAGCGGCCCAGATCCTCACATGATTAGCCAAATGAAATAAATTGTTAAATCATAGTGATGTTGTTGAGGAGGTGGCATACCTCTATTTCTGAACAGGATGGCAGTCCTGTGTTGCTTGAGATTGCAGTCTCAAGGTTCATGTTTTTAATGGGTATATGCTTATATCTAAGAGGTTAAATGACACATTAATTGCTACTTGAACCTTAATAAAGGGTTGGCTGTTTCAACCAAGATGATTAGAGAATAGGTTGCAATAAGTTAAATCGTAATTGTTACATTAAAATGCTACCGCAGTCTACTTTTCAGCTTTACCTTGTACTAGCCTTACATGTCATTACTTTTTGTCTGTACTTGCTGAGTTTCTACATGGAACTCACCCTTGCTATTTCCCAACCAAAGGATGCTCGAGTGATGATTCAGATGGTGACTTTCCTAAGAACTATCCGGGATACGAGGCGTCGTGATGCTGTCGTCGACCTTCTTGTGGCGAGATGGAGTCGCTACGTCTATGTCGTTTAGTTGTTATTCGCTCTGGATGATGTGATTTATATTCTGCTTTACTCTGATGACAGTTATGTAATAATGGTACGATGTAATCATTATACTATATTTTATTCGAACACTGTGCTTTTGAACCATATAATTTGTCGTTCATGTGTGTAAATTGTTCCTGGCGCACATGAGCTTTTGCCTTGGTTTCATTCCTTCAAAATCAGGGTGTGACATGTTTCTTGTTATCGTAGCTATAGCTCTCTTTTAGTACGTTGTTTACCTTGTGCGGTGTACTGTTCTTAGTTGATTTTTTTTGTTGCTTGTATGTTCCTTGTGTATGGTGCTTGCTACGAGTAGAACAAGAACCTTTGTGAGCGTTGGAGATCACAAGCAGCCGAATGGAAGATAAAGGTGATGTTTCTCTAAGCACATTGCTTTGGGTGTAAAGCAAGTCTTAAGGCAAGTGTAGTTTAGGTTTTATTTCTGTGACCATGATCTTGTGATTTAGTTAATGTTTAAGCAATAAACGTTAAAAGATGACTTTTTAACAAATTAAGACCTTATCTGTACGTGATCATCCAGGATTTACAGTATAGCTCTGAGGGCTATATGGCTCTGGTTTTAACTCAGTATGAGGACCTTTTCTGGTTAGTTAGAGGTGCCAAGTTGGGTATAGGACAGCCTCTGTCCTTATGCGTATAGCCGGGAAGTATTGTGCCATATTGAAAGGGGGGTTCCTACATCTGATGATCTGGCAGCCCTAATTAGTTAGACAAACTTTTCAAAGGCTTTATAGTGAACCCTGTCGGCTTTCCTTGGTAGTGAGCTAAGATGTCGACGGACCTCGGGCGAAAGGGTAAATCATGGCTCACAGTGAAAGTGTACACCTCCACGCAGAGTTTAATAAGCTGGTATACTAGCCTTGCTTAAGGACACGAGCGGCCTTGGAGACATTTACATTAGATGATAATTCTGGTTATGTTAAGATGCTCATTATTTATCGTTATGTTTTGCATTATTTATGTTACAATGATCATAAGTTTATGGGCTATACTACCTTATTGCTATACTTGTTGAGTTTGACGTGAACTCACTCTTGCTGTTTCCACACACCTCAGAAGAAGTTTAGGCTTGTTGTCAACTAGTCAGTTAAATCTAGTAGAGTAAAGTTTACACCCAAAGTTTGAAGTCGTCCTTCCGCTGATTATTCAGTAGGTGATCTTTTATATATTGTGTACGTTATATTTAAAGTATTGTGTTTGATACTATTTGTAGCTATATATGAGATTTGTCCTTTAAAACTCACATATAGTGTATGTCTAATTTTTTCCTTAGAACCGGGTGTGACATCGTCTGATAAAAGAACATAAAAAGTCTGATCGTTAGTTTTTACATTTCCTTTCATACAGGAGCCAGCTGTACCAGTTCGCGCAGTCATGAGATTTTGTTCCAATGCAGGGCAGCCCATCCATGTTCTCCTGATGCCCTGATCTGAACTGGAACAAGGAAAGCAACTGCTATTCTTTTCCCAAAGGCCTCTCATTCCGATCTCAGCAGCACTTTGGGTTATAGATCAATTCCACACCAACATAGTACCATGGACCGAGCTGATAGATGAAGTTCTTTCTGATTGGTGACTTGGTGTACGCTCGCTCTCAGGGAAGTGTGAAATATGGTGTGTATATATATTGGTCGATCTGATGAAACAGAATCACGAAATTGAATAAGTTTCAGGCAGTCTATGTGACTTTTGATTCGTTTGAAAAAGGGGCAGCAGATTGTTCAATTTAGATCGCAATAGCATGTCTGCTGAGCATGTGTTTCCTGATGTTTTGAATTATTTATCATTAGTTCACTCTTTACTTTCAATAATTGTATAGCACCAATAAAAATTGGTTTATCGGTCAGCCATGCCTAGAAAATAGCATGTACAAGTTCAAGCCAAGCAGTATTCAAACAACCCGCATATACATTCAATAATTATCCATATGTCGCAAAGTAAAGTTTTCATGATTCACCAGCCAACCATTCTCCTTTATTAATTGAAATCATCAAAACTGATCGTTAATGAATTATATGAATGATAAAATCAATCAATCACTACCACATCAAACACTATTACGGTAAACTTAACCGAGGCAGGCAGAATTGATTTTCTGAGGTGGGCATCACAACCGCCTCGGACTTAAGGACACTGCCTCAAACAAGGTACCGTTGGAATATGTGATCTCAGGCTCATGAGCTGAATGAGCCAACGCCCTAACCGCTCATGTGACTAAGTCAAGGGGAGTATGAAACTTTCCCGTACGTGCCGTAATCGGGGGCACCCTGACGTTATGAGAGGTTGTGGCCCCCCGTCACGCGGCGCTAATAAGAGGCGGCTACCACTCATGGGGAACCAACGTTCCGTGCCATAATTCCCTCTCACTCAGATCCAATAATCCCGAGAGCGCTGAAGTGACGGGAAAACCACCACCGTCGTTCCTTTTGGTAGAATCAATCATAGTGAGGTGAAACAAGGGAATTCCCCGTGAATTCAATCGACGATCACTGCTACTACTGCGACCACGACCAACCGCGACCTTTACCGATGGCGGGCTTCCCTAAAGATTTCGGTTAGTCAATTATCAATCCACTAATGTGTTCATGTGACTAGATTAGAGATCCTGTGGCTAAGCTCTTGTAATTTTTTTAACATTTGGTATCGGAGCTCTAAATAATCTACTTCATGAATCCCTTACGATGAGGATTCTGCCTCGGTTGATGTTGAATTGAGGTCGAATTAATAAATTACTAGCTTAATTACTTACTGTTATGTCTAATTCACCGTGTTGATCATGATTAGATCCTAAACTAATCATACCTAAGTAAATGTGCTTACGGTCATGTACCTGGTTTTCGGATAAGATTAAATTTATGCATGTTTAGGGCCTAGATCTTGTTAATCACCACAGGTTAATCATGGATTAATGATGTGGTGTCTATTTTGATGCCTAATTTTGTCTCGGATCATGTCTATCGTGGACAATTTATGCACATTTCGGGGCATTAGGTGACGGGGTTTCGGATCAGCATGTAGAAGGAGGGGATTATGCAAATCTCAGCAAAGCATCATGTCAAAATCCCCAAATTCCCGAAACCTAGATCATGAATTTAGCCCAATTTTTTTTTACCAAATTCCCGAAACCCTAACCCAAGCGGTAAGAAATTTCGTCAAAAATCGAAGCCTAATTGACGAGCTTAGGACTACCAGCCTCAGCCTGCTGCACATCAGGGCACTGTGGCCGCCTTTACGCGTCGGGGCACCGCCGCAGCTGGTGTCGCGCATCAGGGTGCTGCTCCTGCGGCCACCGCGCATCAGGGTGGCGCTCATGCCGCTACGTGCGCATTCGAGAGGCGCCGTAGCCGCCGCTGCCGCTGCCGCGGATCAGGACGCCGCCGCGCTCACCTCAGACGCGCTGCGCCGCCGCTTTTGCGGCTTTCCGTACGCGCGACGCTGCGACATCTGCAAACAAGTCAGTGGCGAGGAGTCGCTCGGCGGCGGTGCGTGCTGGCCAGGCCGCGCGCACGCGCCGACGAGGGAGCCCGCACGGGCGCCATTTCCTCTCCACGTTGCTGCCCTCACGATCCTGGTGGCCGCTCCGTGAAAATCGGAAAGAGAGAGAGCAGAATGTGCTAGGGTTTCAGACGGTCACAGTTTTGTTCAAGGCCAGCATAACGTGGACCGCTGATTTGGAACCAACGATGAAGATCGCATAGGCCATAAGTGGGTCGGCGGGCAGCGCACACTACTTGCGAGAATTCACGCCCAGGCCCAAGTTGCGTGTTCGTAGATTATTCAGAGGTGCACGTGTGGCCTGTTAACGTTAATTTTTTTTCTGCTTCTATTTTGGTCTTACGAGCTGAAAGCCTCTAATGAACATGGGCTGCATATATAACATTTTGGGTTTCTTATTTCCAGTGCACCATCTACTGTCTAACGAATTTCAGTAGCGCTTTAATTATGTCATCCTTTTGGCCTATTAGAAAATACCCGTTATTGTTTTTGATTTTTAGGGCTATGACAATTATGTTTTATATATATTGTCTAATTAAATTTTGGTGCCATTTAATATTTAATGAACTAAGTTGTGCCATAACTTTATTATTATTTTGTGATGATCTTGTAGTTTTTATGTTTTATTGTTATGGCCGCTTGAGGGGCGTAATTTAATTGCAAAATTTGGCACTAATGATTAATTCTGCCTTAGAAAAGCATGATTATTTCTTACTTCTAGGCAATTTAATATGAGTCCCATTATTATTTTCGTGGGACACATTTTGAGCTAAGTTTTAATCTTATAATTTTGAGTGCATCTCATTATTGCTAAGAGAATTATGGCATTGTCTTATGTCTTATGTATGATGTTTAGTTTTGCCCACATCATGTTTATTTCCGCTGCTAAGTAATGATTACTTCTGTAGTTAGAATGGAACCAACGGGAAATTCTAATTAGAAACTTTCATTGTGGCCTATGCATATATCTTTGACCAACGTTAATTTATATGCACATGTTCACAAGTTTTATGTTTGGTTTCTTTTTCGTTTCTACCCAACGGTGATGCGAATCTAAAATGTCGTTAGCATTTATGAATTAGACCAACTTAGGATTTCATTTATGCATGACATAATGTAAATGTCCCCTTATTAATGTTGCTTAATTTATTTTGAGTCAGATGTGTGTCCTTTAGAGACTATGGACACGATCAACAAGATCCCAATCTTAGACTAGACCAACTTCCCATTATGGAAAGAGGAAGTACGGTTTGCTCTCTTAACTTTGAATTGTGATCATGCAATACGCCAGAGTGCTCCAACTCTTCCAACAGGAGAAGGTGATTATGACAGCTCCTTTCACTGGAGGGTTAAAGAATTTGAGTCTGATACATATTTATGGGAGCACTCAAATAGGCTATCGCTCAAGATCATGAAGAAGTGCATTAGATATCATATCATGGGAGAAATCCCTGACATTTAATGCCAAAGAGTTCTTAGCTTCATTAGAAGAGCGTCATAAAGATTGGCAAAAGAATCATGAAAATTTTATTGCCCTCAGACGTAAGCATGAGCTTGATTTAGAGAAGCAAGAACTTAATCGATCTAGAGCTGAACATAATTCTGAGAGTCAAAGATGCCATTTCTACAAGAGTATCAGCCATCTGCAGGAGGACTGTGATGGCTATAAGAAACGGCTTGCAACAAGGGGTAATCATAAGTTTTAATTAATTTTAACTATAAATCCCTTATGTTGATACTTGAAGGGTTATCTCAGGTGCTATGTGCACATTACTGATTCTTCACAGATCATCCAAAGGCTGGCAACGGGGGAGCACAAAATTAAAGTACTGAATGGCTTATAAGTTTCAAGATAATGAAGCCATTACTCTCCGCACCGCCATTAGTTTATGATTTCTGAAATATTGTAATCTATGTCCTTGCATAAAAGGAACATTAATTTAGTTTCTTTGTTATTTGATCATGCTTGGGTCGATGGATGTTTTTATGTATTGATGACATAATTCTTCATTAAATTTATTATTTTCATATTGCCTCTGAATGATTATTCTGTGATAATTATGTCTTATGATTAATGATAAAGAGAAGTATATCCAATGAGACTCTCATCGAAATTTTGGCATTTGTTTAATAAGCCACATTTCGAAGGGGAGATATGGAGCGTCTCATTAGAGCTGAGATACTTCATAAATGGAGCATCTCATTAGAGCTGAGCTACTTCATGGAGACTAGAACTATATTTGAAAATAAAAAAATTAAAACTTCTCTTATTCCTATCTTGTATTAAGGGAAATTATGTCACATTATTTACAGAATATGGGACTCTAGAAATCATAAGTTTAGATTCTATAGTTTCATTTGTAGAATTATATTATTCACTACCTTAGTTAATGAGTTCATGGTAATTCTCATTATGTTTTTGTCTCTTCAATAAATGAACAATCTGAAGCACATTAGTATAACTTAATGATAAGTGCATAATTTTTAGATTTTTAATCCCCTAGTCTTATTATTCAACATATTACTCATGGCAAGTCTTAACATAATGTGTAGGTTAGGAATGAATTGTGTCCTTATGTATATGGTGCATATATTCATTTATTGCCAATGAATTTGTGGAAGTTGCACACAATTAAGGATAGTAGCATATCTCTGCATTAGGGAGCTGTCTAGTCAACGCTAAGTCACTCAATCCACATAAGCACTTAGCAAATATTAACTTGTACCATAAGCTTGCATTAATTTGCATAAGTGGGAGATTAAAAGTTGAGGTATTGATCATAAGGAAATATGGGCTTATAAATTGTTGCCATAAATCCAAGGGAACTTTACTTCTAATTAAATTTATATAATTGAACACTCAATTATGAAGTAATGGATCAATACTACACTGTTTATGTGAGACAATTACGATATTCAACCTCCATAGCCTATATAATACCTTGTGATGACTAATGTCTTATAATGATTACTGTGGTATTAAAATCTATCATTAATGATAATCATGCCATTTGTATTAATTAGATGTTTTTGTTGCACGAAAAGGTATAAATTCATGTACTTATTATGGGGCCATAATGATTACACTCATAATGTTTGAACTTAATCCTAAGAGCTCTAATAATGTTTGAACTTAGTACATATTTCTAATGGGATCAACAAAGTAGACTATAGATGGGTCTACAAAATTATAAGTGGTCCCAAAAGAAAGATGAAAAAGTTCAAGGCAATGCTTTTAGTAAAGGCTCCCAATGAGTTGTCTATCTCTCTTGTGTTTCAGAAATATTATGTACAACGCTCATTTGCTTCTTATTATGATCTAGAGTTGCATTATTCTGTGATATAATAACTTGCATAAGAATATAAGCATGTCTCTAATATGAGGTTTAGTCATGAAAGGCAAGTAACATGGAGCATAAGGTTAGACCTATTGTGAGCATAAGTAAGCATCTTGACAGTGGTACTCTGAGTTTAATGATATGGCTTGGTTGATAATTGTATATATACTAAGATCAAGGGGAGCTAGTATATCATCCTATTGTTTTACCTGAATGGTATTTTTACTATCCATTAGCAATATTTATATGCTACATTTTGATAATAATTCTCTCATTTATTTGACATAAAAGACCTGGGTGTTTGCCTATTATGTTTGGGTATTAGTACACCCATTTTGGTCCAAATTATGTTTCGGCCCATCTCAAAGTCATAAATGATGAAGGACCTAAGAGATATGGCATAAATTAACCGTTATCCTATGGCTACCACTTATGTTGAAGGGCGATAATTTTGGGTCACTCTAAGGTCCCATAAAGTAAATAAAACTAATCAGTTAAAACATCCAATAGTGGCACAAATAGAACCAGATGATAGTGGAGCATTTGCATTTTAACTATAAGAGGTTGATCTACTACTTATTTGATTTTATGTGATGATTAATAAAATCAAATAACCTTTATATCACAAGCATATGTACGTGCTACTAACCATGGACATGGCTACCAACAACTCCAGGAGACCCTAGGGGACCCACCAAGCACTTGTGCCATGGTCACTAACTCTCTAACACTAACACCTTGCTAATTAATCATCACATAGCTTGGTTTAGTGCTGATGATAGAAATAGAAATAGGATAGAGAATAGGGAGGGAAATAGAATAGACAAAGCATCCCAACCAGCAGCCAGCGGCCCGGCTCGGCCTGCCAGGCCATGCCTATGCGCATTGCCCCGCGGCCCAGCTGGCCAAGGCAGCTCAACAAGGATAGCGCCAGCGCCGCGTGCCAGCTCGCCCGGACATGGCCCACCAAGGGCCCAGCCAGCCCCGTTTCCCCGCGGCCCACGCGCACGCTGCTCCGCGGCCCAGCAAGGGCCTGGCATCGGTCGCCCGTGTGCGTCGCTCCGTGGTCCAGCAAGCCGCGCTCGCCCACTCCCCCGTGCAGACGGCCCAAGTGGCCAAGCCATCCCAACTTGGTCCGCCAGCGCCGCGTGCGCCCCCGCAGTCGCTGCGGCATGGGCTTGCCATGTCGGCATCTCCCCTTTGCCACTTCTGGGAGCCACGCCGTCCCATCCACCACGCCAATTCTGCAAATGGCGCCGCCCGGCCGTCCGCCCGTGACGGTGCCGCCCCGATGCGTGCCATGTACCCCGGCGCACCCACGGAACCCTAACCCTAAGCTCAGGCATGCCCCAGCCGCCCGATGGGCATCAAGCATCCGCGCCGCCGGTTCCCCCATGGACGCCGTCGCTGAAGCTATAAAAGGGCAGGGCACCGCTCCGCTAGGGTTTCTCCACGCCTAGCCGCCCTTGCTGCTCGCCCTCACGCATGCCCTGCCTACTGAACCAAGAAGAAGGGGAGTAGAAGAAGGTGGGGAAAAAGACCAACGCCAGAGCCGAGCTCACCGCCGTCGCTGTTCGCACGCCGGAGGAGGGCCCCTGCAGCTCCTTCGACACTGTCGGCCGAAGCGGCACTGCTTCCTCTACCCCGAGTGCACCTTCTTCGAGCCCGAGCCGCCACCGACGAGCTGCACAAGGTGAGCTCGCCCCGCTCACGTCCATGGCCGCCACCTAGCTCACCGGCCGCGTTCCTGCTCCCCTCTCTGCTTTTCCCTTCATTAAGTACACACACAGCTTCGCCATGTCCTAGAACACCGTTTTGGCAACTCCATGGAACCTGGCACGGACCACAGTGGGGGCGCGCCGCTTTGCCGCCCTTGGTCGCCATGGTTTCCAGCCGCCGGAGCGCCGCTGTGACGTCCGTCGTCGCGCGCCCCGACGAGCCTCCGTTAGGTCGTGGTAGCTAGGAATCGAAGTTTCGAGCTACTCTGTTTGGAAGATCGGGAGAGGGTGGCGTCCAAGGAAGAGGATTTGGCTAGAACGCCGTCGTTGTCGCCGCTGTCCAAGGAAGATGGGGAGAGGGTGGCTAGAACGCCGTTTTAAGCAAAATGCAGCAAGAGCACGTTATCTATAACTAAAGATATTTGGGACTGACAAGATTCAGGAAACCACAATGCCTGAGTTCCCCTTCCACTTGCACAGCGCACTAAGGCTACCAATGGTACTGCAGCATGGAACATCGGTGGCTTAGAGCTCAACACAACTAGCTCTTGTTGAAGGCTTGGCACAAGGCATGTCAATTGAGGTGGCAAGCACCCGGTAAGCGTTGTTGTGAGTTAACACAGAGACGTGGATGCTGGCCCTGTATCTGCCAGCATGATCATGTATTGGCATCATCCACGAAAACAAGAAGCACCGCACCCCCCATTGTCAAAATTGTGTGGTTAGCACCTAGGATGCAAACTGTCTTGGCCACCAGACAACAAACATGCTAGCAAACCTGTAATTAATATTATTTACCCTTGAACGTGACCTACACATTGTTCGTCAGAGGGTCGCCCTAGAAGTTGTCGCTTTGTTCCTACACTTTGCAGCATGTAGATATTTCAGCAAAGGTCTGTCATATTCATTTTGCTGCATTCTTATCCAGTCTGAGTGTCCTTGATGCCATTGTTTAGACTGTGGTGGTGTGTTGTTAGATAACACTAGTAGAGAAATGACTATCGGTTCAGCATATAGTCTTGGCTAGAATTGGACTCGGAACTAATGTGAGCATTAGAGGACCTTTAGGGCCCATTGGTAACATCAACCCGGGATAAAGGATTTATATTTGTCATAGTTAGTGTTACCAAACAAGACTGAAGAGCCTTGACCATTTAGTCCCTGCTGATAACACAAACCACCCTTCAGATGCTATCTATCAACCAAAAATAAGGGTCGCTAAAATTCCTCCAATGGGTTAGTTCAAAAGGAATACATCCCGTTTGGAGTCACATGTGTTGTGTATGTGGGAAGGAACGGTACGTGCAATGCAACACAAGATGTCCTGACTTCAAATGCCACATGAGGCACAGAGGTGAGATGCATTATCTTTTTTATCCTCGGAGGATCTTTAGTATGGGTTCAAGGCAACCAGAGACTTAGGAGTCATCCCTTTACTCCCGGATTCACAATCCTGGTTAGGAAACCAGGACTAAGCTTCTCCCTAACCGGGCATAAAGTCCATGTGCCTACTAGTGTAAATAAAAAGGGTGATGGCTTCTCGCCCTTGTCCCACATGTACTGTGTCCCACTAGCCCTAAAGCCCATAGTGGCCTAGTTTTATTTGAAGGAAGGATTTTACTAAATGAAGATCCTTACACCGAGTGTTAGGAAGTAACTCTTCCAAAAGGGACCATAGTATGTGTAGTCACATGTAGTCTATTTCTATATTTTCATGGGTTGCGAGGACCAGCCCTGGCCACCATGGGCGAGCATCGCGCTGTCGCGACTGCCAGAAAGGGTTCCCGTGTTGCCACCATCGGCTGGTCCCTGTGCAACTTGTGTTGGAGACAGAAGGATGCTTTTATTGTTAGGGTTTGATAATTAAGTGGTCTAGGTTCCCTATGAGGAGTGGTGGGTATTTTAAAAAGCCTGCCTCTTGGTCTATTATCAGAGGCGGACCTCTTAAAGGGCTACTTTTGGGGGTCTTCATAAATAAACTGAGCCTTCTTATGTCGATTTTAAGTAATGAGCAACTTCTTGGTATCTCCATAAATAAAATGACCATGTCCACAAAATCTTCAGGTATTTGGGAGCCAAGTAAACTTTCTGCCTATCTCTGAAAATAAAAAGGCATGCCACCGGAATTTTTTTTGTTGTAGTGATAACAACGGCACATTCCAACACGTATTGCATGCACGAAATATTTTCTTCTGTTCTACTTCCCAATACATCGAATTTCCTTCTCATCAGCTCCTTACACCTTCCATTACACATAATACCGAGGGTAGAGCTAAAGTCTTATGTGATTGGTAATTTGATTCATTCAGGGTCAGGAGAACTGGTGCCATTGTATATATGTATTATTATCATTACTTTAATTTTTCAATAGAGTCATGGTTGTCGACATCCAATTTTTTCCATGGAGCCCATCAGTATATATATATTTTAGCAGTAACTTCATTACAATCCACTAACCTCAATAAATAACTTTATTACATTCCATTATCCTTAATTGTTGCTAAATTAATGTTCTTATTTTTACATCAAAGTTAATGTTCTTTGGATATTGTTTTTTCGCTAGCTAACATAGGGGTCCATGATCCTAGTTGGTGTCCTGAACCCCTGACCAAAGGTAGTCCCATCCATTACTCGGCTGAACGTTGCGATGCAGCATCACTCCGCTCGTCAGGCTATCTACCTCTGTCTCTTTAATGGAGATCAGGCTTCCGTCCATTAACTGTTCTGAACAATCCCGAGTGTGCTAACCGAGTCAGCTGCAGAGCATGACATTGGGAGATCATGTGTATGTCAAGGGGACCGAGTTCGTTGGTGGGCTAAAAAACGTGCGGTGTGCATGTATTTTCCTCCATTTTTTATGGATCTTAGGTAAATTCAATCCTGTAAAAGCTTCAGGCATAACTCCACACTGTTGTCTCATAGACTGTTCTTAGCTTCTTTAATTTCACTATGTGACAATATGGTTGTGCTAACTCTTTTTTTTCTCAAGCATCACGAGCTTATTCTACACTTAAAAAATTTTAATGTCAAAAACTTGGATATCAAGCTGAGAAGTCTCCATAATTTTTGCACATCACACAACCCACCCCATGGTCCGGCACTACACGCTGGCTGTCTGATGGAACACATGACACCTTGATATGCATAACCTCAGGTGTCTCTCTCACACGACATGGACCCACCTGTCATCCACCCCTCTCCTCACATAGAACAATTCTATCCTCCACCCTTTCTGTCCCTTTAACCATTTTGTACACAAGCAACAAAAGAGAAAGAAGAGGAAAGGAGGAGGAGGGGAAGAGGAGAACGGAGGGAGACAACCCCTGCCAAAGACCTGCTGGAGGGCATCACCGGTGAGCTCCACAATGCCTTCACCTAGCCGGTGTTAGTGGAGGAGCAGGGCCCGAAGACATCATCTTCTTCCTCAAAGATGCAGTGGAGCCTGGCAAAGCTCAATTGCTGTTCATGGAGTGTCCTGGCAAAGCGGCTGTAGGTGAAGCAACCCCACAACATGGTGATAATGCCCCAAGACATCCCTCTGTAATCCTCCTGGCACCACTATCATGGATAAGCTCGAGCTCCCCACACTGGATACATTACACAACTAACACTTAGATGGAGTTCCCCACATCACTATAAGACTATATGAACGGAACTCACTCAAATCGGTGTCCATATGCACATCTTTGGCTTGACTTTTGCTTGTTGGAAATGTTTCTGTGGACAGTCCAACAAAATGCAGAGAAACACACTGTTTTCGCATGATCTGTTGGATGGTCCACACACACCGGATGGCCATTAATGCATAGCAAAAGCCCCATATGCATGCGCGATCTTATAAAATTCGTAAAAATTTCATTTTAGCTCCGAAAATTATGAATAAATTTGTTGGACTTCTTATAAAATTCTCTATAATCTAAACATGAGTTTGACTCCAAAATTATATTTGTAATTGTGTCTAAAACTATCGATACATTATAGCTTGTTAAGCACATAGGTACTTCTCTAGGACTTCCTAAATGATGAAACCGGTTTTAATTTCTTGGCTTCCTTTAAGCATGTGCTTTCTAGAAAACATGGTTTCGGAAGTTTGTGTCGCCACTGTTTGCTGTATTTCTAAAGGGTCTTAGTTTAGAATTTTAGAGGTTTTTATTATTTTTTTGATTTAAATTCATATAGCTATGCTTCACTCCATTCATGATCTCCTCTGAAGTAGTTAATGTCTTAAGCCAAGTATCATGATGGTTCTTTCTATGTAATGAGAGCTTTAACGCTTGAAATTGTATAAAAACCCTCACGTACCGAGATAACCTACTCACTAAATTTGCTCAAAATACCACAGGCCTTCATCGACCCTATGCTATAAGTATCCTGACCATAAAAAATAACCGTCCCACTAGCTCCTCACTGCCTGCACACGAGCACCTTGGTGGAGGAAGCTGGCACAAGGGCACCAAACGTTACTCTGCAAAAAATATTCCGCCTCCTAGCTAGTAATCTAAAATCATTTTATTCTAGCAAATGCTTGCGGTGTGTACAACCTTACTCTATGTGTTATGTAGCCAAATTTGCTTTCTATCATATACACTGGGCAAATACGATTGTCGTGTTAAACATAGAAAAAAATACCAGCCACCTAATTTTGTAAGACCAAGCTTCAATGCCGTGATCAAGCAAACATTAAAAGGGTTAAGGTATGTGTGCGTACAATGAGGGTGCAGGTTGGAAAATCTAATTGTTTTTTAGCTTAGAAAAAATTTTAGTGAAATTTTACAATGGGTGGAAGAAAATATGAACTATCAACTCAGCAAGATCGAACGGTGCAAAAATAGGAGGTACCCATATGAAAGTACTCAGAAGAACCAAATTTGTGGGGATGGTACCTGCATTGATGAGACCAAATACAAAAATAGGTGGGTCGGTTCCATATATTTTTATGAATTTATTTTGTCTATGATAAGGATAATTTGGCAATTTTAGTATAGTCATTCAAGGATCAAAACTCGAAGCACCTGGACCATTTTTTTATTCAGCCTCACTGAGACATTTGTTCTTTCTTGTCCCCATCGGGAACACCCGGACCGTCGTTTCACCACACCATGCCTCCATCCCTTCGTTCACATCTGTCAGGGAATTTCCCCATCCTGTAGAGTAACACCTCGTCTGTGTAGGCAGCTTTTGCATTCGGTGCCGCCTTAAGCTGAAAGAATAGTCATAGTTCGCTGGCTTCCTCCTCCCAAATGCCGGCGCCCCATAATCTGTTGATTTATGATATGTTCGCTGGCTTCTCAGTTTGTGCACTTGTAGAATGTACCCCCAAGTACTTAAGAATGTTCTACGGGATATATACATTGTATGCCCCATAATCCCGAAAGCCACTGAAAGACAGCATTATGTTCTACGGGATATATGCACTTAAGATCATAATCCCGTAGTTAAGTACTGAAAGACAGTACTTAAGATTATCACTTCGACACTCGTCCAGCGAACATTTCAGTGGTATATATGTTCTACGGGATATATGCATTGTATGAGAAGTGACTTCGACACTCGTCCAGATCATAGTTCGCTGGCTTTCGGGCAGACCGCCAGGAATGCAGCTGATCCGCTGAACTCGATTTGTTGTTCGACCACAAGCCCAATCGTTGCATGGGTGATGCAGCCATCGTGGTAGGCCTGGCGTGCTGTGGCCATAAGTAGACGAACCAGAGACTCGGATAGGATGTCCTCCCACTGGGATTCGGTGAGTCTGAGCAGCTGCAGGGGCGTGACTGTCCTCATCAAGCGGTGAAGGACAGCATGAACACCTTCCTTATCGCTGGGGATGTCCACGGCTTGATTCGCAGTGAAGGTCCTGTTGGCGCCACCTCCTACCTATTCATAACAGACCTGCGCCGGCAGGCGTAGACCTTCGATTTGAAGGTCCTGGTGACCTCGCATTGTAGGGTCATAGAGAAAACTGGTTCAGCACCGCTCCCGCCAGATGGCGCCTTGCTGATTAAGGGATTGATCCACTTTCTTGTCGACCCAATGCACTGTTCGAAAGTGGAAAACTGGGCTTCATGATTTCGGGCAGAGCTCATGGCGATAACAACTCTATGGGTTGAGTGGCTTAGTTTGTAGCTATGACTGGAGCTGGTTTGGAGCTAGGGCAACTAATGGTAGAGGACAATTTAAAGGCTACTCAGTGTTGAATTTGCTGTTTGATGAACAGGGCTTGGGTTTTAGGGGATTGGCTTTCATCTATGTCGACCCAGTCTTCGGTCTATCCCTCGTAGGCTCATGATACAGTAGCAATTGAGTGAAGGACAATGGACAGAGATGCTAGTTGTGGGGCCCTCTTTAATGCTTTATTTGATATATATAGTATATGCAGTAGCTTTGTAAAAAAGGCCAATTATTTACTGTTAATTTTTGATAAAACCATTGAGTTTACAACTTACTCTAAATTCCTGTATAAGTTATATTCCTGCATTCCCAGCACCTACTCTGACAAAATTCCTGTGTTTTGCAATCCTCTATTTTGCACCTTCATTTCTTTCCTATTCCTCTGTTTTTTCCCATTCCTGCATTTTTCTTTCCTCCATTTCAAACAGGTCTGAGCCTTCTCATCCAGCAGTGCCTGGCGGTAATCTGGACCATCTTGTCATTGCGACTACCCACTCCCAGTCACGAGTATTCCAATGGAAGTCGCAATTTTATTTCTGGGAGAAGGCGTGTTTGGCCGGAGAACCAGGACTCATGAATGGCATTCGGAACTGCCCCTACAAAAACAGAGCAACTACGGCAAGGAGCTGTCGTGTCTCCGAACGGTGTCCGACGAGATCCTTCGTGCGGTCATCAGACTTTCATTCGTATGCACTAAATTTTGACAACTAAAAGCCAGCTATATGTTTCTTTGTCAACCAACATGGTTTGACAAAATGCGAGATCAGTGGTAATATGTACAAATATAACGTACTCTGAGAGAACAACAAGGGCCCGGGTTTTAGGGGATTGGCTTTCGCTAAAATGCACCATTCATGTTAATCACTACAAGGCAAGGCAACTAGTACTCAATGTGATTCAACTACTACCAAAACATACTAGTTCTAACTACAGATGATTAACATGACTTCATTGTAGTGGTGTCACACCGTAATTTTAAGGACAAAATGGAATATATAAAAGACTTATGTGCATCCTCGAAAGTCACACACATAAGTCAAAAAATCAATAAACAATACCATCTCAATGTTTATTACATAGCGAACATATATCCATTACATAGTCTCAGGTATAAAAGTCTGATAAATATAAAATACTAGCACACTCGCGGAAGCTTCAACCACAGGGATGAAGTTGACTTGTGAACATCAAGCCTAATACTCATTACGGTAGTCCTCATTCTAGCCTTGATCTGTTACCCATCCGGGATTTTCCAAAATTGAAAGTAAAGCAAGCGTAAGTACACAACCGTACTCAGCAAGTATAACCAAAGGTTCATGAGGCACAAATAGCTGACATGGTTAACTGTATTTAGCTTTTAGTTATTTAACAAGTTTGACAATTAGCATCAACAAGGTAGTCTCATCCCCATACCCACATGATCACCAACTAAAGCTGAATAAATGCACTGCACATAACCATAAAATGAACATAACAGATCCACTCAGTTTTTTGGCCACCTGTAACTGTGGGCACGGATAATATATTGATTTAACTCTACACAGAGGTGTACGAATTACGAATTACGAATCTAACGGAATTTGAACGGGCCAAAATAGAGTTAAAATGAGAATGTTATGAGCAAAACAAGATAGAACATCTATGTGTATTTCTAATGTATTTTGAGATTTATTTTTCTTAAGAAAAACGACCAGAAAACAAGGATGATGTCATGATGATGTCAGAAATGCTAAGATTGACATCACCCCAAAGCAAGCAAGGCAAGCATACTCTCGGCAATGGCCATCATCGGCTATGACTCCACGCAGGCGGACTTGCACTACGGCGATTCATAGCAACAATTGGCACGATTCCTGTACCAATAGGAATAAGAGGAGATGGGGATGTCACCAACGTCAAAGATGGAGTTGCAGGTGGACCATGGACGTCTGGCGGCTTGCAATGGCGGACAACTCCGTCCTATGAACAACAGCAAGATGCCTTGAGCAACCCGAAGCAAAAACGAGTGGATACAAAGATCAAATAGCACCGGGAGACCAATACGAAGCCCAATGTGATGCTCACTGTGATGAAGCAGCAGCGAGACAGCAAAATCGATGGCGGCGGCAAATTGCGAGCTCCGGCAGACACCGTCAATGGCGGCTAAGGTAGCTGCGGCGGCTGCTGCGTGAGACAAAGACGGCGCTTGCTAGGGCTTCGGAAAACACGGGACGACGCGATCACGCAGGCTTTATAGAGTGTGGACATGGGTTGCACCAAGATGCAAGTAATCGCTGTGACTCGGTCGGTGTCCTTCTCCGATTCGTGGACGAGCCGAGATGGAGAAGACGAATAGGAGCCGCTGCAGCTTGGCCTTGGCCTATTCGGCCCAATGAAAAAAAATGAAGAACGAGCAGACCTGGCTGCTAGCTACTTGGGCCAGCAAAAGAGACAAGAAGGAGCAGGCCACTTGACCAGGAACAATGAGAGAAAGGAAGGTGACCAGCAGGCCAAAATTGCCTTGCGACCAGAAAAGGAAAAAGAAGAAGAAATTCCTTTCTTTTATTTTCAAACCATTTCACAAATTATTTTTAGGAGATTTTGAATTCAGCTAAACATAGAACCAAAACCAGGCAACATACAAAAAAAACATGTAGCAGCATAAATGCACAAGCATGTTCCTAACCATGATAAATTTTTATTTCACTAAAACATTTATTTTGCCTATATTAAATGTGCACAAAAATGCACAAATAGGTCAATTTGTATATTTTTAAAACATGCAAAAATTTAGGGTGTTATAATTGTACCTCATTAAGAAAATCTCGTCCTCGAGATTAGATTGAGCCTACTCAAACAACTGTGGATATACTGCCCTCGGCGCTTCTTCACTCTCCCAAGTTTCCTCAGCCTCTGAACACCGATTTCATTGCACTTTGCACATCTTGATAACCCTACTTCTAGTTACCTTCTCTAATGTATCCAAAATCCTTATCGGAAACTCTTCATAAGTGAGATCTTCTATCATAGTTAGTTCATCTAGAGGTAAATGCTCCTTCTCAGGTACACGCAAGAACTTCTTAAGTTGAGACACATGGAACACATCGTGCACACCAGACAAACTCTGAGGCAATTCCAATTGATAAGCTACTTCACCACGCCTCTCTAGGACTTTGAAAGGATCTACATACCTCGGTGCTAGCTTACCCTTCATATTGAATCTTTTCACACTTCTCATTGGGGACACTTTCAAATAGACATACTCTCCCACATTGAAGGCCAATTCCCTTCTCCTAGTGTCTGCATAACTCTTTTGGCGAGATTGAGCTACTCTAAGGTTCTCCCTAATCACTCTCACCTACTCCTCAGCATCTCTAAGCACATCTGGCCCAAACACTTGAGTCTCACCAGTCTGATTCTAGAACAATGGTGTCCTACACTTACGCCCATACAAAGCCTCAAACGGTGCCATTTTGATACTCTGTTGATAGCTATTATTGTAGGAGAATTATGTATAAGGCAAACTCTTATCCCAACTAGTACCATATTGCAATGCACAGGCCCTCAACATATCCTCCAAAATTTGGTTGATCCTTTCAGTCTGCCCATCGGTCTGAGGGTGGTAAGCGGTACTAAAATTCAACCTGGTTCCCAAAGAAGCATGTACTTTCTGCCAAAACTTTGGTGTGGATTGACTACCTCTGGTCAGAGACAATCTTCTTAGGAACCCCATGCAAACATATTGTCCTCTCCATGTACAGCTCTGCTAATCTAGCCCCTGAATCAGTGGTCTTGACTGGCAAGAAGTGTGCAACCTTAGTCAACCGATCTACTACTATCCAAATTGAATCATAACCTTTCTGAGTATGAGGTAAACCCACTATAAAATCCATGCCAACTTCTTCCTAGTTCCATTCAGGTATCTTCACTGGTTGTAACAATCTAGCTGGTCTTTGATGTTCGGCTTTCACACGCTGACATGTATCACACATAGCCACATACTTAGCCACATCTTTCTTTATACCAATCCACCAATACTTCTCCTTTAGATCTAGATACATCTTTGTACTTCTAGGCTGAATAGAGTAAACTGAGTCATGACCTCTCATAGAATTGCCTGACAAATCTCTTTCACCTTAGGCACACAGATTCTATTGCCATACCATAAAGTACCCTTCTCATCAATGCGGAAACCGGGTGCCTTTCCTTCCAACAACTTCTTTGCTATATACTTCAGATCCTTGTCTTCTAATTGACCCTTGCGAATCTCTTCCTCTAGTGTAGGTTTCACCTCTTTCTCCATGGCACTAGCAACAATGGCAAGGTTCAGGTGTGCAAACTCGGCACACAACTGATCGGATTCAGGTGTCATCTAGAGTGTATTAGCACACCTCTTTCTACTAAGTGCATCAGGCACGACGTTTGCCTTCCCAGGGTGGTAATGCATATCAAAATCATAATCATTCAATAGTTCCAACCATCGACGTTGTCTCAGGTTCAGGTCAGACTGGGTAAAGATGTACTTCAAGCTCTTGTGATCAGTGAAGATATCAGTCTTGTGCCTAATCAGATAATGCCTCCAGATCTTCAAAGCATGAACAACAGCTGCCAACTCTAAATTATGAGTAGGATAATTCAACTCATGCTTCCTCAACTATCTAGATGCATATGCAACAACTCTGCCTTCCTGCATGAGAACACATCCCAAACCTAGACGAGACACATCACAATAAATAGAAAACTTCTTACTCAAATCTGGCAATACCAACACTGGAGCTGTAGTGAGTCTCTTCTTTAACTCCTCAAAGCTAGCTTGACACTTATTAGACCACACAAATTTGGCATTCTTCTCTAACAAAGCCGTCATTTGTTTAGCAAGCTTGGAGAAACCTTCAATGAACCTCCTATAATAACTGGCTAGACTGAGAAAACTGCGAATCTCACTTACATCTGCAGGTTGCTTCCAATTCAGAACATCCTTCACCTTGCCAGGATCCACTGATATGCCACCATTAGAGACAATGTGTCCTAGGAAAGAGACCTCCTTCAACCAAAACTCACACTTACCTCGCTTGGCATATAGCTTGTGCTCTCTGAGCTTCTGCAAAACTAGCCTCAAGTGCTCTGCATGTTCTTCTTCTATCTTGGAGAACACCACAAACTTGTCTAGATACTCCATGAACACCTTATTCATCATATACATAAAGTAGGCAGGTGCATTGGTCAAACGAAAAGACATGACGGTATACTCATACAACCCATACCTGCTAGTGAAGGCTGTCTTTGGTATATTTGAATTCCTAATCTTCAACTGATGATAACCAGAATGCAAATCAATCTTACAGAACACACAAGCACCTCTCAACTGGTCAAACAAGTCATCAATCCTAGGCAATGGATAATTATTCTTAATGGTAACCTCATTCAAAGAATGATAATCAACACACATTTGCTGAGTTCCATCCTTCTTATCAACAAAGATCATAGGAGAACCCCAAGGCAAAGCACTAGGACGAATGAAACCCTTTTTCTCTAACTATTTTAACTATTTCTTAAGTTCTTCTAATTCACTAACCCCCACTCTATAAGGACGCTTAGCTATAGGTGTAGTACCAGGGAATAACTCAATGATAAATTCAATGTCTTGGTCAGGCGGCATACCTGGCAAGTCATCTGGAAACACATCTGGAAATTCCTCCACAACACGGCTCTGAGGTTCAACATCTTCATCATCAAGCAGGTTGATTATGGTGGCTAGTGGTGCTTTCAATGCTACCTCAACGCTGATTTGGCCTCCCTTAGGTGATGTCAGAACCACAACTTTCTCATTACATTGTATCACTGCTCTGTGTTTCTTCATCCAATCCAATCCCAATATCATATCAATGCCAGAGGACCTCAACATAATAGGACTGACTGGGAAGTCTACCCCCTTAAAGTAAGTTTTGCTGAGGGGCAAAAATAAGATGCTGGAATACCACCTCCTGGGGAATTTACTAACATTTGACTCTTGATGGCAATTACTGGGATACTATGACTTCTAACAAATGCATATGAAACAAAAGTATGCGAAGCTCCAGAATCAAAAAAAACTATAGCAGAGATGGAGTTGAGTTCAAACGCACCCAGCATAACTTCAGGACCTTCCTGCACAGTCTCAGTAGACACATGGTTAACTCTCCCATGATTACCACTTGGCTTGTGGTTGCTTCTCTGCCTTTGAGGGGTATGTTGATTTTGCCTCTTGGGACAATGATTAGCATAATGCCCCAGTTCGCCACAATGGTAGCACAACTGAGGAGTAATAGGAGACCCACTCTTCACAGGAATGTTGTTGGGTGCGATGAGGCATGGAGTTTGATTTCCAAATTGCTGCGGTGAGCATTGATTGCCACTTTGGTACTGGCTTCCACTCTAATGTTGATTCCTGTTTTGACGCTGGGAATACTGACCTCGGTTCCCCTGGCTAACTGGCCCCTGTACCTCTGCTGGAAACCACGCTGAGAGTTGGAACAAAAAAAGAGTTACTTCCATAGCCCTATCCACTATTCCACTTCCTCTTCTTGTCCTGGGCCAGACGCTCATTGTCTAGTATAATGGCACTATTCACTAACTCTTCAAAGGAATCATATTTGTTTCCTTCAATTGCAGCCTGAGGTCATAGTAGATCCCATTAAGGAAGTGACAATGTTTATCAGCATCTGTGCAGACCTCATTAGGAGCATACCATGCTAGATTCTCAAACTGAGTGTGGTACTCGCTCATAGACATATTGCCCATCCTGAGATTCCTGAACTCTTCTACCTTCTGCTCTTTTAAACCTTTAGGGATGTGGCGAGCTATGAAATCTTCTTTGAACTTCTCCCAAGTGAGAGCAGGAGCATTGATAGGATGAGCAACTTGATATGACTCCCACCATACCTGAGCAGCCCCCTGAAGTTGCCTAGAAGCATACAACACCTTCTCTTGGTTGTTGCACTGTGCAAGATCCAGTTGCTTCTCCACCGCATGAAGCCAATTATCTACCTCCATCGGATCAATAGCATGAGAAAACACTAGAGGGTGACCTTGTATGAACTCCCTGGGTTTGTTCCTTGGTGGTGGTGCCTATGGTAGACCTCCAGCTTGCATTGTTTGCACGAACTATGTCATAGCTTGCATCATCTAGAACTGTTGGTCCATCAAGACCTCTGGGGTTATGTTTCCATGGCCTCTACCCCTGCCTCTGCCTCTGCCTCTGCCTCCACGAGTAGACATCTATAATCCAACACAAAAATCAAAGCTTAGAGAGATTCAGGATACAAATCACTTATATAAAAATAAGGATTATAAATATGAAAATTTCTGGACAAGCTTCAATTCCCTAGTATAGAAAATCAGTCATATCTCAAGATCCAGGTATCAAAAAGAGACATTCTATACATGGTTGGAGATCTTATGAAATTCTCTATAACTTTTGTTCCATTCACATTACCATATTCAGACATTTAATACATCAAAATTAATAGACAATAGAAACTGTTCAGCACTTCCCAGACAGCGCCGAACATCAGATTGTGACAGTCATAACTCCCAGACTAGAATAGATATTGATGTGATTCTTGTGGCATTGGTTATATACACAAGTCTAGTATATCCTAGAAAAATTCCATAGCCATTGCAATAACTGATTTGGAGATATTGCAGAAGAATGACAGGCTGCTCCAGAAAACAGCAACACAGAAACGGGATCGACCAACCCAAACTTATATTATGCAAGGTCGTAACTTAACAAACTTAACAAAGGAATTTGTGGACATATCCAAAAACTATAGCACTCACACAAAGATCAAAATCACTTATAATAGATCATCATAATTCATTCAAGCACTAAAGCTTCACAAACACCCAATGACCCGACTAACTTGACTTACGAAACTAATGTCTATTACATAAAAGGTCTCCTGCACCTAACGACGAAGACGAAGGGCACACTTCTCATAAATCTTTAGTTCTCCAATGGAAACTCTAATTTTGTCATGCATCTTCTACAACTTCCTGTAGTCTTTCCCTTGCTGGTAGAGCGTAGCTTCCAAAATCCTAACTCTTTCCATCATATCATAGCCAAAGTGCGCCATAGCTCGGTGTGCTGGATCGATTTTTGAAGGTATCAGCATTGCCCATCCACTTTCCATATTCAGATTAGCATACGGGAGATAGTGGTAGCGATCATGCTTCATTGGCTCATGGCGATTTCCACAAAGACTCACCCACGCTTGAAAGGATGCATCGTCAATACTGCTTCTCATGGTGTGGCGATGCCCCCAATGGAAATGAGCCCTTTCCAGCTTGAAAACTCCTGGTCCCTCGTTCTCAGAGAAGATGTTCACTGTGGTCTTCCAATAAGTTGTCACAAGAGGGTGAGGGTACTCAATTGAGAGATACTGTATTGCAGGCTTCCAATCATCATAGTACCATGTCAGCACCTCCACCAGACGACTATGTGCTATGGAGTCATAGTGCCACAAGGTATGTCTCTCCATAGTCCACTCCACTGGGGAGGGTCTGTCAACACCTCCAGTGATTTCCATCCCATCGTCTTGAGAAATGCTCGTCTCATCATCACTGAGGTTAATGATATCCAGCTCCTCTTCCACAGGCTCCAGTTCTTCCTCTCCTTCTTTCGAGTCTTCTTTCATAGGTTCCTCCTCTTCCATCTTAGGTGTAGGTGATTGTTGATGCAAAATTATATCTGCAAACACACCGGGCTAATACCCGA